>CM062295.1:404277932-404641741 GCA_031216915.1 Pictodentalium vernedei
ATCGAGTCGCTGGGTTTATATTTGGGCTCCCTATTTTAACTTTGTGCAATGCGTGGAGTATTCTTTAAAAATCTTAATATTTGGGTTCCCCTATGGGAGCCTGAATTTTAACTTAGTGCAATATGAGAAAATTTCTTTAAAAATCTTTTTCTTCAGACCCACCAGTCCTTTAACATTTGGTATGCATCATCTCTAGGAGGGGTCAGATTCAAGTTTGTTCAAATTGGGTCCCTGGGTTGAAAATTTTGAGTCTAGTTCGGACTTAGAAAATTTTTTACCAAAATTTGAGAAAAAAAAATTGTTTTGGATTTTTTTGTTTTGTTCAATTTTGAGACGAACCCCCTCCCCCCCCTCCCAAATTTTTAGCCTGAAGTTAGGGTTGGTTGGAATGGGAGATGGGTGGGGGGGGGGGGGGGGAGATATCCAGGCCTGGATATCTTCCCTTCACCATGACAAAAAATGTTTTGTCAAACATTTGACATTAATTGATAATGAAAGATATCCAGGCCTGGATATAAACAATGAGAAAATTAACTACCCACAAAAGATTTGATATTTTTATTCACTCCAGACTATATCAACAACAACAACCTAACAAAGCAATGTAATTTGTTATAGCACTTAAACAATAAAAGTTGTTAGAGCACATGAAATATTGTATACAAACAACAGGAATGATGCAGCTAGAAGCTACTTCCCATAATTTTCCATCTTTGACACTGCCGTGGTCAATTGTCAAGGTACATGGGTAACCCTTTGGTTGGAATGGGAGGTGGGGTGGGGGTGGGGGGGCGGAAGATATCCAGGCCTGGATATCTACCCCCCCCCCCCCACACCCCCCACCATGACAAAAATTTTTTGTCAAACATTTGACACTAATTGATATTGAAATGGTGAGAGAAATAGATTTGGGACTTTAAAAATGGTTTCGGATAAACACTGAGTTAGGGTTGGTTGGAATGGGAGGTGGGGGGAAGATATCCAGGCCTGGATATCTTCCCCCCCACCATGACAAAAAAATTTTTGTTGAAAATTTGACACTAATTGATAATGAAATCATCACAGTTTCATCATCAAATAATGTCAAATTAATAAAAAAGAAATTTTTTTATTGGTGGTGGGGGGGGGGGGGGGGGGAGATATCCAGGGTGGGGGTAAGATATACAAGGATATCTTCCCCCCCTGGGGGGGGAGATATCAAGGGGGGGGGGGAAGATATCCTGTTACAACCGGTTCCACCTCCAAAATTTCGGACCAAAATTTGGAATTTAAAAAAAAAATTTTTATGCGTTTTTTGTTAAATTTTGAGACAAAATTTTTTTTTTTTTTTTAGCCTGAAATTTTGGGTCTGGATCAGACTTGGAAATTTTGGATGAAAATTTGGAAAAAAAATTTGTTTTTTATGCGTTTTGTTCAATATTGAGATGAATAAGAAAAATTTGGGGTCAGGTTTGCACTCCGAAATTTGGACCAAAATTCAGACATTTTTGGGGGATTTTTATGCATTTTGTTCAATTTTGAGATGGAAGAAAAAATTTATAGCCTGAAAATTTTGGGTCCTGTTCCGACTTGTTTTTAAAATCTTCTTCAGACCGTGTAGTCAGAATGCTTTCATATTTGGTATACAACATGTCTAGGAGGGTTAGATTCACGTCTGTTCAAACCTGGTCCCGGAGTTATTAATTTGGGCTACCTATGGGAGCCTGAATTTTAACTGAGTGCAATATGAGGGAATTTCTCTTAAAATCTTCTTCTTCAGATCCACCAATCAGAATCCTTTCATATTTGGTATACACCATCTCTAGGTGGGTCAGATTCAAGTTTGTTTGGGAGCTGAAATATTAACTTAGTACAATATAAGAAAATTTCTTTAAAAATCTTCTTCAGATCCACCAGTCAGAATCCTTTCATATTTGGTATACAACATCTCTTGGAGGGTAAGACTCAAGTTTGTTCAAACCTGGTCCTGGAGTTATTAATTTGGGCTACCTATGGGAGCCTGAATTTTAACTAAGTGCAATATGAGGGAATTTCTTTTAAAATCTTCTTCTTCAGATCCACTAATCAGAATCCTTTCATATTTGGTATACAACATCTCTAGGTGGGTGAGATTCAAGTTTGTTCAAATCAGGACCCTGGGTTAATATTTTGGCTCCCTATTTGAGCCCAAAGTTTAACTTCGTGCAATGTGATTTCTTTAAAAACCTTCTTCATATCCACCAGTCAGAATTCTTTCCTATTTGGTATATGACATCTCAAGGGGGATCAGATTCAAGTTTGTTCAATTTAAGTCCTTGGTTTAATATTTGGGCTCTATGGGCAGGGGTGGGGGGGGGGGGGGGGCATGTTACGTTCAGGTTTGTTAAAATCCATTCCTTAGTTTTTTCCATAAAATTTGCCTCTCATGACTTCATTCCTTTGTAGTGTTGATGAACCATGTCTAACTGAATGTGACCCCCAAATACTTCTTTGAACCACTTTGGCCAGTGAGCGATTAAGGCCCCTTGTTTTTTAATCCATTTTATCGATCAAAAGGATGCTTCATACCAAATAACAGTTCTCTGTTCCATGCAGTTTGGAAAATATGGGCATTTGAATTTTTTTCTATTTTTAGCCCCTGGGGAACCCACGGGGCAACGAAAAAAAAACATTTCAGGCATCAATCAAGTACTTTGGACCCACTTATGCTACATGCCAAATTTGGTTCAAAATCGGCCCATCAGTTCTTGAAATAGAAATTTTGGGCAGAGCCCAATATGGGTATGTGCCCACAGGGCGCCCAAATATTGATCTACCAACACCAAAGAGTGTTACATACCATATATCAAGGCAATCTCACTAGAAGATTTTTTAGGCTTTGGCATCACTGCCCAGAGCCCGAAGAAGGCAGCCACTTCATTTGAACAAAATAGAAAGGGTATACCCCAGGGAAGAATTGTGCCATATATGTTTGAATTTGGCTGAATGGCTGTGAAGAAGAAGCCAGGTTTTCAGAAGCTTACGGACGACGGATGCCAAGTGATGGCAATACCTCACACTGACTTGCAGTCTGGTGAGCTAAAAACTAGATCTCCATACATACTCAAGTTATCATCTGAAAACCCAACTCTGAGGTATGGACATACATGCATATTATGGATGTGCAAGGGCAACACTCAATGCCCTTTGCATTTCATGCGGGGGTATAAAAAACATTTGGAAGAAAATGTGTGGAGTATAAAAATATGAGAATGTAAGCATGATAAACCAAACATTTTCAAGGGCCTGGTGCACAGGTGACCAGAGTGATAAAGTTCTTTGGATGAGAAGACATATGGGATCATCAGTATACAAGCTGGGGAAATCAAGAGAATAGCAAAAAAGGTAGATCATCAAAATTTATTTCTGAATGTTAGATGAGGACAAGGTGATGGAGAAACAGCCTGTGAGACAAGCATTTCGAGGGACTCCTCATTGAGAACATCATCAAGCCAGTTGTTGACCAAACAGTTATCAATTTAAGACTTCAAGAAAGTATAATTTGGTTACAACCATACAGTACATGGTCATAATACAGTAATGTGATAACACAAGCGCACAGAGAATTTCAACCTGATCACAACAGGATTGTGATCCAGTAAACATTCTCGGTCTGCATTCCTGCTAATGACTCTCTAGAATCTTAATAATCTGCTGTGAAAGAAATTACATCTCCAATACCATTTTCGCTTGTTTTTCCTCGGCCATCTTGATTTTGTAATGTTTTGATTATGACATCTTGATCCACGTGTGTGAATGTGCCGTGACTAGAATGTGATCTGATAGAGAAAAATGCCACTTTTCTGTATATGGCCAAAAAGGGAATTTTAACACTTGTTTTATAGGAGTATATAAATAACAAAAACTTTCATGGTTTTACTTATTCATTTATTATAAATACAAAAAAAAGATCATCTCCACATCAGAATTGTGATATTTAGCATAAATTGAAAGCACTGTTCTGTTTGTTCACTCTTGTCAATGTCAGTTTGGAAACTACATGGATTCAGTATCTATGTTTGGAAAAGAGGGAGATCTCCAGCAAGAAGCTATTTTGAGGATGGATTTAAGACAAGAAATTTGTTCCCATGGAACAATGAAAGTGTCAATGACACTGTTGCTCAACTTGACAAACTTGAACTTGGTAAGTTATAAGTGAAATGGCAAAATTGAAGATCACTGGTACCATGCAAACTGTAAGGCTGGCTAAAGGAAGAATGTTGATACACAAATGCAATAAGTTCAGAGGTTATTGTAAATGGCAACTTTTTTCACAGAAATGATTGTTAATCAACTGCTCTGATCTAGAGGTCCCGCCTAATGAGCACACCAACTTAAAAAACAATCCTACATTAAATGTGCCCTGCGGGTCATGTCAAAGAAGAATGTTGATACACAAATGCAATAAATTCAAGAATTGTTGCTAACAGCAAGTTTTTGATGGAAATGAAAATAAAATCGATAACTCCTATCTTTGTCACCCTGAATAAGCATACAAAGTTTCAAAACAGCTCGATACTGAATGTGCCCTGTGAGGCATGCCAAAGGAAGATATTAATGCACAAATGCACTAAGTTTGAAGGTCATTGCTTTTGGCAATGTTTTTTTTTTCTTTTTTATGGATATTCATAAATATACCCTGCAGAGAGTGCAAATGGGATAAGTTGCTGCACAAATGCAGTAAGTTCAAAGGCTGGTGATAATGACAATAATTTTTTATGGAAATGACAAAATCAACAGCTCACATCTAGAGGTCACCCCGAAAACACCAAGTTTCAAAGTGATCCGATCATAAATGTGCCCTGAAGGGTGTGTCAAAGGGAAATATTGAGGTTTTTCTAAACTAAGTTCAAAGGTCAGCAGCAACATTTTTTGACAGATATGGAAGAAAATCGATAGCTCCATATAGCCTTAATTAAGTTCTAAGAACATTGCCAGCGGCAACATTTTTTGGCGGAAATGGAAGAAAATTGATAGCTCCCATCTAGAGGATACCCCAAACAAGCCTACCAGGTTTCAAAGCAGTCCAAACATAAATGTGCCGTGTAGGGTATGCCAAAGGGAAATTTTGATTTCTAAGAACGTTGCCACCAGCAACATTTATAGACGGAAATGGAAGAAAAGCGAGAGTTCCCATCTGAAGGTCACCCCAAACAAGCATACCAAATTTCAAAGTGATCCGGTCAAAAAATGTGCATTGCAGGGTGTGCCAAAGGGGAACTATTGATGCATAACTGAACTAAATTCCTCAAAGGTCGTTTTTTGTGCCCTGTAGGGCATGCCAAAGGAATATATTGATGCCTGACTAACCAAATCCAATGGTTGTTGCAGTGGCAACATTTATTTTTTGATGGAAAATGGGAGAAAATCGATAGCTCTCATCTAGATGTCACCCCATATATAAGCATACCAGGTTTCAAAGCAATCTGATGATAAATGTGCCCTGTAGGGTGTGCCAAAGGAAAATATTGAGGTCGGACTTAACTGAGTTCTAAGAACGTTGCCACCGGCAACATTTTTAGATGAAAATGGAAGAAAAGCGATAGTTCCCATCTGGAGGACACCCCTAACAAGCATACCAAATTTCAAAGTGATCCGGTCAAAAATGTGCACTGCAGGGTGTGCCAAAGGGGAACTATTGATGCATAACTGCACTAAATTCCTCAAAGGTTGTTGCCAGCGGTAACATTTTTTGATGGAAATCGAAGAAAATTGATAGCTCCCATCTAGAGGTAACCCCAAACAAGCATACGAAGTTTCAAACCGATCTGATCATACATGTGCCCTGTAGGGCATGCCAAAGGAATATATTGATGCCTGACTAAACCAAGTTCAATGATTGTTGCCAGTGGCAACATTTTTTGACAGAAATGGAAGAAAATCAATAGCTCCCATCTAGAGGTCACCCCAAGAAGCATACCAAGTTTCAAAGCGATCTGATCATAAATGCGAACTGTGCGGTGTGCCCAAAGGAAATTGTGGACGTATGTACATATGTATGCACATATGCCGACGGACGAGATGTGATGGCAATAGCTCAGCTTGACTTTGTCAAGTTAAGCTAAAAATGTTTGAATGCATCAGTTTTCAACATATCTATTATATACATGGGGAGTGAGTGATTCCTCCCATGTCTGCATTCAAATCCAATTCCTTCCATGTCCATGTCTACCTACAAATGCAAGATTTAATTTTCTCCCTTGATGAACAATGCAACTTGAAACTTTCCATTTCATGGGCAGGGCCACCTGTTCTGGGATGAGTCAACCCAGTATCTACTCATAAAACAATACACAGTGAACAAACTTGTTAACTGGTAAAGTGCTATGTTATTTTTGGGTGTTGGAGATTTCTTTGTGCATCTTTGCCTTGTTACAATTATATGGGAGAGTTCCTATAGGGACTCTCCCATAAATTGTGACAGGGCAAATCCTAACAGATAAAACAATATCACTTCAAAGATAATATGAAGCACATCCACAGAATATGAAGCCTTTGAATTGCAATACCGGGACTTCAGAATAAAGCCCAAATATGGGCTTCCAGCACTCTACCAGTTAAAGCCAACTTAAATATCAGGGCTCTTTCAAAATTACAAAAACACAACAAAAGCCTCATATTCTTTGTGTTAATTTGAATAAGAACTGCAGTAATCTACCAGTCGATTTATTGGAGTAAAATGGGATGGACTGTGTTAAGTTTAGTATGAAGTGCTATGCACTTTATACTAAACATAACACATCTCAGAACTTTTTGAACTCCAATATACACCATGTGATTTATTTTTATTTTTTATAATTAAATTATGTAGTTTAATTACATATTTTTGCAAATTGTGGTATTTATTTATTATTATTTATTTATTGTTGTTTAAGGTCACATACTTCTGCACAATGGCTAATCATGACCACAACATGGAGATAAAGTCAAGGTCAGTCAATCGTTTATACCCCATGTTGCCTATTTTAGAGGACTTGCACCCCAAGCATTAGTGACTGGGTCCTATTTTACCAGTGAAACAGAGCTTGTTTACCACAGTAAACAAGCACTGCTTCACTTCCCGGGGTTCCCACGGGGGGCAAATTGTGGTACATAGAAGCATAATTTGTAAAATTTATCCATGTGAGCGACTGAACAAGCACACCCCTGTTCTGACAGAGCCAACAGATACAAGAGGCCCCATTGGGCCTGAGGCGCTCACTCACCTGACAATAGTTGTTTAAAGAAGGATTTAATTAACATCTATGGCTAGTTAACACTACAGAGGAATGAAGTTATCTAATTATTTATGTTGTCCACGTCAAATGATTTTTTTCTAGTACTGAGATGCTACCACAGCAATAATGCCCAGATTTCCAGTAATGCAAAAGTAGGGAGTCCAAATATCAACCCAGGCAAATGAACAAACCTGAATCTGACCCCCTCCCCCCCCCCCCCCCCCCCCCCCCCCACCACCACCAAAGATATTGTATACCAAATATGAAAGCATTCTACCCAGTCAATTTGAAAAAAGAAGATAATTGAAGAAATTTCCTCATATTGTACTAAGCTGAAATTCGGGCTACCATAGGGAACCCTAATATTAACCCAGGGACCCATTTTGAACAAACTAGAATCGCCCCTCCCCCCCACCCCCCGAAATGTTGTATACCAAATATGAAAGAAAAGCATTCTGACTAATGGATCTGAAGAAGTTGATTTTAATCTGAAGAAGATTTTAAAACAAATTCCCTCGTATTGCAATAAGTTAAACTTTGTGCTCCCACGGGGAGCCCAAATATTAACCCAGCCTCTCAATTTTAACAAACTTTAATCTGCCCCCCATAAAGATGTTGTATACCAAATATGAAAGTATTCAACAGGTGGATCTGAAGAAGATGATTTTTAAAGAAATTCCTCATATTACACTAATTTAAAATTTTGGCTACAATAGGGATACCAAATATAAACCCATAGGGAGCCCAAATAACAGGTGGATCTGAAAAAGAAAATTTTTAAAGAAATTAATTCATATTGCACTTAGCTAAAATTCAGGCCCCCATGGGGAGCCCAAATATTAACCCAGGCACTCGATTTGAACAAACTTGAATCTGACCCTCCTATGATGTTGTATACCAAATATGAAAGCATTCTAATTGGTGGATTTGAAAAAAAGAAGGTATTTAAAGAAATTTCCTCATATTGACCCCCTTAAATATGTTGCATACCAAATATGAAAGCATTCTGAATGGTTGTTCTGAAGAATATCAAAAGAGAGCTTCCCAAGGATTCATGTGAGGAGCAGGTATTATTTTAATGGATAAGAAGAACAAGAGGCCCCAGAGAGCCTGAGAAGTGCACCTGACCAAAGTTGTTTAAAGACAATAATGCTCCCCCAGGATGCCGAATACACCATATATCAATATATTCAGAATAGTATTTTTAAAGATTATTCTTCATATTCCATTAGGTTAAAATTTAGCCCTTCCCCACCCCCATAGAGAGGGGCTTGAACAAACTTGAATCTGAGCACCATTCTGAATGGTGGTTCAAAAGAAGATTTTAAAGAATATTTCTCTTCTGCACCAAGTTAAAATTAGGGTTCCTATAAGGCGCCTAAATATTAACCCAGGAACTTTATTTTAACAAAGTTAATCTGATCCCTTTGAGGATGGTGTAAACTAAATATCAAAATAGTGTGACTTGTGTATCTCAAGAAGTAGATTTTCCTCATATTGGACTGAATAAAAATTTGGTCTCCAATAGGGGGCCCAAATATTAACAGAGGGACTTGATTTTAACAAACGGGATTCTGACTCTTTTAAAGATGGTGTATCCCATATATCAAAAGATTTTCTCTGGGGGTTTCATGAAAAGATATTTTAAAAATATTTCTCATATTGCACTACGGTAAAATTCTGGTTCCTATAGGGTTCACAATTATTAACCGATGGACTTTATTTGAACTAACTTGAATCCGACACCTGTAAGGATGCTGTATACCATATATCAAAAGATTTTGACTGGTGGATCTGCAGAAGATTTTGAGAGATTACTCCTCATATTGCACCAAGTTCAAATTCAGGCTCTCATAGAAAGCCCAACTACTATCCAAGGAACTTGATTTGAGCAAGGCTTGAATCCGACCCCTGTATGGATGCTGTTTAGCACATATCAAAAGGTTTCTGACTAGTGGTTCTGCAGAGCAGCAGAAGAGTTTTAAAAAACATTCCTCATATTGGATTAAATTAAAATTTGGGCTCCTATAGGGAGCCCAATATTAACCCAGGGACTCTGAACAAATTTAGATTTGACCTCTACAAGGATGCTGTATGCCAATATCAAAATATTCTTACTGTTGGGTCTGAAGATTTTTAAAAGATTATTCCTCATATTGGACTAGGTTAAAATTTGGGCTCAAATAAGGAGCCCAGTAAACAAGCATTACTGCAATTCACAGGGTTTCCAGAGAGAACACACCCACAAACTCTGCCACTGATAATACCACTATCTGTAGCATGATACAGACCGGACAAAACAAGATAGAGGAAGAAGACTGACATGAAAATAGGTAGGTTTGTTTACCCTAATCAAATGCCAGTCATAGATACATATGTTTCAAGAGTATATTTTGGTCCATTGGTAGATAAATGGATAAGTAACATATTCGAATAGTAAACTTGCACTGGAAATTGCCTTGATTAACCTGTTTAGTGTGCAAAGTGGTTGCTGAAAATGAAAAATATTTAACTCTAATAATTAGTCTTGTGTGTTCTTTTGGTAAACTCGCAGTGTGATGATAAACTTAAGTCACAAAAGTTGTGAACTTAAAATACCGGTACTCTATCTAGAGTTCATCGCTCGCTCGGTCCTATATAAAGTTCAGCCTGATATCGAACAAACAATAAGCTGTAAATTATGCTGAAACCAACGATAATTCCGCAAAAAGGAAAGGGACTTTGTGTTGCTTCCGATCCTAAACAAAAATGCCCTATCCTAACCTTTCTCGGAATCCGATCCTAAACAAATAGTTGAAAAATCAATGGGGGGAAAAAGCATTTTCGCTCCTAAACATTGGACATTTTTTCAAACATCGATTTCTTGAGATATTGCACATACCATTTTTGTTTCCCAAATATGTGCAGTAATATTTCCTACCCATATCAGTGCATACAACTGTCAAATATTTGCTTTAGTGAGAGAAATTGACAAAAATACGAACAGTTCGCCGCCTCATGAAAGTTTTAATTTTCAGCGACCACTTTGCACACAAAAGACGCGAATCAATGCAATCTCCAGGGAAAGTTTACTATTCGAATATGTCTATGTTATCTATTTATCTACCGAGGGACCAAAATGTATTCTTGAAACAAATCTATGATGGGGTTCCGTAGGAAGCCCAAATATTAACCTAGGGACTTGGTTTGAACAATCTTGAATCTGACCCTCATACCAATGAGGTATATCAAACATTAAAAGATTCTGACCGGTGGTTCTGAAGAAGATTTTTAAAGAATATTCCCCATATTACCCTATGTAAAAAATTCGGGCTCCTATATTGGGCCCAAATATGAACCAATGGGCTTTATTTTAACAAACTTGTATCTGACACCCCTATGAATGCTGTATACCGAATATCAAAAGATTCTGATGATTGGTTCTGGAGAAAAGATTTTTTTTAATTTTTGCAAATATGCTGACTCAGCATTTTTTTTTATGCCCATTACAGAAAACCTTAACATAACCGATGGCAATTTTTTTTACCATTCAATTCTTCTGGTCCTAAGGATACTGCATACCAAATAACAGCTCTCTGTTCCGTGTGGTTTTGGAAATATGGGCGTTTGAAAATATTTCTATTTTTAGCTCCCAGGGTTCCCATGGGGATGTGGGGATTTTTTTTTTTTGGAATGTGCCAAATACTTATGACCCAATAATACCACATACCAAATTTGGTTCAAACTGGACCATCGGTTCAGAAAATAGAAATTTTGGGCGAGGCCAAAAGCTTACCCCTCCCATTACAAAGCCAAATATTGCTTCACAAACTTCATTTGAACAAACTTGATTCTACACCTCAAAAGGAAGCTTCATAGCAAATATCAAGTCATTGTACACACTGGTTCACGAGAAGATTTTTAAAAATATTTTTGGAGCATTTTTCCCCCACTCCCTCCCTATGGGGCTGAGCATGTTGAGTTGAACAAAAATGCAATGCCCCTTCGGGACCATCACTCACACAAACTTTCAATTGAATTGGCCCAGTGACTTTGGAGAAGACCAAAACATGGTGTTGAGGGATGACGGATGGAGAGCGATGAGATTAGCTCAGCTTAACTTTGTCAAGATGAGCTAAAAATCTTTGGAACTCCCTGCTACAGACCTGCAGTCTTGAGAGGGTTAAATTAAAGACATGCACAAAGGAATCAGATAAATGTTTTCCACCACAGAAAGGGTTAATTCAACATGAAATCAGTAGAGAAAGAGTCAATCATGAGAGAAAATGAAAGTGTCAATGACACTGTAGCTCAACTTGTCAAGACAAAGACATGCACGTGTAGTATGTGACACAGCAATGACAAACATCTAGGTAATGACCTGATAACAAAGGTACATATAAAGTATTGTAACGGTCTGTACATAAATACTGACCATTGCCTGTAACAAATGTATAGGTAAAGTATTGTAAAGGTGGGTAACAGTCAGATGCTAAACTAGAAAAGAAAACTTTGAGTCCCAGAATGGGTCTGACTGAACCCCAAAATATTTGTTCTCATAGCACAGTGATAACAAAGGCAACCCAAAACACACTTGTTCCTGTCCCAAGGTGAAAACAAAGGTACCCAAGAAGTTTTGTGAAGATCAATTCATAAATACGAGCTGTATAGAACTTGTGACAAAAAACTGATTGGACCTAATTTTGGTACAAAATGGCCACTGGTAGCCATCTTGAATTTTGGACAGTACCCAGAAACACTCATTCTCGTCCCAAGGTGATAACAAAGGTACCCAAGAAGTTTTGTGAAGATCGGTTCATAAATACAGCCTCTACCCTGAGCCGTATTGGCATGTGTGCTCACATTGTGTAAGTAGCACTGAATAAATCAAAGTTCATCTAATTTGCATAATTTCTGCATGAAAAAAAAACCCCTTACAATATGTGATGTATTCCATGTTACTAAACATTCATACAAAAATTTATTCAAATCAGAACTTTCATACAGAAGTTCTGTACAAAAGACTGATTGCACTAATTTTAGTACAAAATGGCTGCTGGTGGCCATCTTGAATTTCGGACCACACCCAAAAACACTTGCTCTCATCCCACGGTGATAACAAAGGTACCCAAGAAGTTTCGTAAAGATTGGTTCATAAATATGGCCTCTAGTCTGAGCTGTATAGAAGTTGTGTACAAAAAACTGATTAGACCTAATTTCGGTACAAAATGGCCACTGGCAGCCATCTTGAATTTTAGACCGTAACCAGAAACACTCGTTCTCGTCCCAAGGTGATAACAAAGGTACCCAAGACATTTCGTGAAGATGAGTTCATAAATACAGACTCTAGTCTGAGCCATATTGACATGTGTACTTACTGTGTGTAAGTCGCACTGAAAAAATCAAAGTTCATCTAATTTGCATAATTTCTGCACGAGAAAAAAACCCGTATTATATGTGATGTATCCCATGGTACTAAACATTCACACAAAAAATTATTCAAATCAACACTTTCATATGGAAGTTCTGTGCAAAAATCTGATTGCACCTAATTTTGTACAAAATTGCTGCCATCGGCCATCTTGAATTTCGGACCGGACCCAAAAACACTCGTTCTCGTCCCACGGAGATACCAAAGGTACCCAAGAAGTTTCGTAAAGATCGGTTCATAAATACGGCCTCTAGACCGAGCCGTATTGGCATTTGCACTTACAGTGCTGAAAGTAACACCAAAAACATCAAAATTAGTCTAATTTGCACAATTTACGCACGAGAAAAAACCCCGTATTATATGTGATGTATCCCATGGTACTAAACATTCATACAAAAAATGATTCAAATCAGAGCTTTCATATGGAAGTTCTGTACAAAAAACAGATTTCTGCATCATCGGTACAAAATGGCGGCTGGCAGCCATCTTGAATTTCGGACCGCACCCAAAAACACTCCTTCTCGTCCCACGCTCATAACAAAGGTACCCAAGAAGTTTCGTAAAGATCGGTTCATAAATACGGCCTCTAGCCCGAGCCATAGCAGCTTGGAACTTACAGCTCTGAAAGTAACACTAAATAAATCAAAGTCAGTCTAATTTGCATAATTTACGCACGAGAAAAAACCCCGTATTATATGTGATGTATCCCATGGTACTAAACATTTATACAAAACTTTATTCAAATCAGAACTTTCATACAGAAGTTCTGTACAAAAAACTAATTTTTGCATCATCGGTACAAAATGGCCGCTGGCAGCCATCTTGAATTTTGGACCACATCTAAAAACACTCGTTCCCGTCCCAGGGTCATAACAAAGGTACACAAGAAGTTTCGTAAAGATCGGTTCATAAATACGACCTCTAACCCGAGCCATAGCCAATTGTTGACGTACGGACAGACGGACAACGGGCCATGACAATAGCTCAAATTTGACTTTGTCAAAGTTGAGCTAAAAATCTTTGGAAAAAAACACATTAAAGTCACACTGCAGCCTTGAGAGGGTTAAATTATAGACATGCATACAGGTATCAGATGTTTTCCAGCATTGAAATGGTTCATTGAACATAAATAAAAATCTTTCTAAAACAAACAAAAGTGCCCCCCCCCCCCCCTCCCCCACAGAATTGACAGATTGTAATAACATGTTCATAACAGAATTTTTGTTTATTTAAGAACACAATATGTCAATCAAAAATTTGTGAATGAAAACCTCCAGGGATAAAAGTATTACAAAAATGCCGACTCATCATTTTTTCAATACCCTCTACCAGGCACCCCGATCGAACTGGTGGCAATTTTTTTTAACAAATCTCTCCTTCTGGTCCTAAGGATGTTTCCTACAAATACCAGTTCTCTGTTCCCTCTGGTTTAGGATAGATGGGCTTTTGAATTTTTTTCTGTTTTTAGCCCCTGGGGTTGTCACAGGGCTGTGAAAATTTTCTTTTTAGGCATCAATCAATTACTTAGGACCCACTTAAACTACATGCCAAATTTGGTTGAAGCTGGCCCACCAGTTCTTGAAATAGAAATCTTGGAAAAGCTGAAACCAAATATCCAAATATTCTGACCAGTGGATCTAAAAAAAATATTTTTAAAGAATATTCCTCATATTGAACTAAGTCATAATTCGGGCTCCCACAGGGAGCCCATATATGAACCCAGGGACTTGGCTTTAACAAACCTGAATCTCACACCCCTAAGGATTCTGCACACCAAATATCAAAACATTCTGACTGCTGGATCTGAAGAAGAAGATTTTTAAAAAAAATTCCTCATTTTGAACCAAGTTACAATTCGAGCTCCCACAATCAGCCCAAATATGGACCTAGGGACATGGCTTGAACAAACTTGAATCTTACCCCCCTAAGGATGCTGCATAAAAAATATCAAAAGCATTCATCTGCTGGATCTGAAGATTTTTAAAGAAAATACCTCATTTTGAACTAAGTTGTCATTCAGGCTCCCATAGTGAGCCCAAATATGAACCAAGGGACTTGGCTTGAACAAACTTGAATCTCAGTCCCCTAAGGTTGCTCCATGCCAAATATCAAAACATTCCAACTGCTGAATCTGAAAAAGAAGATTTTTAAAGAAAAATTCTTCATATTGACTAAGTTATAATTTGGGCTCCCACAGGGAGCCCAAATATGGACCCATGGACTTGATTTAACACACTTGAATCCCACCAACACCCCCCCCCCCCCCCCCCCCCCCCCCCCCCCCCGTCCCTAGGATGCTAAACACCACATATCAAACCATTCCGACTGCTGGATCTGAAGAAGAAGATTTTTTAAGAAAATTCCTCATTTCGAACAAAGTTACAATTCAAGCTCCCACAGTGAGCCCAAATATGGACCTAGGGACATGGTTTGAACAAACTTGAAACTCACCCCCCCCCCCCCCCCCCCCCCCCCCAAGGATGCTGCATACCAAGTATCACAAGATTCTGCCTGCTGGATCTTGAGAAGAAGATTTTCAAAGAAATTTGCCTGAAATGCACTAAGTTCAAATTTGGGCTCCTATATTGAGCCCAAATATAAACCCAGGTGGCCGATTTGAACAAACTGGAATCAGATCCACCCCACAATGTTGCATACCAAATATCAAAAGATTCTGCCTGCAGGATCTGGAGAAGAAGATTTTTGAAGAAATTGCCTGAAATGCACTAAGTTCGAATTCAAGCTTCTATAGTGAGCCCAAATATGAATCTAGGGAGCCGATTTGAACAAAATAGAATCACATCCACCCCACAATGTTGCATATCAAATATCAAAAGATTCTGCCTGCTGGATCTGGAGAAGAAGATTTTTAAAGAAATTTGCCTGAAAAGCACTAAGTTCAAATTTGGGCTCCTATACTGAGCCCAAATATAAACCCAGGGAGCCGATTTGAACAAACTTGAATCAGATCCACCCCACAATGTTGCATACCCAATATCAAAAGATTCTGCCTGCTGGATCTTGAGAAGAAGATTTTCAAAGAAATTTGCCTGAAATGCACTAAGTTCAAATTTGGGCTCCTATACTGAGCCCAAATATAAACCCAAGGGGCCGATTTGAACAAACTTGAATCAGATCCACCCCACAATGTTGCATACCAAATATCAGAAGATTCTGCCTGCTGGATCTGGAGAAGAAGATTTTCAAAGAAATTTGCCTGAAATGCAGTAAGTTCAAATTTGGGCTCCTATACTGAGCCCAAATATAAACCCAGAGGGCCGATTTGAACAAACTTGAATCAGATCCACCCCACAATGTTGCATACCAAATATCAAAAGATTCTGCCTGCTGGATCTGGAGAAGATTTTTTAAGAAATTTGTCTGAAATGCACTAAGTTCAAAGAAATTTGCCTGAAATGCAGTAAGTTCAAATTTGGGCTCCTATACTGAGCCCAAATATAAACCCAGGGGGCCGATTTGAACAAACTTGAATCAGGTCCACCCCACAATGTTGCATACCAAATATCAAAAGATTCTGCCTGCTGGATCTGGAGAAGATTTTTTAAGAAATTTGTCTGAAATGCACTAAGTTCAAAATCGTGCTCCTATACTGCCCCCAAATATGAACCCAGGGGGCCGATTTGAACAAACTTGATTCAGATCCACCCTACAATGTTGCATACCAAATATCAAAAGATTCTGCCTGCTGGATCTGGAGAAGAAGATTTTTTAATGTTTTCCCCATTGCCTACAGTGTTAAAAAGTGCTGACTCGGCACTTTTTCAAAGTCCCGAAACTGTACCCTATGATAAAACTGATGGCAATTTTTTTTTACCATTTCTTTCTGTTGGTCCTAAGGAAGCTTCACACCAAATAAAAATTCTCGGTGCCGTGCAGTTTTGGAGATATGGACGTTTTAATTTTTTTCTATTTTTAGCTCCAGCGGTTCCCATGGGGCTACGGGAAAAAAAAAATCAGCATAAATTAGGTACTTATGACCCAATAAGCCCTCACATAAAATTTGGTTCATATCAGCCTCTCGGTTTGGAAAATAGAAATTTTGGGTGGGGGCCAAAAATTTTGCCCCTCCCATAACGACGCCAAGTATAGCCCCACAAACTTCTCTTGAACAAATCTGAGTCTATACCTCAAAAGGAAGCTGCACACCAAATATCAAGTCTCTGCTACTGCTGGTTCATGAGAAGAAGATTTTTTAAGATTTCAGCACACTTTTTGGGTGTGGCCCTACCCACGGGCGCGGCAACATGATTTGAACAAAAACAAATTGCGATGTCATAACAAACTATTATCTCAAATATCAATTAAATTGGTTCAGCGGTTTGGGAGGAGAAGATGCATACACCATGTTCACGGACGACGCCGGACGACAGACGGTGAGTGATCACTATAGCTCTCCTGACTGAAAGTCAGGTGAGCTAATAAAACCGTACTATGAGTTATCCCTCTAATTTTGGGACATTCCTGCAACCTGGGGACATTCCTGCAATTTGTGGAAATTCCTACAACTGGGGACATTCCTGTAATTTGGGTACATTCCTGCAATTTGGGCACATTCCTGTCATTTGAGGACATTCCTGCAACTTGGGGGATATTCCTGTAATTCTGGACATTCCTGTAATTTGGGGACATTCCTGCAACTTGGGAGACATTCTTGCAACTTGAGGACATTCCTGTCATTTGGGGACAGTCCTGTAATTTGGGAACATTCGTGCAACTTGGGGACATTCCTGTAATTTGAGACATTCCTGCAAATTGGGGACATTCCCATAATTTAGAGACATTCCTACAACTTGGGGACATTCCTGTAATTTGTGGACATTCCCTTGCAACTTGAGGACATTCCTGTAATTTGGACACATTCCTGCAACTAGGGGACATTCATGTAATTTGGGCACATTCTGCAACTCTGGGAGATTCCTGCAAGCCAATGCACGACAATTTTAAACCATCATTCTTGATCTGAATAATAATGTACTAATGCATTTTTTTGGCTATGTTTCGAAAAACGAAAAACATGGCTTGTACTCCTATGGTTAATGTGTTTATCATTGTTGAACAAGTAAAAAGTTGGCACATGAGATGCTCCCAGAACACCAAGGGTAGCTATGCTCTGCCCCCCCCCCCCCCCCCTCTCCACAGCAAAGCATGAGTTTCTAGTCATTTGTTTTTGTTGATATTGAATTAATAAATATCTTATTTCCATAAAACCATAGCACCAATACAGCAGGCCACCAAACGTGTTCATGGGACACTAATGCCTCCTCTTCATGAAAAACTATACTGTGGTGGTTAACAAAGTCCAAAAAGAGGCCATATAACTCAGAAAATATTTCACACCATACCCAAAATCAAACCTGTCTGGTATATTGATATATTGTCTACATTAAACTATAACCAAGTCTGAATGAATAAGAACAACTATAACTCAAGTTACCATCTGGAAACCAATATCAACAAGTTGAAAAAGGGCCATAACTCTGCCAAAAAATATCGGATCAAGCTCCTATCAACCCCAACCTGTATTATATGGTTATAAAGCTATGTGTAAAATTTTGTTTCATTTTGTTCAGTCGTTCACATTCTGAAACTCTGGGACATTCCTGCAATTTGTGGACATTCCTGCCATTTGGAGATATTCCTGCAATTCTAGACATTCCTGCAACTTGGGGACATTCCTGTAATTCTAGACATTCCTGCAACTTGAGGACATTCTTACAACTTGGGGGCATTCCTGTCATTTGGGGACAGTCCTGTAATCTGGGAACATTCATGCAACTTGAGGACATTCATGTAATTTGGAGACATTCCTGTAATTTGGGGACATTCCTGTAATTGGGTTCAATCCTGCATCATGACATTCCTTTAAAATGGGGACATTCCTGTAATTTGGTGACATTGCTGTAATTTGGGTACATTCCTGTCATTTGTGGACATTTATGCAACTTAGGGACATTCCTATCATTTGGGGACAATATTGTAAATTGAGGATATTCCTGTCATTTGGGGACATTCCTATCACTTGGGGATATTCCCATAATTTGGGGACATTCCTGTAACTTGTGGACATTCCTGCAACCTCAGGACATTCATGTCATTTGGGAACATTCCTGTAATTTGAGGGTAGCAATTATTAATGTCAGTTTGATGGAATTTAAAGGCCTGAACACTATTTTTCCTGTAATTTGGGGACATTCCTGTCATTTGTGAACATTTCTGCAACATCGGGATATTCCTGTCATCTAGGGAAATTATTGTAAATTGGAGATATTCCTGTAATTTGGGGACTTTCCTGTCATTTGGGGACATTCCTGTAATTTGGAGATATTCCTGCAACTTGGGGACATTCCTGAAACTTGAGGACATTCCTATCATTTGTGGACATTCCTGAAACTTGGGAATAGTGATTATTAATGTGCGTTTGATGGAATTTAAAGGCCAAAACACACTGCCTGGACATTGAGGAGTCCCCAAATAAGCCAGAATGGAGCGGTGTCTTACTGAGACTTGTGTCTTATTATC
The DNA here is from genome assembly GCA_031216915.1 of Pictodentalium vernedei. Lineage (NCBI taxonomy): Eukaryota > Metazoa > Mollusca > Scaphopoda > Dentaliida > Dentaliidae > Pictodentalium > Pictodentalium vernedei. The sequence goes on from CM062295.1 coordinate 404,297,118, forward strand.
TACATGTGCTCTGAGCTTCAAGTGTTATTCAGGAACAAAATATACTACCTTGCTGATATACAAGCTTTTTCAAAAAGCAGTTGAATCACAAATGATATTGGATTTGATATCAAGTGATATTATCATCACGCGCCCAGTAGTACTCCATGCTGCAAGTTTCAGTTCTGAACTTTCTTCAAACATTAACCCTTTACCCAGCGCAGACGATATCAAAATTTATTATTTTAAATATCATTTTTTTAAATTTTTCAAACAATTTCAACAAAACCATATCATGTGACCCCTCATTGGAACGATCTCGACAAGCTCGTTCCAACTAGGGGTCACATAATATGGTTTTGTTGAAATTTTTTGAAAAATAATATTTTTTCAACTGCTGAATTTGCATATTATGCAGGTGGATGCGGGTGATTCGTTGGGTAAAGGGTTGAATACCCTGTTTTGGACTTCTAATTGGGAGTTCACTGGGCCAAGCAAAAGAAATATGTCCAATGCTAAGAAGAAATTTGCAATCAATACTAACTCCAAGATCAACACCATATATACACCATACTGAGGAAAAATTAAATACTGCAATGCTATCAATAATGCAACAGAAATAGAGAAATAAAAAAATTATATATTTGGTTATAAAAAGCATCATTATAAATAACACATTTGAAAAAAAAGTGCAAGACAACTCAATTTTTGCATAACCTGACACTAGAACAGTTCACGTAGAAAGCGAGAAATAATATAATAAAGTCAGAGTATTTGATCATCTCCAAGTTTTCAAAACATCTGTCTAAAATTTCTAATAAAAAATTACAATCACAAGGTATGTAACAAATTACCAAATGATTTGGACAAAATAAACAATTATCTAGAATGGTATGAGAAGAACAAGTTGCATTTTGCATCACGCAAAACTGCCCATTTTGAATTTTTAAACACCAAATGTTGCTCATGGTGTTGTTCCAGAGAGAGTTCACCTGAAATCTGGGTTTACATTATCCTTAAATTTAAACATCCATCCATGCTTTCAAAGATCGTCAATTGTTATCTTGAATCATTTAGGATGTAACACAACAAAACAAAGGCTGTCAAATATTATTTTCTAACAAGTAAATAATTTTATTGTTTCCAAAAACATGACTTATAAGTCATAATCTATTTCTTCATGAATTTTTTTCAATTGTCCACACAAACTCTGTGAATCATTTATTAGTGGCATGTTCTGAAAACTTAGTTATGGTCACTTCTTTGGATGGAAAGATAAGAATTCTCAGTTGCAAAATGTTCACGTGCTTCACTCATGCTGTGATTTGCTCTGCACCCTTGTGCAAACAAACCCTATTAATTGGATAGCCATTTTGTCAGTGAAACAGGCCTGGCAATCTAGAAAATCAAGGAGTGCAAAACAGTTGCCCTCCTCAGTTTGCTTGGGAGTGCAATTGCACCTGAAATTTTCAATGCAAAATCTTGTATGCCATTTTGGTTATATTGACTTGAAGGTACTAATATTGTGACTGAAAAATTGTACTGCATTCAGCTACATCTCATTATTCAAATTGTTGCATTCAATTCTTATGTGACTGCCTTCTGCACTCAAAATGTATCAAAATGCGACACAGAGTGGGTCATGAATTATTGCGAATCAGTGCAACATTAACAAATTGTCCCTGAGAACACATTGGAACTCAGGGGACGAAAAGATGATAGATTTTAAAAGCAGTCCCCAAACAGGTCTGGGATTCCAGAAAATCAAGGGGAGCAAAAAATTGCCCTCAATTTTTTCTAGGCATGCAGCATTCCTGCACTCCCAAAGAATGCCAGGCCTGGTGAAAATTGTTCAGTTAACAGGATTATTCAATTAACAGGGATCGGTCACTTAGTATTTTAGAGATGAACTGAACATTTATTCTATTATATCTTGTTTGACCAAGCTCACTGATCTCTGTCAAGCAAGGCATAATAGATTAAATGCCTGTATTGGGTGAACTTAGGCCAAATAGGTCTGTAAACAAGGGAATTGATAACTGCAATGGCAATTTCTTGACATATTACAAGACTCTTTATTCAATTGACAAGAATTTAATGTTAACTACCAGTATATGCATTGAACAGGTCAAATTTGTACTGAAGGTATGGTAAATGGTTTTGTGTTTGGAAGTTATATCCAATTAACAGGATTATTCAATTAAGAGTTAGCAATTTAAGTGGGCTCTTTTTCCATGCATAGCAATATTATTACTGACAATTTTCCGTGCATATAAAGTAGTCTTGAAGCTATAATCCAATCAAGTTCAGGTGTCTGCAAAGAAGTCACAACAGGTGATATCACAAACTGCTAAATGTTCAGCTCTTTTGCCTTGAAATGGAAAAAAAGAAACAAGACAATACTGCAGTTTAACCCTTTACCCAGCATGAATAGCAGACAATACTTGAAAAAAAATTCCCAAATAACTACAAAGCTTCTCTTTTGTCTCAAAAACATACCTTATGACCCCTCACTGGAACAAGCTCAGCTGTTAGGTTTGGTGAATGGTTATTTATTTATTTATAGGTGTTTAAGGTCACATATTTTTGCAGAATGGCTAATCATGACCACAACATGAGTATCAACTCAAGACCAGGGGTGAGCGTTAATAAGCTATGTTGCCCATTTTAGAGAGAGGGTTTGTACCTCCCAAGCATTGGTGACTGGGTTCTATTTCACCAGTAAAACAGAGCTTGTTTACCACAGTGAACAGAAACTGCTAGGTGATTGGTTAAAACTACTTTTTAACATTGCTCTGGATCTCATCACAATTGCCATGAAAATAAAAAAAATAGCTGTTCGTCTTGAAATTATCAGAAAAATAATACTCAAGCCATTGATAATCAATTCAGGATGCAAAAATAAGTCTACATATAAAATGATATTTGTGAAATGAAAGTGAAAATTTTTCATTTTGCCGAGCATCAACCCTCATCAACTGAAGATATATAATCATAGTAGAGTGGAACCCTGATAACTGATTAGTCACTGTCAGTGATTATCCAATAAACAGGGGTATTCATTTAACAGGGATTTTGTCACTTCCCTGTATTCTAAAGATAAAGTCAGTATTTATTCTATTATACATGTATCTTGTCTGACAAAGCACATATGTTTGACAGAGCTCAGTGTTAAAGAAGATATAATAGATTAGGCTAAACAAAATTAATCTTTTGATTCTCGGGCAGCAATGCATTCGTTTCTTCGATCTGAATTTGTGATGTTTATTTCGGAGGCAAAATTCAAAAGGTATAAAACCATCACAGGGTGTGATTTTAATGGTATCGCATCATGATTTACGATGTAATGTTGTTTACATTGATACAGTATTGTTATTCTCTTTGTGAAATGTGACACGATTCTCATATGTATGTACAAAATAAATACGGTCACACGATTCTCATATGTATGTACAAAATAAATACAAAATACAATCACAAAATGCTTTTTTTTATTTTTTGGTCACTCTGGGGGACCTGAACCCTAAACAGATAGTATCTTAACTCTAGAGTGACTGAATAAAAACAAGAGGCCCCAGGGGGCCTGAGGGCGCTCACCTGACATGGTAGTCTAAATATCAAACCAGAGACTTGACTTGAATCAGCTGCATACGCACCCTCCCAAGAAAAGCATATACCAACTAGATGAAGTGATTGTGCCCACACAATACACAGGATTTTTCTTCTATTTTCAGTTCCTGCACTTTTACGTCTCAAAATTGAGATAAACGCATAAAAAACAGATTTTTTTCCCAAACAAAATACTTTCAGCCTAAATTTTTTTCTTCTTCTTAAAACGCATAAAAAACGATAAAACTAAATTTCTGGATTTTGGTCCAAAATTTTCGAAGTCCCACCCGGACCCCAAATTTTCGGTGTAAAAAAAAAAAAAAAATTTTTTGTCTTAAAATTGACAGAAACGCACAAAAAATAAACAAAAAAATTTCTGGATTTTGGTCCAAAATTTTCTAAGTCCCACCAACACCCCAAATTTTCAAGGGGCAAATTTTTTTTTTTTTCTGTTTTCTGTCTTAAAATTGACCGAAACGCAGAAAAAACAAAAAAATTTTTTTCGGATTTTGGTCCAAAATTTTCCAAGTCCTACCCGGACCCCAAATTTTCAGAGGGAAAAAAATAATTTTTTTTTGTCTTAAAATTGACGGAAACACATAAAAAAAACCAAAAAAATTTTTTTTCGCATTTTGGTCCAAAATTTTCTAAGTCCCACCCACACCCCAAATTTTCAGGGGAAAAAATTTATTTATTTTTTTTTTGTCTTAAAATTGACCGAAATGCAGAAAAAAACAAAAATTTTTTTTTCGGATTTTGGTCCAAAATTTCGAAGTCCGCAACGGGACCCCAAATTTTCAGCCTAAATATCAACCCAGGGATTTGGCTTCAACAAACTTGAATCTCACCCCCCTTAAGGATGCTGCATACCAAATATCAAAAGATTCTTATTGGTAGATCTGAAGAAGATTTTTCAAAAATACTCCTCACACTGTACTAATTTAAACATTTGGGCTACCATAGAGAGCCCAAATATCGACCCAGGCAATTGATTTCAATAAGCGTGTGAAACAATCTTCCAAAGGTGTTATATGTGAAATTTTAAAGCTTTTGGAGCAGTGGTTTGGGAGAAAAGTAGTCTTATGTTTTTCCCATTACCCACAGTGTTAAAAAATGCTGACTCAGCACTTTTTCAAAGTCCCCAAAAAGTACCCCATGATAAAACCGATGGCAATTTTTTTTGACCATTCCATTCTGTTGGTCCTAAGGAAGCTTTACAACAAATAAGAATTCTCAGTGCTGTGTAGTTTTGGAGATATGGGCGTTTTAATTTTTTTCTATTTTTAGCTCCTGTGGTTCCCACGGGGCTATGGGGAAAAAAATTTCTGCATAAATTAGGTACTTATGATCCAATAAGCACTCACGTAAAATTTGGTTCAAATCGGCCGCGCGGTTTGGAAAATAGAAATTTGGGGCAGGGCCAAAATTTTTGCCCCTCCTTTAACATCTTCAAATATAGCCCCTCGAACTTCTCTTGAACAAACTTGAGTCTACACCTCAAAAGGAAGCTGCATACCAAATATCAAGTCTCTGCTATTGCTGGTTCTTAAGAAGAAGATTTTTTAAGAATTGGAGCATTTTTGCCCCATCCATCTGCACAATGTGAGCCGAAACCTAATTTGACAAAAAATCAAAATGCACTTATATAACCCCTACTCACATGAAATTTCATTAATATGCGGCCAGTGGTTTGGGAGAAAAAGGCCCAAACACCACCTTCACGACGGACGAAAAGTGATCAGAATAGCTCACCCTGACTTTCCATCAGGTGAGCTAAAAATGCCAGTGATACTGTATCGTTCAATATAACAAGAAAATGTTTGACACATCCAAAGGTGTTTTGAAGAACTTTTTAGCAATGTTTATCATTCAAGGGACATTACTCTGGTGTCAGATATCACAGGAATATTTTCCGGTACTCTCAAGAACTCACGTTGATTTTCATGCCATATCAGCTGTTTTGAATCAAATTTACACCGATAAATAGATATTTATTGGAAAATTAGAATAATTCATAGTTTGTTTAGAAATGATAATAGTGTGATATTTTATGAAACATACAAGTTATTTTCTGAGAATTGCAAGTAAATAAAAATTCGGGAACCACAAGGTTGCAAAACGATTTTGTGATAGCGCTCTATAAAATGGAGATAAAAAATAAGAGTATTATTTATTTAAACAAACTCTTATTACTTTTTTATCTCCATTTTAGTTTTTTATATTGATTTTGTCTTTTTGTGATTTCTGTTACAATAAAAATTCATAATGAAAACAACATGGAAGCTCTAGTATTTAATTTTAGGCTCTCACAACTGAATTTTAGGCATCGGCAACCATTCCATCAGGAATAAAAAAATAAAAATAATAACTGCTCTCCCTAATTCATTTTTAAAAAAAAATGCCTGAGAATCAATTATTTAATTTTGTTTGGCCTTAAATGTCTGTAGTCGATGCAGTAAGGCCAAGAAGGTCTATAAACAAGAGGAATTTGGTAACTATCAGAGTAATTTTTTGACATATTACAAGATTTTTTATCCAATTAACAGGAATTTACTCTAAAATACATAAACAATTAACCAGACAAATTTGTACTGAAGGCATGGTAAATGGCTTCCTGTTTGGAAGTTAAATTCAATTAACAGCGTTATTCAATTAAGAGATATCCAATAAGTTGGCTCCACTCAACCTAAACCTCATAAACCAGGAATCAAGAGGTTTTTCATATGTCAGTATACATACATATAAGTTATTAGTGATTTACAACATCAATTAATTTCCAATACTTACTGGTTATGATAGTGATTTAATTTTTATTCAAAAATCTATTTGAATGAAAAATTAAACGAACTGTACTTTCCATTTTCAACTTGAAATTAAAATTACATATCAAAGCTTCTACAGTATATGTTTTCAGTCATAAAAATTGAGAGTTTAGTACTTCACTATTAAATAATGTTCCAGACCATCAGTAAACTTTCAATTTCAAAACAACAAAAATAACACATTGATATATTTGACGAAAATCAGCTCACAGAGCTTATTTTGTCAGTACAGTGATCATAACAGTGGTATTTTTTTTTATCAGATCATGATCCAGTTGTGACACAACTAAACAATAGGTTACAATTTTCATGAAAAAGTATCTGATAATCTAAGTTGTCACACTTATTTGTTGAAAATCTCTGTCCACGTTTGCGATCACTGAACTGTACAGCAATCAGCAATGTACTTATTCTGGGACAATAAAGGCTATCCTTATCTGCTCATTCTTCATGTCCCATCATTACAAGATAGATCAAATAGTATTCCTAAAACAAGAGGTCCCACAGGGCCTGAAACACTCACCTTAAACAGAACCCGATATAAACAGAGGTCAAGAATCACTCTACATTAAGCAATCAATCTCCATAAGCTCCATTGTCAATCCTTGAGCCCCTCAGGAGTGACTAAAATAGCCCAAGCATCATGACTTTTCTTCAGTCAATCATACTGTAAAAAGTAGTGCTCCCCTATGGAGCCCCTTGATACAACCTATGTGGATTAATCTTAGTTACACATCTCTAGAGGATACTTAATAAAAAAATGTCTAATTCTTCAGCTACATGGCTCCTTATAAAATTATCTCGGAATTATGTTTCTATTTTGAGCACACAGTGACTCCAAAATAGCTGGGGTTCAATTTTTCATTTAAATCAAATATCTGTTTCCCACTTTTGCTGCATACCAAATTCGGTTAAAATCAGACTAAGAGTTCTGAATAGTGAACTAGAGATGTAGTATACCAAATATGAAAGGATTCTGACTGGTGGATTGGAAGAAGATTTTTAAAGAAATTTCCTCATACTGCACTAAGTTAAAATTTGGGTTACCATAAGGAGACCAAATATTAAACAAGGGACCAGATTTGAACAAACCTGATCTGACCCCCCCCTCCCCCCCACCCACCCACCCCAAGAGATGTTGTATACCAAATATGAAAGGATTCTGACTGGTAAATCTGAAGAAGATTTTAAAAGAAATTCCCTCATATTTCACAAAGTTAAAATTTAGGCTCCTATAGGAAGCCCAAATATTAACCCAGGCACTCGATTTGAATAATTGGAATCTCAACCCCCCAAGAGATGTTGTATACCAAATATGAAAGGATTCTGCCTGGTGGACCTGAAAAAGAAGATTTTTAAAGGAAACCCAAATATTAACCAAGGGACTTGATTTGAACATTCTTGAATCTGACCCTCACAACAATGATGTATGCCAAACATAAAATATTCTGACTGGTGGTTCTCAAGAAGATGATTTTTAAAGATTATTCCCCATATTGCCCTAAGTTAAAAATTTGGGCTCCTGTATTGAGCCCAAATATGAACTAAGGGGCTTCAGTTTAACAAACTTGTATCTGACCCACCTATGGATGCTGTATACCAGATATCAAAAGATTCTGATCATTGCTTCTTAAAATTTTTTTAAAATTTTTGCAAATATGCTGACTCATCATTTTTCCGATCCCCCCCCCCCCCCCCCCCCCCCAACACACACAAAACACACTGACACAACCGATGGCAATTTTTTTTATCATTCAATTCTACTGGTCATAAGATGCTTCATACCAAATAACAGTTTTCTGATCCGTGTGGTTTGAGAAACGTGGGTGTATTGAAACTATTTCTATTTTTAGCTCCTGAGGTTCCCATAGGGACACAGAAATTTTTTTTACATGAGTCAAGTACTTATGACCCGATAATACCACATACCAAATTTGGTTCAAATCGAACCATCAGTTCAGACAATAGAAATTTTTGGCGGGGCCAAAAACCTTGCCCCTCCCATTATTTATTTATTTATTTATTGGCGTTTAAGGTCACATATTTCTGCACAATGGCTAATCATGACCATGACAGTTTTACGGGTGGAGGAAGCCGGAGTACCCGGAGAGAACCACCGAGCAACGGCGAGCAACTGTCAGCTCCCCAACATACTAACTCCTCCACACAAGCAGGGTTAGCATTGGTTGAAGACAGGTGCACCATCGACGTGCGGTACGCCTTAGTACACAACGTCACCGTGCCCCCACGTGGGCAATGGGGGTGAAGTGTCTTGCCCAATGACACAACGCGGTTGCCGCAGGTGGGATTCGAACCGAGGACCTCTCGGCTTGCAGCCTGCACCTCTACCAACTGAGCCACTGTGCCCCCTTGCCCCTCCCATTACGAAGGCAAATATTGCTCCACAAACTTTGAACAAACTTGATTTATTTATTGGTGTTTAAGGTCACACACTTTTGCACAATGGCTAATCATGACCACAACATGAGTATCAACCCAAGACCAGGGGCGAGCATCAATAAGCCATGTTGCCCATTTTAGAGAGGGTTTGCACCTCCAAAGCATTGGTGACTGGGTCGAATTTTACCAGCAGAACAGAGCCTGTTTACCGCAGTGAGCAGGCACGGCTTCACTTCCCGGGGTTCCCGACGGGAGAACCAACTTGATTCTACATCTCAAAAGGAAGCTCCATACCAAATATCAAGTCATTGTACTCATTGGTTCATGAGAAGATTTTAAAAATTTTTTGGAGCATTTTGCCCACACACTCCCTATGGGGCTGGGCATGTTGAGTTGAGCAAAAATGCAATGCACTTTCGTGACCATCACTCATACAAACTTTCACTTGAATTAGCCCAGTGGTTTTGTAGAAGACCAAAACATAATGTTGTCAGACACCGGATGCTTGTCGACAGATGGAGAGTGGTTAGATATGATCAGCTTGACTACGTTAAGGTGAGCTAGTAAAGAATAGTACACATTTTGTGTGGAAAACAATGTTATTTCATAGGTAATGATACCTGAGGGAAGTGGCTTCTGTATACAAACTGTGCTTTTGGTTTTGTATTGAAATATGACTTACGATTGTAAAGCTACAACACAATACCATAACATTGATTTGCAATTTGCATTACAAGACTGATTACCACCTCCCTCTTAAAATTTTAGCAAGAAACATTTGTGAACAGACAATGCTGGGAAACATCAAAATGACTGAGTATTGAGGTACAAGGTACGAGTCATATTCTTCACATCCAAGGGATTGTGTCACACTCATTTTTATCTAGCTGAATGACATCAGGACATTTTAAAAAATGTTGTAAAGCTGTATCCAAGTAAAGCCAACATATCTTTGGTAAAACATTTTGGTTCTGATATTCAGCTATCATAGGGAACACAAGCATTAGACATCAATATGAAGGTTATAATGTATATAACTTGAACTAATATATATCTCCTACTAAACTGTAAGGAGCAGATTCTAGTACTTTGAATCCGAAGTGTGAAATAATATCAAAATCCTGTATGGCTAAACTTACCCCAAAACAAAGCTAGAACTAAAGACAAATTGAGTTGGCAAGTTGTATCTTGTAGTAAGCATTATCTTGCCATTTAATCTGTTACACAATCCTAATAGCAGATGGCACATGCAAAAAAGAATCTGGAATAACTAAAAATTTTAATCTTTTGCCTCAAAAAGGTAACTTAGAGAACCCTTGTTTCAACAAGCTCAGGCCATGACTTTGAGACAACAAAAATGAAAGAATAACAAAAGTTGAATAGCTATTTTTGTTAATAGCATCAGTCATTTTTTGTCATTACATTGGATGAAGAGTAAAGAAACTGTGAGTGCTACAACTCTTAATAACATAATAACAAAGACAACCCAGTCATATTTGATTTCTAGAAACTGGAGTGATTTCAGTTAACAAAAAATTGCATGATGATCAGGTGTTCATCAAAATGTAGGGTCAGATTCACTCTTTGCTGCCCCTCCCCTCCCAACTGCTCCATTAACTTTTACACAATGTAACAGACAGCACTATTCACAAAACACAATATTCAAATTTCATTATTTTTTCATTTTCATTGCAACAGGCTCAATGAGTGCATTCCAATGAGGTGGTCATAAAAATGGAAATTTCAAGTAACTTTGGTCTTTACCATACCTACCAATGGCCCACACATGCTGCTGACAGTCTATTTGTCAGAACTGAGGCCAAACACTTATGAACCCACCAAAAAATTGAGCCAAATCAATAAAACAAGAGGCCCCATGGTCCTGGGGCACTCACCTGACCAAAGTTGTTTAAAGAAGGATTCAATTAGCATCTATGGCTAGTTAACACTACAGAGGAGTGAAATTATTTAAAACTCTGTTGTCCATGCCAGGTGATTGTTCTCTAGTAATGGGATGCTACCAGAGAAATAATGTCCAGACTTCCAGTAAAGCAAAACTAGGGAGTCCAAATATCAACCTAGGGACTTGACTTGAACAGATTTGAATCAGACCTCTTTGGACCAAATATCAATAGATTCTAAATGGTGGATCTGAAGAAGAAGATTTTTTTAAAGATTATTTGTCATTTACACTAAGTTAAAATCTGGGCACCCATAGAAATTGCCCCCGCTCCCCGAAGGATGTTGTATACCAAATATCAAAAGATTCTGAGTGGTGGATCTGAAAAAAAATGATTTTTAAACATTATTCCCCATATTTGTTAAAATTTGGGCTCCCATAGAGAGCCCCATTACTAACCAAAGTACTTGATTTGAACAAACCTGATAATGATCCCTGTAAGATTCTGTATACCATATATCAAAAGATTCTGACCAGTGATTCTGGAGAAGAAGAGTTTTAGAGACTATTCCTCATATTGGCCTCAATAGACAACCAACATATTAACCCAGAGACTTAGTTTTAACTAAATAAGATCTAACCTTCGTGAGGAGGCTGTATATCAAATCATATTGCAACGAGTTAAAATTTGGACTCCCATAGGAAGCCCAAATATCAACCCAGGCACTCGATTTGAACTAACTTGAATCTGATCCCCCTAGAGATGTTGTATACCAAATATGAAACCATTCGGATTAGTGAATCCGAAGATAGGAAGCCCAAATATTAACTAAGGGACTTGATTTTAACAACTTGAATCTGACCCCTCGTAAAAATGATGTATACCAAATATTATAAGATTCCGACCGGTTGTTCTGAAGAAGATTTTTAAAGCATATTCTCCACATTGCCCTGAGTTAAAATTTGGGCAGCTATATAGAGTGCAAATATGAACCGAGGGGCTTGATACCACCCCCCCCCCTCCCCCCCCCCCCCCCCCCCTCCTATGGGTGCTGTATACCAAACATCAAAAGATTCTGCTCAGTGGTTGTGGGGAAGAAAATGTTATTTACTTTTTGAAATATGCTGACTCAGCATTTTTTCAGATGCTGAGTGATAACAACAGCTCATCCTGGCTTTCAGTCAAGTGAGTTAAAAACTAGAGTCCTGTACAGTCCTCTATAGATTGCTTCTGCGCATGCGTAGGGCTATTGAAGTGTCCTCAATTCCCACCAATAATCATTCTTTTGTGATACCTGCTGAGTGTAACAGTTCTAATGCAGGAAGGTGTGAGTGAATAACTCATGGGAGGGCACTTCCTATCTGGGAAAGTGGTAGGTATGATAAATAAAAAAATTACTTGAAATTTCTATTATTTATTCACCATTATATATTTATTTATTTTATTGATGTTTAAGGTCACATACTTATGAACAATGGCTAATCGTGACCGTGACAGTTTTACGGGTGGAGGAAGCCGGAGTACCCGGAGAGAACCACAGAGCATTGAAGAGCAACTGTCAGCTCCTCAACATTCTAACTCTGTTCACGCTCCGCTCAAGCAGAGTTACAGCGGTTGAAGACATGTGCACCATTGACGTGCAGTATGCCTTAGTACATGGCACCATCGTACCCCCATGTAGGCAGCTGGGATAAAGTGCCTTGCCCAAGGACACAATGCAGGTCATCCCGGACGTATTCACCATTACCTTTAGACCCGGCCATGCCAAATAGATTATGGGATGGAGGCCTAAAACAGGACTGAATCAAAATAACAATAACAAGTAGGCTATTGCTTACTCCAAATGATAAGAATTCCTAAAATAGCTTTAGGATAAACTAGACTTTATGATTCTGGAGAATCAGGGCTTTTCCCGATGAGATTCCATGATTTTTCATGACCCCAGAGTGTTGGATGAATTGTTTTTAACCGTCTCACTGAAGTTCCTTTTTGATGTTATGAGAAAGGTGGGTATAATAGTCTAAAAGGACTCAGTTTGATAAAAAAAATGTTTAGGTTAAAACCATCATTAATGGTGGAAAGGGTTTAATATCAATATTGTCACCCGACAAGTCAGTGACCGACAAAATGAGTGATGTTTGTTTTACACATACTCACAGAGCACTGTGGCTGTTTGAAAATGGTCCATTTTATAAAAATTTTGATGTTTGAGAACCAGCATAGGGTTAACAAATACTTACTGGAATATTTTGTACATGCAACTTGTAATGTCACACCCAGATCTGAGAATGGCCATTTTTTCTTGAAAATCTACAAGATGTTTTTAGAGAAATCCTCGGATAACATGAATTTTTAACCTTTTGAGGCTTATCGCTCCCTAACCAGCCCTAAACGGGTTAATGCTTGGTTTTGTGAATAACTTCATTACTTACAAAAATGATCCCCAGTGAATTCCACTTCCAATGAAGGAGGTTATGTTTATCTCGCAGGAACACATTTGGTGTTATGGATGCCCAAGAACAGCCCATTTTCTCAAAATGTCTATGCTTGGCAGCCTCTGGAGGGTTAACAAATGCTTACCGAACTATTTTGTCCATGCAGCTTGTAATGTCACTCCAAGATCTGCAAATGGTCAATTTTTCTTCAAAATTGTTTTGGAGAAATCCACAGAAAACTGGAATTTTAAGCTTTTAAGGGGTATATCTCCTTAACTAGTCAAAAATGTGTTAAGACCTCGATTTTTGAATACCCTTACTACTTACAATGAAAGTGTCAATGACACTGTAGCTTAACTTGCGTGTTGTGTTTGATGAAAAGGATAATGTTCAATGTTTATGAAAGGATTATGAAATAAGACAAGAATTGTGATAATTGGGAATATGTTCATTTCTGTTCCCTGTATGCTGTTTTTGATAAAAATAATATGAGGTGTACACTGTACTAAAGAGCTGAGGGGTGGGTTAATATGACCTCACAGTTAATGTATGTGGCCCTCACAGTTAACGTATATCAACGAAAGTTACCAAGTTACAGTGAAATTATTCCAAAACGAGTCATCCTATCAAGTTACATTGAAATCCCTTCATAAATATGGCCTGTAGACTGTGCTAAAGGTTTTTGGGCCCCTGTAGCCGTCAGTTTCCCAATTGTGTCCAAAGGGAACGTTCTCATCTAGTCATTATATGAAGTCAACCCACCAAGTTACAATGAAATCCCTTCATAAATATGACCTGTAGACTGTGCTAAAGGTTTTGGGGCTTTGGGCTCTGGCAGCCATCATGGTTGAATAATTGCAACCAAAAGGGGACATTCTCATCTGGGCATCAGCTGGAGTGATCCTACGAAGTTACAATGAAATCTCTTAATATGACCTGTAGACTGTGCTCAAGGTTTTTGGGATTCGGGCCCCTGAAGCCTTCGTCACAGTTGGCCAATCATGACCAAAAGGGGATGTCATCATCTAGGCATTATATGGAGTCAAACTAACAGGTTACAATGAAATCCTTCAATAAATATGACCTATAGACTATGCTAAAGGTTTTGGCTCGGGCAGCAGTCAAGGCTGAATGATCGCGACCAAGAGGGGATGTTCTCATCTAGACATTATTTGGAGTCATCCTACCAAGATACAATGAAATCCCTTCATAAATATCACCTGTAGACTGATCTAAAGGTTTTCGGGCTTCAGGCTCCTGTAGCCGTCACAGTTGCCTAATGGTGTCCAAAAGGGGCTGTTCTCATCTAGACATTATATGAAGTCAACCTAACAAGTTACAATGAAATCCTTCCATAAATACGACCTATAGACTATGCTAAAGGTTTTTGGGCTCGGGCAGCCATCAAGGATGAATGATCGCAACCAAAAGGGGACATTCTCATCTAGACATTATTTGGAGTCATCCTACCAATCTACAATGAAATCCCTTCATAATTATGACCTGTAGACTGTTCTAAAGGTTTTCGGGCTTCGAGCCCCTGTAGCTGTCACAGTTGCCCAATTGTGTCCAAAAGGGGACGTTCTCATCTAGACATCATATGAAGTCAAACCTACCAAGTTACAATGAAATCCCTTCATAAATATGACCTATAGACTGTGCGAAAGGTAATCAGGCTTTGGGCTTGGGCAGCCATAATGGTTGAATGATCGCAACCAAAAGGAGCCATTCTCATCTGGGCATCATCTGGAGTGATCCTACGAAGTTACAATGAAATCCCTTCATAAATATGACCTGTAGACTGTGAGCTTCGGGCACCTGTAGCCATCACAGTTGACCAATCACGACCAAAAGGGGATGTCATCATCTAGGCATTATATGGAGTCAACCTAACAGGTTACAATGAAATCCTTCCATAAATATGACCTTTTGCCTATGCTAAAGATTTTTGGGCTCGGGCACCCATCAAGGCTGAATAATCGCGATCAATATGGGACATTCTCATTTAGACATTATTTGGAGTCATCCTACCAAGTTACAATAAAATCCCTTCATAAATATGACCTGTAGACTGTGCTAAAGGTTTTCGGTCTTCAGGCTCCTGTAGCCATCACAGTTGCCCAATCACATCCAAAAGGGGACTTTCTCATCTAGACATTATGAAGTCAACCCACCAAGTTACAATGAAATTCCTCAATAAATATGACCTGTAGACTGTGCTAAAGGTTTTCGGGTTTTGAGCTCGGGCAGTTGTCACGGTTGGCAGATCACGCCCAAATGGGGAAATTCTCATCTAGACATCATAAGGAGTCATCCTACCAAGTTACAATGAAATCCCTCCATATTAAACATGACCTGCAGACTGTGCTAAAAGTTTTTGAGTTTTGGGCTTGGGCAGCCATCACAGTTGCCAGATCGTGCCCAAAAGGGGACGTTCTCATCTAGGCATTATACAGAGGCATCTTACCAAGTTACAATGAAATCCCTTCATAAATATGACCTGTAGACTGTGCTAATGGTTTTCGGGTTTTGGGCTCGGGCAGCCATACCAGTTTACCAATCACGACCAAAAGGGGACGTTCTCATCTAGACATGACCCCAAACCTGCATATGAAATTTCGTGACAATCAGACAAGAACCACGGGGTGTAGCCCGTGCTAAAGGAAAATGTGAACAGACTCACAGACTAACAGACTTCCGCACGCGTGATGACAATAGCTTATCTTGACTTTGTCAAGTTAAGCTAAATATGTTTCCCTGTCAGTTTTGTGTCCGGTAAAAGAAGTTATGTTTCTCTGTGGCATTCCCATTTGATGTTGTTGGTGCCCAAAAACAGACTATTTTTTCAAAATTTTGACATTTAGCAGGCCATAGAGGATTAACAAATGCTTACCGGAATAATTTATCCATGCAGCTGGTAATGTGACACCAAGACCTATCAATGGCCATTTTCTCTTGAAAACCCTACAAGACGTTTGTAAAGAAATCCAGGGAAACATGAATTTTTTAAGCTGTTGATGGGTATCACTACTAACTGCCACAAAAGGGGTTAACGCTTGTTTTTTTTAATAATCTTATTACTTACAAAAATGGTCCTCGGTGAATTCCACTTCCAACAAAGGAGATTATTTTTATTTCTCAGATACACAGTGGGTGTTGTGGATGCCCAAAAAGGGCCCATTTTCTTAAAATTAAGATGCTTGGCAGCCTGTAGAGGGTTAATAAACGCTCGCCGGAATATTTTGTCCATGCAACTTGTAATGTCATACAAAGACCTCTGCGAGCAGTCAATTTTTCTTGAAAACCTACATAATGTTTTTAGAGAAATCCACAGAAAATGGGAATTTTAAGTTTTTAAGGGGTCTCTTTCTTTAGCCTGCCCAAAATGGGTTATGACTTCGACTTTTGAATACCCTTACTACTTACAAAATGTTTCCGTATAGATTGTGCGCTCGATAAAGGAAGGCACTTTTCTTTCTGGCATATGCATTGGGTGCTGTTGGCGTCCAAAAACAGCCCATTTTATCACAATTTTGACATTTAACAGCCTGTGGAGGGTTAACAAATGCTCACTGGAGTATTTTGTCCATGCAACTTCTATTGTCACACCAAGGCCTGAGAATGACATATTTTTCTTGAAAATCTAGAAGACTTGTTTAGAGAAATCCACAGAAAAGATGAATTTTTTAGCTTTATGGGGGCATTGCTGTTTAACAAGCCCAAAACGGGTTAACGCTTGTTTTTTTTGAACACGCTTTTTACTTACAAAAATGATCCTCGGTGGATTCCACTTCCAATAAAGGAAGTTATGTTTATCTCTTGTGTATCATTTGGGTGCTGTGGGGGCCTAAAATCGGCCCATTTCATCAAAATTTTGATGTTTGGCAGCCTGTGGAAGGTCACCATATGCATCACCTAATATGTCTTGTGTATCAATGGTTGTGTCACAGGCAGGTCTAGCAATGATGAATGTTTAAAAACAAGCAAATTCAGTGAATTCATGTCTCCCGCTGGGCAGGAGTTTCAAGGGGAATTAATGCATCCAGTGGAATATAGTTGAGTTGCAAGTGGAAGTCATTACCAAGTCCGTTATTCGAGTGAAGGCCCAGGGGGCTAGATTCAGACCGAAGCATATTGCTTGGAGCTGATATACGACTCCTAGGATAAGGAAGCGAAGATACTTTCTGACACCTGATGTACCGTGACGTGAAAGTACGCATCTTGAGATCTATGCATGTAGCATAATCGCACACCCAAATACTCGCTCTGACCGATCGGATGGACTCCATATATAAACTTGGAGCCACGATCAGCTTGTTTATCCTGTTCCGAATAATGAGTGAATGGAACGAGCCGTCTGGTTTTTGGAAACAGAAAAGGATGGCTGTAGAAACCTCCTGGTCCTGCGAGGCTTGCGGAAGGAGAAGCCATGTCCTCCACGGTCAGCACCTCGCCCCGTCGACGTCTGACCTAAATTACGGCCCCTATATGAGTCGCCACCCTGACGGTCTTTAGAATAAGACCTAGAGGATGCATAGGAACCTCTATAGGAACTTCCCTTGGACGTATTCATCTCAGAAGTGCCTGTCCTACTCTTCTCTCCTGAATCCGACTATATGGAAGCAAATTTTAATAGCAGAGAGTCAAAAGCTTTCTTAGTTAACTGATCATAGACTGCGGAAAGCTTGCCGTCGAAGAAAACTCTCCGGAAACCGGAGCTGAGTGTGTTTTTCACCTTACTATCTACACGCGTGGATGTAGCCAGGGCCGCGTCACGTCTAACCAACTCTATATTGCCACTAAAGGACGGAGATTTACGTGAGGCCCTTGAAAGAACTCTTAAGGATATTATCATCCTAGAATTCTTTTCCCTATGAGACGTAATGATAACGTTCTGGTAAGGTGATCTGCGTACGATGATGCGTCTAATCTGACCCTGCTAGACGATATTATTATTTCCAACATCGTGGTTGGAATTGACATAGACGACAGTAAAAAACAATACTAGGTCCTGCCCTGGTCGTCTAGACGCAGAAAACTCTCAGAATGCTCTGTCCTGCCATTTCAAAATATTCTTTGAATTGATGAAAGGCAGATAGATGTAGAGCATATTGCCGATAAGAAACCTGACCTGCCCATTTAGGTAGCAAGTTAAATAAATATAGCATCGTTCAACAGATCAAGTGTCCATGAGACATATCTGGACTATGTCGGAAACTGAGGGATGATGTCCCTAAACCGATTAAGAATTCTGTGTCCAGTGGCGCTATCAGTCTCTTATCCGGCAACGCAGTATTTTGGTCCGGAGGAACGTCAGATGATAATGCCGGATGCACTCTACGGCAATTATGTTGTTCCGAAAAGGGAAAATACAACTCATCTGTATCGGACCACTTGTAATTCTTGGTCATCCGTGCCTGAACCTGCAGCAGAACGTACCAACCCAGCTTCCTCGGATAATTCCTGAACCGACAGAGTTACTGTCGGTTGCTGGGATGCTGCGATAATTAACTCCTGCATACATCTAATATGCGAACGTCCGGAGTATGAAGGCCTCGTATCCTTGGCTACCGGATGGCGTGACCTGTTTGCCGTAGGATCCCTGGTCGGCGATGTTGGTTGAATATCACAGGTCACGTAGCCAAGGTGTGGTCGCGTGTGCTGCCGTGAGGATGAGGAAGCCAAAAGAGCAGTCTCTCCGGACTGTCTATATAACGGAGCGTCCCAAGCGGTGGACGTATGCTCCGACTGAGGAACATTTTGTACCACAACATCTGGGCCCAGATGTTGTAATACGAGAGAGGAACCTCTCTCGCTCGCAGCCCGGATGGACTTGGACGAGCTAGGAACCGGACTAATAGGCTTCCTCCGTACCATCCTCGTATCTGTCGTCACTGGGTGTGCACATGGTATTTTATAGTGCTCGCATCACCCAAATCTCCTTTCTGGACCACAACGGACGAACCCGGGTGCTGAGCCATTCGGTGAATGGTCGCGACACCGGGCAAGCTAGTGGACGCCAACGCCGTCGATCCTACTTGGGACCTCTTAGGCAATTGACGTATCTGCATGAGCACTTTACCGCTAGCTCTTCATTTGACTGTGACAATAGAAGCACACTTACGAAGACATCACGGCAACAATACCTAGTTCATGTTACCCTATGAGACCTGTAGAGCCATGGTCCTGCGTGAAATATCCGCTGGAAGCTCCTGGAACGTTCATTCCTGCATTTATATAATATGCAAACGTCCCAACTGGAAAGGTCTCGTATCCTTGGCTAGCAGATGGAGTGACCTGGTCGACGTGTAGTCCTTGGTCGGCAAAGCAGGAGCACCAGGGACGTTCAATCCTGCATTTATATAATATGTGAATGTCCCCTGGAAATCTGTGGTCACATAGCCAAGGTGCGGTCATGTGTGTTGACGAGGATGAGGAAGCCAATATAACAGCCGCGTCGGACTGTCATGCGACGGAGCGTCCCGAGCAGGAGGAGTGGACGTAAGCTCCGACTAAGCGAACAACATACAACAACATCGCGGCGCAGATGTAGATGCAAGAGAGAGGGGGCCTCTCTCGTTCACGGTCCGGGGGACCTGGACGAGCTAGCTACCGGACTGACAGGCTTCCTCCGTACTATCCTCGGATCCGTCGTTGCTGGGTGTGCACATCTGAAGTTTTATAGTGCTCGCATCACCCAATCTGCTTCCCTGGACCGCAACGGACTAACCCGGGTGCTGTCTTATTCTTTCCTGGTGAATGGACGCGACACCGGGCAGACTAGCGGGTGATCAATTGCTTTCGATCCTACTAGGGAACTCTTCAGCAATTGTCGTAATACCTTGAGCACTTCCCGCTAGCCCTAATATTGCAACGACGGAGACACACTTATTGAAGACATCATGGAAACATCACTCTGAATTCTGAAAAAGAAACCGATAATATATAGTGACCCTATGGAGAGAGGACCGTAATGGACCCTCACCGCTAATAAAATACTGTGACACACGTCTCCAACATTGTCATATCAATCAACACACACAGAGCAAGAATTAATGCGACTACATTGACTATAAGAAACACAATGAACTTGTGAATAAGAGGAAGATATCCTCGCATTACGAATGAAGAACATTTTTTCCAACCAGAAAAAATATACACCGTCATATTACTCGCACTAACCCTTGAAATAAATATACATAATATATTAATTCATTATAACATTTCAAAAGAAAATAATTTTCGAAAAAAAAAGAATTTTTGAAAAATTTTTCAGAAGAGCCCAAGTTCCCAATGGGAACCTTGAGCCCAAAGGATCCCAAAAAAGCCTAAATGTGGACAATATTTTTTAATGATTTTGAAAAATTAATGTAACACTTACGGGCAATATTAATGTATCATGCTATGAACTAAATTAAGCAGAAGATAAGTAATCACTGTCAGAAGTAACAGTTGTCAACACAAGCAAAAGTGTCAACAAACTGGAAACATGACTCCAGGCACTGAAACAAACAGAGCCCGAAATCAGTTACCAATTTAAACACTATCTGATGCAAAACAGAGGCTTCCAGAGAAGAAACTGTAGAACATCAGATGGTAGATGCAGACCAAAATGCCTAAAAACCCCTAGGGTGAGGACGTAAACATGGGGAAAAACAGAAAATAATTCTGTTACCAAGCCAAAACTCCCAAGAAATTTTAGTAATAAACATTACAAAAAATAAGCCAAAAGCATGGGAGAATAGCTAGGGGGGAATAAAGGAAAGGGAGAGAGGAAACACTGATTAAACAATGGAACATTCATAGCAAGAATGACCACAACAAGTTCATGCCTCGAAAATAGGTAACATGAAATAATTTCGTAAAAAAATTATAAATTACAGCCCTGAACATTTGTTTCCACTGTTTTTTCCTCTCCACTTCTATTTCCACCATACATCCACCATTTCTCTCATAATTATGCGTCTGGCATCTTTAAAACTGAGATTTACAAGCACAAATAACAGTGAAGTGTAACTGTATTGAGGGCCAAACAAAGAATGACTTTTGGCGGCAATTTCGAGACCTCCTTGACACTGCGCATGCGCAGTGGAGTAAAAGTATGGAGGACCATATAGGACATGTAATTTTTGGTTTTAGATGCAAATTTTGGGGATTGGGGGGTAAAATTTGATTTGGCCCTAAATATTTTAGAGTTAGCACCAGCAACTAAGTCTGGGTCATTGGATTAGTATAAAAATATTACGAATCATGAGTTATTGTATTAACGCGCTTATGACTTCTAAAACTATATACAAATATACAATATACCAAACATCGGCATTAATTGTGGTCCACCATAGCCAAAAGACAGGCTCGCAGGCTTCTCACTTTTAAGCCAAACCTTTTTGCAAAAATACTCCTCTCTCTCCCCACCCCTCCATTTGTTTTGCAAAAAATACTTTGCAAACCAAAGATGTTGGCCACAATAAATGTCAAGTGTCGCAATGGGGAAAGAGCTTGAAATTTAAATTATATAACATTCTGAGCAGCATTCTGAGCAGCCCTAGACATCTGAAGATCTCTAACTCTTCTAGGTGGAGCAAAAGCAAGCAAGAATAACATTTTAAATGTCAAAAACTTAAACTCCGCAGAATCTAAAGGTTCAAATGGTGCTGTTTGGAATTAGCCTTCAAGTTTTTGGTGATGAAAGTTGATCTTTCAGAGATTGACCTGAAATTGGGAGACACAAGATTTAATCAATTAAATCAAAATTTTTAAAAACACAGCCCTGAACAAATCACTGTCTGTCTCCTCCCTGATGGTGTCATATCTGCTCATAGCATGATCCTTCTCCTTGATCCAACTTTTGAAGCCAGGAAAACACAGAAATTTCAAAGAGCTAAGAAACAAGACCATTTACATCAGGCCAAACAAAACATGGTTATTGTTTGGAATTGAGGACACTTCCTTGGCTCTGTGCACTCTCAAATGAATTGTAACCAAACTATTTTATATAAATTTTGTTCTTTAACTCTTGAGCAAACAGCACGCTAATGCATTCAAAGTAAAGTAAAGCCACTAAAATGGCTTCTAGCACTTTCCAATCGAGCCATGCTTGCAGCACTCAACCAGTAATGATACCGACGTATCTGGGTTTATCCCCACCGGACAGCATGATTATATTTTCTCAAATGTAGGTCTGCTTTATCTACTTATAGTTTATACACATTCCACACCCAAGCTGAACAGGATAGGAAGTGTGAGTCTGAATAATTTGAAGGACATGTGAATGAATAAAAATAACATATCTTCTAAAATGCAGGATAGCAAGACCAACATAAAAGTCTGTGTCACTACATTTTTCATAGATGTATATGCATGTTAAGTTTGGTAACCCAAAGCATTCTAGTTTTGGAAATATGAGTCCGGAATGTTTTTAAGGACAAATACGTAAATGATGTAGGTTAGCAGAACCTGCAGAAAGTTTGTACCACAGCTCTTTCCAGATTTAATTTCATGCCAGTATTGGTAACCCTAAGCACTTTAGTATTAGAACAGATAGAAAAGATAGACATGAAATGCAGCATGACCTGTTTTCTAAATTGTCAGTCTGCACAATATTTTTTTTAGGGAAAAACAAAAAATAAAAAAAAAATAGTTAGTGATCCCCCAGCCCTCCACACCTACTTTCATCTCTTGCCACTGCATGGATCTACAATGAGTGAATCTATACACAAATTACTTACTAAATTTGTCATTTGAAGCATACTTTGGTGAGGTTACAATCCCATTTGATTACAATGTTCATAAATTTCTTTCATATAAGACAACAAATTTTAGATCCTTTTTATGATATGCACATGCTAGTGATAAAAATATTGTGGTTTCATAGGTTTTGTGTGATGAAATGCTTCCATACTAAAACTACTTCAATGTGTGTGACCATCCAAAATGTGCTGTATTAAAAAAAAAATGCTGATAGGATCACCGATCCAATGTCGAGTTGTGACAGCACAAAAGTCGGTTTAATCATTATCAACTTATCGTCCGGAAACCAATTGTTTACAATTTACTATGTGAAGGGTCACTGTGACCTTGACCTTTGACCTAGTGATTCCAAAATAAATAGAGCTCTTTCTTGCACCAATGCCAACCTACCTATGAAGTTTCATGGACGTAGGTGGAACCATTGTCAAATTATTATCGGGAAACCAATTGTTTATGATTTATTATGTTCAAGGTCACTGTGACCTTGGCATTTGACTTAGTGAGTCCAAAATAAATAGGGGTCTCCACTCACCTAGGCCAACCAACCTATGAAGTTTCATGAATGTGGGTCAAACCATTATCAAGTTATCGTCCGGAAACCAATTGTTTACGATTTACAATGTTGAAGGTCACTGTGACCTTGACCTTTCACCTAGCGAGTCCAAAATAAATAGGGTTCTTCTTCTCACTGATGCCAATCTAACTATGAGGTTTCATAAACATGGGTCGAACCATTATCAAGTTACCATCTGGAAACCAATTGTTTTGATTTACTATGTTCAGGGTCACTATGACCTTGACCTTTGACCTATTGAGTCCAAAATAAATAGGGTTCTTCCTCTCATGAAGGCCAACCTACATATGAAGTTTCATGAATGTGGGTTGAACCATAGTCAAGTTATCATCCGGAAACCAATTGTTTATGGTCACTGTGACCTTGACCTTTCACCTAGCAAGTCCAAAACAAATTGTGTTCTTCCTCTCACTGATGCCAACCTACCTATGAAGTTTCGTGAACGTGGGTCGAAACATTATCAAGTTATCATCCGGAAACCAATTGTTTACGATTTACAATGTTGAAGGTCACGTTGACCTTGACCTTTGACGTAGCGAGTCCAAAATCAATAGGGTTCTTCCCCTCACCAAGGCCAATCTACATATGAAGTTTCATGAATGTGAGTTGAACCATTATCAAGTTATCATCCGGAAACCAATTGTTTAAGATTTACTACGTTCAAGGTCACTGTGACCTTGACCTTCGACGTAGCATGTCCAAAATCAATAGGCTTCTTCCTCCCACCAAGACCAACCTACGTATGAAGTTTAATGAATGTGAGTCGAACCACTATCAAGTTATCAAGTTATCGTCCGCCCCGCCCGTCATTCACCAAACTATAAGTCGAGTTTGACTTCGTCACAACTCGACTAAAAATACAACAAAATTTTTATGTTAACTATTTTATAAAAGGTTATCTTTTTGTACTTCAAGAAGCCTAACACAGTTTGCCAAAATTTATGATCCACCATGAGCTATTTAAGCTCAGTTTTATAAAAACATTGAGAGTGCTTCTTTTATCAAGATGTGATGGAAAACAATTCTCTGCCATATAAGCTTAGCAAGCGATATATATAAGATGCACAAAATATTATATGAGATGAGAATTTGGTGTGAAGGGTATTTACCCCTATATTGTGATATTCAAAAATTGGTTATCACTGAGACCTGTAAAAAAATCTTGTCTCTCAGGTAATCGATTTAATATTTCATCATGAGAGGGTGGGCGGAAAGGCTTTTTTTGGACTTTTTTAGTCTATAAAACAGTGAAAATAGTTGGAATTGACTCAGAAATTCAACTCTCTGCACTATGATGTTGAAAAACCATTGTTTTCCAGAAGGAAACAAGAGCCATTGCTGAAAGCAATTTATACCTACATTGCAGTTCTGAAGCATAAATGAATTCAAAACAAAGTAAGGACTGTAACTTTGTTGGAAAAATGTGGGCAACTTTTTTTTATAACACATGGAGGAAGGACTTGTCATAAGGATCTCATACCAAATTTCATTGAAATCTTTACACCCACTAGTAAGATATCGCTGTGGGTGGGTGGACGGATGGATGGATGGAAGCATGGATGGATGGATAGATGGATGCATGTAATCTAGTATACCACCATTCTCTTCGAGAGCAGGGGTATAGAAATTCACATAACGCAGCTACAAATTTAACAAACTATATCTTGTTTGACAAAAGCCAGTGAGCTTGTTATTGTTATTTCTACAATGAGAAACAGAATCATTGAAAAGAATGTTGAGGTAAATAGAGGCTCAATTGAGCCTAAAACACTGACATGGATCATTGTCTAGAATGAATGTTGAGTGCTGAGGAATCAGGAAGGCAGAGGCAAAAAGGAAGTGTCACCTTATACATGTGTGCATACTGCAATGACTGTAACCAGTGTGCATACAGCAATGACTGTAACCAAAAAGGCTCTGAAAGATGACATCTGTTCTTCTACCCCCACTCCCAGCACACATGCAGTATTAGGCTTGAGATAATGTTGAAAAAGGACAAGAGGGCTTCCCTCTGAAAAGACCACCTAGGTTTTATTAAGATTTTGGGTTGAAATTCTTGCAATATTCAATCTTCCTGGAAGCCATCAGATGTGTGAAGAAATGGGAGTCAATAAGGGCATGATCGAGACAGGTGTTTTGGACAAATTAGAACTTTCTGGTCACGTATCTTTACACTCTCACAAACAGATGTTATCATAAATGAAAACAGAATAGTTGATGGAAACAAAATTTGTTTTTCTTGCCAAATATCAAAAAGTCTCTGCCTGGTGGAGTTAAAGAAGAGGATATTTGAGGAATATTCTTCATACAGCATTAGGTTGAAATTTGGGCTCCACAGGGAGCTGAAATATGAACCCATGAACCTGATTTGAACATACTTGAATCTGCACCCACAAGAATGGTTTATACCAAATATGAAAAATTTCTGCCAGGTGGATCTGAAGATTTTTCAAGTATTTAAGGGCCGAAATATGAATCCATGGATTTGATTTGAACAAACTGGAACTTTCCACATATTTCATGAACCTGTAGACCTGAAATGAACAAACTTAAATCTGCCCCCATATGGGTGGTGTATACCAAATAAGAGATTCCAAATGATGGATGTGAAGAAGATTTTTTTAAACCTGATACAGCACTAAATTAAATTTGGGATTCCATAAGGAGCACAAATATAAACCCAGGGACTTAATTTGAATGAACGGTAATCTGACCCCATAAGGATGGTGTGTATCAAATAATATCAAAAGAATGGTAGATCTTAAGAAGAAGAGTTATAAAGACCATTCCTCAAACTGAAATATGTTAAAATTTGCACTCTCATAAGGAACCTCAATATGAACCCAGGGATTTGGTTTGAAAAATTTGAATCTGACCACTGGAAGAAAGCTGAAAACCAGATACGAAAAGTTTCTCCCTGGTGGATCTCAATTAGAAAATTTTCCAATAGTAGTTTTTCTCATATTGCACTTTGTTAAAATTCAAGTTCCCATTAGGAACCAAAAGATAAACCTGTAGATTTGATTTGAACAAATTTGAATCTGGTCCCTTTAAGGATATTGTCCATGTATATCAAATATCAAGAGATTTGGTTGGAGTGGTGTATCTAAAGATTTTTAAATATTTCTATTACATGGTGAAATTTGGGCTCACATAGGGAACCATAATATGATCCTACAGATTTGATTTGAACTAAAATATGGGCCCACTAAGGATCTTGCATACAAAATATTAAAAGATTCTGACAAGTGGATCCGAAGAAGAATATTTGAATATATGACCCTAAATATGAACCCATAGACCTGATTTGAACAAACTTAAATCTGGCCACCAAAAAGGGTGCTGTATACCAAATATGAGAAGATTCCGACAGGTAGATCAGAAGAAGAAAATTTCTAAAGAATATTCTCATACTGCACTCAGCTAACCAACCCACTCACCAATGATGCTGTATACTAAATATGAGAAGTTTCTGTTCTGACTGGTGGATCTGAATTAGATTTTTTAAATCTAATATTGCACTACATTAAACTTTGGGTTCAATAAGGAGCTCAAAAATAAACCCAGGGACTTTTATTTGAACAAACATGAATCTGACCCCCATAAGGATGCTGTACATCAAATTTCAAAAGATTTTGAATGATGGATCTAAACACGAAGAGTTTTAAAGAACATTCTTCATACAGAACTATGTTAAAATTTGGGCTCCCATAGGGAGTCCAAATATGAACTCAGGGACTTGGTTTGAACAATTTTGAGTCTGGCCTCCATAATAAAGCTGAATACCAAATATGAAAAGTTTCTCCCTGGTGTAGGAGAGATGAGTTTCTAATAGTTTTGGATTTGAACAAATATGAATCTGGTCCCTATAAGGATATTGTATATGGAATATCAAGAGATTTTTGAGCGGGTGTATCTAAAGAAGGAAGATTTTTTAAATAATATTCCTCATATAGCATGGTGAAATTTAAGCTCACCTGGGGAACCCAAATATGAACCCACAGACTTGATTTGAACAAACTTAAATCTGAGCCCCCAAAGGATGGTGTATACCAAATATGAAAATGATTCTGACAGGTGGATCTGAAGAAGAATATTTTAAAAGAATATTCCTCATATTTCACCAAGTTAAATTTTGGGCTCCCATATGACTTCATATACAAACCCATAAACCTGATTTGAACAAACTTAAATCTAACCCTCATAAGAGTGCTGTATACCAAATATGAGATGATTCTGAGAGGTGGATCCGAAGAAGATTTTTAAATAATTTCCTTCATATAGAGCTAAGTTAAAATTCGAATTCCCATAAGGATCCCAATAATAAACCCAGACACTTAATTGAACAAACCTGAATTTGACTGAAAAAAATATGTTGTATATAAAATATCAAACAAATTCTAATTGGTGGATCTGAAGATGAGATTTTTAACCCTTCACCTAACATGAAAAGCAGACGACACTTGCAAAAAAAAAATTCTTGAGTAACTAATTTTTTTCATTTTTTGTCTCAAAACCATAGGTTATGACCCCTCATTGAAATAAGCTTGATGAGCTCATTCCAATGAGGGGTCATAACCTATGTTTCTGAGACAAAAAATTAAAACAAATAATGAAAATTAATTGCCGATTTTTGAGAATAGCTCTGGCCAGTTTTGGCCATTACGCTGGGTAAAGGGTTAAAGAATTGGGTGCACTAATTACACAAACTTGAATAGATTCTCCCAAGGAATAATTTTTGAAAAGTGCACACTCAGCATTTTTCCATTATCTGCCACAAGGCACCTCATGTCACAACTGACTTGAGATTTTTTGGGCACATTCAGTGCTACTGATCCCAGATGCTGTATGTGATATAACAATTCTTTGTTCTTTGCAGTTTGGGAATTATGGGCATTTGAACATATTTTTTCGGGCATAAATGAAGAACATATCCCCTAATACTACTGCATACCAAATTTACTCCAAATTGGGTCAATGTTTTGAAAAATAGAGATTTTGAGTAAGGCCAAAAATACCTGTGATTGCAAGAAAGGGGCATTCATTTTGGAAACAATTGCTGTTTTTACCCATGTGATAGCTTATCAAAATGTTTTTTTCCAAATTAAAAGCACATATGTACACCACAAAAAAATTTTCAATGAGGTTTGCTAAAAATCATTATGTTTGAATTTACGCATCTAATTTGGAGCAATGAGGAATATAAGAGCTAAAGTGTGTGAACAGGCTTTGAATTTTGTTCCCACATTAAAACCAGGCATCACACTGAAGGAATTGAATACTATCTACTATAAATTAAATTTCATATAACTCTCATCTTCTTTGCAGCATCTTGTTCATTATCTGTCTCCATGCCATTGCAGAGTGCAGCAGGTGCTATGAATTGCAATAAGGAGTTGGACGATGATTTCCCAAACAGTGTATTAAGGAGTGCAACACCATATCCTGTGGCCCTTTCTCCCTGGAATAAAAAAAAAAAGAAAAGAAGAATTACACAAGGCTCATAAATCCTGCATCAGGGTTCGTACACTCAAACTTGGTTGTAATTCAAGTACTTGTCCATTATATTTCCAGTGTCCATTGAGAATACAACTACTTGAACTTGTGATTACAAAGGCATATACCATATCTTAGAAGATGCAGAAGTAATGAACAGGTCTTCAAATTTCACTGAGAAAGTGAAGTCACCTGTGAGATGGCTAGTACCAAGCAATCTATGGCAAACAACTTCAATTTATCACATTGGCAAGAGTTTGCTAGGAGTGGTAAATTTGTGTATTGGTAGTGAAAATTACAATTCAAGTAATGTTTCAGTATTTACCAACTTCAGATCATTTCTCTAGTATTTTTCCAGGTCTAGAAAATGCAAAACCATTCTTCCAGTATTTTCCAGTATGGCATACAAGCCCTGCTGCATATATAAATGAAAGTGTCAATGACACTGTAGCTCTTGTGTCACTGTAACTTCTTGGAAAGCTATAAGTAAAATGGCAAAACTGAAGATCATTGGTACCAATGTTATTTGGTGAAATTTCAACATAACAGCATTGTGTGTGCACAACATCAGAGTAATCCATGCATTTTTAAATGTAAACTGTAAGACTGGCTAAAGAAAAAATGTTGATACACAAATGCTGTAAGTTCAGAGGTTATTGTAAATGGCAACTTTTTTCACAGAAATGAATGCTATTCAATAGCTCTTATCTAAAGGTCTTGCCTAATGAGCACACCAAGTTCAAAAACAATCCTATGATAAATGTGGCTTGTAGGCCATGTCAAAGAAGAATGTTGATGTACAAATGCAATAAATTCGAAGATTGTTGCTAACAGCAACAGTTTTTGATGGAAATGAAAAGAAAATCAATAGCTCCTATCTTTGTCACTCTGCATAAGTATACAAAGTTTCAAAACAACCTGATAATGAATGTGCCCACTGAGCTGGGGTCAGCCTGGCAGCTGATTTTAGGGAGAAGTGACTTCTCTCTCCAGAGACTTTAGGGAGAAGTCAGGGGCCAGGAGGGAGAAGTCAGTGGACATGAGTGAGAAGTCAGAAAAAAACCAAACGTATATGACATTGTGACAAAATAAATGTACATAGAGGACACAATTGTGGAGAAAAAAATAAATAAAAGTTACACAAACATACATACACACACAAAACTAAGTCATGTAGGTTAAAATCCCTCCCCCCCCCCCCCCTCCCTTACAAAAAATTGTGTTGTCCCTGGTTTCTGAATACCGTAATTCTTTCCCTAACAGTGATGACTTGGGTTACCATGCACTGCATGCAGTTGATTTTGTATTTGCCTCAATGCAGTGAATTTGAAATTTAGCATTACCCATGGTGAGAGTGTTCTTCTCTGTAATAGAAGGTATATTCTTTTAAAAAAATATTTAAAGTATTTAAAATAAATTCAAGTTCACATAAGAAGCTGGGTCATTCATGGTTTCTGAATGTCCTAATTGAATTGAAATGCGTAGTTAAAAAAGTTTTCGACGTCCTTCGTAAATTAAGTGTCATTAACAATTTGAGTTAACTTAATTCTAAGGTAAATGACAAAATATTTCAGTTATCTCCCTAACCTGCTGTGCTGGGTGATAATACTCTGTTCAGAAAAATGACAATTTCTGCCATCCATCTTACCGACACGTGCGATTGATACTATAAGGCTTGCCATTCTTATCTATACTGATATGTGTGATTTCATCGTAGCCTTATTACATTTAACCCCCTTCCAACACAAGTTTTCAAAGAAAAACTTTCAATGCAAACTGCAGGACGAATTTCAATGTAACCAATTTTTCAGTGGAACAGAGCGTAACCGTAAGCAATTTCGACCCTTTTATGGATGAACTGCTCCCCTGCACATTTTTGGGGGGTTTTGAAACGGTGGTTAACTTTAATAAATTCTAATAAACTCAATGCGTGTCTTGTGTGATTCGTTGTTTTTGCTGACACTTTTGGTGTTAAATAGCATTTTGTGCTGGTTGCTATCAGTTGGGGCATATTGTTCGAATGACTACGCCATTACAACTCTCTTCAGAAATACAAAATTGGGCTAGTTTAGGCTATTCTCAGAGCCGTATGATGGATTTTAACAGCAGCCATGTTTACTTGTTTTGTGAATGCTGAAGCGTTTTTTTTTTTTGGAAATAAAACATAAATAAATACAGTAAACTGCCCTGTCTCCCAAGGAAGTTTTGGAGGCGACTTGAATTTTGCCCCCAATGTAAGCCAAGGCGACCTGAGGAATGACAAGGCGACTTCTTCGCCCAAGTCGCCCATGCGGCTGACCCCTGCCACTGAGGCATGCCAAAGGAAGATGTTAATGCACAAATGCACTAAGTTTGAAGGTCATTGCTTGTGGCAATGTTTTTTTGGTTTTTTTATGGAAATTCATAAATATACCCTGCAGAGAGTGCAAAAGGGATAAGTTGATGCAGAAATGCAGTAAGTTCAAAGGCTGGTGATACTGACATTTTTTATGGAAATGAAAAAAAGCAACAGCTCACATCTAGATGTCATCCCGACCACACATACCAATTTTCAAAGTGATCCAATCATAAATGTGCTCTGAAGGGTGTGCTAATGGGAAATATTGAGGTCTGACTAAACTAAGTTCAAAGGTCAGCGACAACATTTTTTGACAGAAATGGAAGAAAATCGACAGCTCCTGTATAGATGAACAAATCCGCTGTTGTAAGTTATGCTCTGTGGCTTAACCCAACAAATGCTTTGGCCACTTAAAGAATAGAACTGTCCAAAAAAAAAAATTATTTTCAGTGAACTTTGCGCATTTCTGTACTTATTTGCTGTAATTGCACAGTTGTTGTTGCAATTATTTTGGTATGGATACATGGAACAATGATTGCAGAAGAAAGTTACTGTTTACTTTTTGAACTCAGATTTAACCCCAAGCATAATGAGAGTGAGAATAAGAGTACAGTTCAAGAATGCCAAATTAGCCAACACTGGATGCTTAACACTGGATGCGTTTTTTCTACCATTTTAGAAAGGGTTAACACTTTGCTTTGCTATATGTAGCCTGTCTTTTCACACTAAAAAGCTGGGAAAGCCTGTAATTTGTCCAACAAATTACAATTCTCTATTTTTTTTTTAAGGTTTTTTTCTCCGCTGTCAATTTTGTCTGTTGTACTGCTCAAAAACAAGCTGAACGATTTCAACCAAATTTGGTGTAATTATGTAATGCCATAAAATATAGTGAAATGAGGTATCGCCATATCAGCGAAAACACATATTTTCAAAATATTCTGCCAAAACTTTCAAACTTTCACCATTTTCAAAATGAAATGAATATAGCAGTTTTGTCTTCAAAATTGACCAACTTCAAGGGCAAATTTCTCTATTTGTAAGGTTGTTGTAACAATTATTTTGGTATGGATAGATGCAACAATGATTGCGGAAGAAAGTTGCTGTTTACGCTTTAATCTCAGATTTAACCCTCAAGAACCACGAAGACGAGAATAAGTGTACCCTTTAAAAATGCAAAAATTAACCAACTTTGATTGCTTTTTCTATCACTTTGGAAAGGGTTAATTTCAAACACTTTACATGTCTGTATTCACAATTGACTACCTCGCATATTTGCTGCTGTGAGTTTGGTTGTAAAGTTGAACCCTATGCCCATTCTGGTTGCATAAAAGTAGGTACCGTCCAAAAAAACCCTCCCATTTTTCAGAATTTGTTAAGTTCAACTGGTAGAGTGCTGAAAGTCCATATTTGGGCTTTATTCTGAAATACAGATGCCACAACCTAAAGGCTTCATATTCTGTGGATATGCTTCATATTATCTTTGAAGTGAGATTATTCAGTGTGTAAGGATTTGCCTTGTTATAATTTATGGGAGAGTGCCCAATGGCACTCTCCCTTAAATTTTAACAAGGCAAAGATAAGTGAATAAACTTTCATGACCAAAAATAATTCAGTTCTCTACTAGTTAAGTGACAATTTACTCCATTTCTAATTGCTTGAGCTCTGAATGTTTTCTGTAGCTGCATGCAGCAGTTAGAATATGACAAATTTTGATTTATTTGTTATTATTAAAAGTTTAACCCTTGCCAGATTTGAGACGTCCCATAAGGGTACTGTCAGAATAATTGCTATTTTTGCCAACTTTTACATGTGATTTCTCAGCATGGGAGCAATTTTTCCTCAAAACATTTCCAATGAGAAGATAGGACATTCATCCAAGAACAGTTTTGCTGTTATATGTTTTATTCAAAAATTTAACCCTCACCCAGTTGTCAGGTCTTGAATTGAAGTACCCTCAACTTGTACATGTTCATTCAAATAGCAAGATTCAAGATTCCTCCATGTCTCTTAATAGGCACCCAGTCTCTGATTAATGTCCACACACTTAGTGCATAATATAATACACCAAAATCACCACACAAACATTTCAAAATTAACTCCTATGGCCAAAACTGATATGAATTTTAAAATTGACTAACCTCATGGGCAAACTTGTCTAATTGCAAGGCTATTGTAACAATTATTTAGGTGAGAATAGACGCAACAATGATTACAGAAGAAAGTTACTGTTTACTTTTAACCTCAGATAGTCAGATTTAATCCTCAAATGATGGCGAGAATAAGAGTACAATTTGAAAATGCCAAAAGTAGCCAACTTTGGTTGCTTGTTTCTAACATTTTGCAAAGGGTTAATTTCAAACACTTTGCTTTGCTATATGTAGAGATGCTTGATGAACAAATCGGCTGTGGTAAGTTATGCTCTGGGGCTTAATCAAACATATGCTTTGGTCACTTAAAGAATCATACTGTCAGAAAAATGGATTTTTAGTGAATTTTGCAAATTTCTGTACTGATTTGTCCAGAAACCAGAAAGAAATTGCTCATTGTGCTTTCCATAACTGCCTCAAAAAAGAATGGTGAACAAATTTTGTGTCATATATCTTTGTGTCCTGCTTTATCCAATACCAGTTTTTGCTGCAAAAATGTGAGTACCATCAGACAAAATGTATTTTCCGATTAATTTCATACTTTCCTGTACCCAGGGTGGGACTAGAATAGTCCATTTTCCTTTGCATATGTGTATTGTGTGTTATAGGGAAACAAATCTTCTGTTATAAGTTTTGGTGTCACACGTAATCCAACATATGTTTTGATAGCATTATCCAGAAAAAAACTTTCATTTTCATTACTGCATTCTACATGTATACTCATTTCTCCTGTCATTAAATCCAACCCACACAACTTTATTTCCACTGAAATGACTACTGAAGGAACTAACTGTCTGCCGAAAAATGTTTTGCACATATAGAGGTACATTGCTGTTCATGTTTTACTCCCACATTTAACACTCCAGGACACTGATGTCTATAAAAAGAGTATCATTTGAGAATGACAGAACTGGCCAACTCCGGGAGCTTTTTTTCTATAATTTTGGAAAGGGTTAATTTCAAACACATTGTTTTGCTATATGCAGTCTGCCTTTTCACATTAAAAAGTTGGGAAAGCCCGTAATGTGTCATACAAATTACAATTCTCTAGTTTTTTAATTTTTTTTCCACCATCAATTTTGTCTGTTGCACTGCTCGAAAACAATCTTTACGATTTTAACCAAATTTGGCAGACTTATGTAATGCCATAAAATCTAGTGAAATGAGGTATTATCATATCTGTGAAAATGCTTATTTTCAAAATATTCTGCCAAAACCATCAAAATTTCACCTTTTTTCATAAATCGCACAATTGTTTGCCGTTATTTAGCTCAAATTTTCCACACATTTAAATCATAACATGATACACCAAAACCACCACAAAAATATTTCAAAATTAACCCCCATTGACCAAAAATGACACGAATATAGCTTTTTTCTTCAAAATTGACCAACAATGAAATGAATATAGCAGTTTTGTCTTCAAAATTGACCAACTTCAAGGGCAAATGTCTCTAATTTCAAGATTGTTGTAACAATTATTTTGGTATGGATAGATGCAGCAATGATTGCAGATGAAAGTTGCTGTTTACGCTTTAATCTCACATTTAACCCTCAAGCATGAGGACGACAATAAGTGTACTGTTTGAAAATGCAAAAATTAGCCAACTTTGGTTGCCTTTTATATCATTTTGGAAGAGGTTAATTTCAAACACTTTGCATGTCCATATTCAAAATTGACTACCGAGCATATCTGGTGTTGTATGTTTGGTTGTAAAGTTGAACCCTATGCCCATTCTGGTTGCATAAAAGTAGGTCCCGTCCAAAAAAAAGTACCATTTTTTCAAAATTTCATTATTTCAAGGGACAATTTACTCCATTTCTAATTGATTGAGTGCTGAATGTTTTCTATGGTTGCAGTCAAATGATGACAACTTTTGTTTTATATGTTATTATTACAAGTTTAACCCTTGACAGATTTGAGACTTCCTGTAAGGGTACCATCAGAATAATTGTTATTTTGCATGCGATTGATTAGCACGGGAGGCATATTTTCTCAAAACACTTCCCATGAGAAGATGGGACATTATTTCTAGAACAAATTTGCTGTTATATGTTTTATTCAACATTTTAACCTTCAGTCAGTTGTCAGGCCTTGAATTGGAGTACCCTCAAATTGTACATGTTAGTTCAAATACCAAGATTCAAGATTCCTCCTTGTCTCTTATCAGAAAATCAAGCTGTGATTGATGACAGGTCTCTGGAAAGTGAAACCATAAAAATTTCACTATTTTTCAATAGTCTCAAAATTGCTTACAGGTATTTAGCTCCGATTTTCCAAACATTTAGAGCATAAAATGATGCACCAAAATTACCACACAAATATTTCAAATTTAACCCCTATTGGCTAAAAATGACATGAATATAGCATTTTTTCTACAAAATTTACCAACTTCAAGGGCGCATGCCAGTTTGAAAGAGTACAGTTGGTAGAGTTGTTATACAGGCCTGCCTGCCTGGCATTAACCATACACCATTCACGTCATTGTTGTACGAAAATGTAGCCACCCTGCCTGCTTGATTTGGTCATTTCTGGCAACAGAATTGCCCAAAATTTTCCGGCAAATTGCCTGAAAAGTCAGCTCCTTCCCCACTCAGGGGTGGGGAGGGGGCACAGTCCTCCAAGAGGACCTGTATGCCCATGATTCATCTGTACTTATTTTTTCCAAAGCAAAATGGACATGGCTCGTTTAGCTTTCCATAAAAATATTCAGTAATTATTGAAGAGCAAATTTTGTGTTAAATGTTTTAATGTCCCGCTTTATCTCAAATATCTGTTTTGGCTGCATAAAACCTAGTAGCATCACAAAAACTTTGCTTCAACTATATATTTCTATTTTCAAAACTGATCGATAGTTTTGTGTACAATAGTTTGCCTTTTTACATTACTAAGTTGGGAAAACCCGTAAATCGTCCAACAAATTACA
The DNA here is from genome assembly GCA_031216915.1 of Pictodentalium vernedei. Classification (NCBI taxonomy): domain Eukaryota; kingdom Metazoa; phylum Mollusca; class Scaphopoda; order Dentaliida; family Dentaliidae; genus Pictodentalium; species Pictodentalium vernedei. The sequence continues at coordinate 404,333,496 of CM062295.1, forward strand.
ATTCTCTAGTTTAAATTATGGTTGCCTAGCTATTCTAAACTAGTTTCTTTGCATAGGCAATGATTTGACCTAGTCATTTTTATATAACAGCAAAAAAACCCAAAACAATACAGAAGATTCTTCACATGCAATAAATGTTGGTAAAACAATACGCTAATATACGGTGGCTGATTTAGGTCACCCTCAATACTTTTTTTATCTCAAGATCTCGAGAAACTACCTCAAGATTTCGAGATAATATCGAGAAACTATGTCGAGATCTAGAGATAATATCTCGAGATAAGCATATATAATCTGTCACCCTTTGATCATTTGCATGAATTCACTCCTGTCACACAAACTGTTTATTTACTTGTTGCATCTTTTTCGACTGCAACATATTCATGCCTCCCATGACAATTACACAAATCCACTACTGTCACTCAAAAAAGTGAATAACTTATCAACCAACCACTTTGTTGCGTATTAGTTATGAGAGCCCACCAAATCTCAGTCCAGCACTAATATAAACCGAGTCCCGTCATCCGGGCTTGCACTTGCTGGTGTCTTGTTCCTACTCCAATCCCAAAGTGTCAACCCAGCACCCGGTACCTCTCAGTACCTACTGTAGCACCTTTTACCCTAAAACACGACGTTTTCTCACAACTTTACAAGATGAGAAGTTTGTGTCTGTCTAACACTCCAAATCCAAAGTGTTGGTCCAGTACCCGGTACTTCCTAGTGCATACTGTAGTGTTTTTTACCCTAAAACTCAATGTTTTCTCACTTCTTTTCCTCTCAGCTCCACGCTGATTGTAGTGATTTTTACCCTAACACACAAAGTTTATTCACTACTTCACAAGACACACACCCATAAACACCAAATATTTCCTTCCAGCTCCACATTGAATGGAGTGATTTTTACCACAACTCACAAAGTGTACTCACTACTTTGCAAGATACAGACCAGTAAATACCAAATAGCTCCCCCAGCTCCACGCTGAAAGGTTTCACCCCCACAGTGAAACCAATCACCCACTCCCTTGGTGGATTTTTCACCTCTCCTCTTTGGTAACTGAGTCACACATCATCTCTTGACACGCTGTCATTCCACGGACCCATCATACAGCATAACTTTCACCCCATCCCGCGTCCATTTTGACCGAGCAAATCGATGATGCTACTGGGTGTACAGTAACCTTACATCAGCGATAGCTATAAATCTACCGTCGGATTCCCTTTCCTCTCGTTGGTTTGAAAAGTCCAGATTAGGCATAACTAGTTACCCCCTGCGGATAATGCTTCCGGACGAGTGATTAAGGACCTCACGTATTACCAACGTCAGTGTTAGAAAAGGGTATGCCCAGTACATGGCTGCAGAAGCCAGACAAAACCGACAATTTATGGTCAATACCCAGCAATCTACTGACCCCCAGGACCAAATTGAAAAATTGAAACCCATAACTGTGAGCCCAATAGGCGAATGGAATCCAACCCCCCCCCCCCCCCCCCCCCCCCCCCCAGGTGAATCCCAAACGTGGCAGGATGGGCATGCTTAACATTGTTTCCACACAAAACCCAATTACATGTAGTAATGAAAAGATTGACCTGTCACCCGACAAGTCTCAACGGTCCATACACCTTTCACACTTATCCAGGGAGATTCCCGAAGGTGACAACTCCAACAGTGAAGTATCCAGTCCCAAGCATATATAGAAGGACAACTTGAACCCGATTCCCAGTATCTCCGAACAAGATGAAGCACCCTCAACATCGTTTACTGCCACCCTTAACCAGCTGCATCATGGCACCCCAATTAACCATACAATTCTCTGTGATCATATACTCTCAACCGCTCACAGGGGATCCCCCAGTACTTGTGATCCCACCCCAATGTCAACTCATGAACCGACAGTAATACAGGACATCCCATCCCATAAGATTGATTGGTCCCCTATGTTCTTACCGGCTGAAACCCATTCCAATCTGGGAAACCTTAATTTCGCCATCCATGAGAGCATAGTTCCACCAGGACCACACGCCACTCCTCTTAACTCACAAGATGACACAGACACACACCCAATTTATGAGAGCAACATCTTGCCCACCCAAACCCCGATAGCGCATCACACCATTGATTTGTCCTCCAACAAGATCCAACTATGAATACACTTTTCATACTTCTCCAGTGGGACTCCCAACAATACCCCTCAAAACGACACCACTGCGAACCACCCTGCAATGATAGTTGAAACTCAAACCCATGAACATACCGCCCGGTTTGACATATCGCTGCTGCAGCACTCAAAAAATGTTTGACCCGATCGGCGGTCCTCCCAAATACGCGAAAGAGTCCCTCCTGCCAAAGAGTGAACCCTGCAATATTGTGTTGAAAAGATGTCCCTGCAACATTTGAAACAACAAGTAGCACCCCACTTTCTATTTTGCTACTCCCATAAAGGGATTCCCTCCCAAATATACCCACAGTAGCATCCCCACCGTAGATTAACTGGCCATTTGGTGCCTCCCCCACCCTATATATCACACAAACCCCTCCCGGGGCTCAAAAACTTGAACCCGATTCCCAGTATCTCCGAACGAGATGAAGCCCCCTCAACGTCGTTTACTGCCACCCTTAACCAGCTACAACATGACACCCCAATTAACAATACGATCCTCCATGATCCCATACTCTCACCCGGTCACAGGAGAGCCCCCCCCCCCCTCCACCCAGTACTTGTGACCCCTATCTTCAATATCAACTCATGAACCGACAGTAATACAGGACATCCCGTATCATAAAACTGATTGGCCCTGGGTGTGCCGTGACTCAGTAGGTACACGTGCAAGCTACAAGCCGAGAGGTCCTTGGTTCAGCAACCGAGTTGTGTCCTTGGGAAAGGCACTTCACCCCCATTGCCTATGTGGGGGCACAGTGGTGCTGTGTACTAAGGTGTACTGGTACTGCATGTCGATGGTGCACCTGTCTTCCACCTATGCCGACCCTGCTTGTGTGGAGTTAGAATGTTGGGGAGCTGACAGTTGCTCGCCATTGCTCGGTGGTTCTTTTCGGGCACTCCGGCTTCCTCCACCTGTAAAACTGTTATGGTCATGATCAGTCATTCCGCAGAAGTATGTGACCTTAAACAACAACAAATAAATAAATAAATAAATTGATTGGTACCCTATGTTCTTACCGGCTGAAACCCATTCCAGCCTGTGAAACCTTAATTTCGCCATCCATGAAAGCATAGTTCCACCAGGACCACATGCCACATACCACTCCCCCTTAACTCACAAGGTGACACAGACACACACCCAATTTATGAGAGCAACATTTTGCCTACACAAACTCCAACAGCGCATCACACCATTGATTTGTCCTCCAACAATATCCAACTATGAATACGCTTTTCTTACTCCTCCAGTGGGACTCCCAACTATACCCCTCAAAACGACACCACTGCGAACCAGCCTGCAATGATAGTTGAAACTCAAACCCGTGACATACCGCCCGGTTTGACCTATCGCTGCTACAGCTCCCAAAAAATGTTTGACCCAATTGGCGGTCCTCCCAAATAAGCGAAAATGCCCCTCCCACCAAACAGTGAACCCGGCAATGTTGTGTTGAAAAGATGTCCCTGCGACATTTGAAACAACAAGTAGCACCCCACTTTCTATTTTGCTACTCATGGTCCCATAAAGGGATTTCCTCCCAAAGATACCCATAGTAGCATCCCCACCGTAGATCTGGCCATTTGGTGCCTCTCTCCACCCTATATCAAACAAACCCCTCTTGGGGCACAACAACCGTTTCCCTTCCTCCTGGTACCCCAAGAAGAAAGAGGGACCATCCTCCAGAGGATTAAATCCTGCAAAAGATTTTAGGGAAAGATGCTCTCATGACACGATGATCCCTATCAGGTTACAACGCATCCACCCCATCCTTTTCACTACACCCTTTCCCACAAAGGGCCCCTTTCCCGGATGACCTGAGTAGCTCCCTAGATCCCCGATTTATCAGCAATCTGATGCCTCTTGGTCCCTATATGCCCTCCTCCCCGGAGAGTTCTGCCTAGCTTGGGTGCATCACCACCTCCTTTTCTTATCTGAGTCATAAACACTGAAAGTCCTGGAAAACTCTCTCATCCAAATGCTGCATGCGGTAGGTAGACATCTGTTAGATGCAGGCCTGTCTGCCCAGAAATGTTTGCAATTTTCATAAGATTCTTCCCAATCTTCACTGTCATATTTTAATTAATGATTGGGGTTTGACAGAATTCTCCCTGCCAGCTCATATAGCGACTATATCAGTCCTATTGGTGGAGAAAACACATAAATGTGCTCAAAACTAATGCCAACTCTTGTTGGGGAGGTGAGTTGACCATGTCAGAAGCCTTAAACCGAGTGCGCTTTGAATTTTTCTGTGGGAAACGGAGTAGCGAAAAGGAGGGAGTGGATGTGTTATAACCAGGTAGGGACAGGCGATGCTCTCGTGTCATGAGAGCATCTTTCCCTTATATCATTGGCAGGCTTCATTCCTCTTGAGAAGGGTCCCCTCTTACCTTTTAGGGTACTAGGAGGAAGGAAAACTGTTTTTGAGCCCCGGGAGGGGTTTGTGTGAGAAATAGGGTGGGGGAGGCACCAAATGGCCAGTTAATCTACGGTGGGGATGCTACTGTGGGTATATTTGGGAGGGAATCCCTTTATGGGAGTAGCAAAATAGAACGTGGGGTGCTACTTGTTGTTTCAAATGTTGCAGGGACATCTTTTCAACACAACATTGCGGGGTTCACTCTTTGGCAGGAGGGACACTTTCGCTTATTTGGGAGGACCGCCAATTGGGTCAAACATTTTTTGAGTGCTGCAGTGCTCAAACCGGGCGGTATGTTCATGGGTTTGAGTCTCAACTATCATTGCAGGGTGGTTCGCAGTGGTGTCGTTTTGAGGGGTATTGTTGGGAGTCCCACTGGAGAAGTATGAAAAGTGTATTCATAGTTGGATATTGTTGGAGGACAAATCAATGGTGTGATGCGCTATCAGGGTCTGGGTGGGCAAGATGTTGCTCTCATAAATTGGGTGTGTGTCTGTGTCATCTTGTGAGTTAAGAGGAGTGGCGTGTGGTCCTGGTGGAACTATGCTCTCATGGATGGCGAAATTAAGGTTTCCCAGGTTGGAATGGGTTTCAGGCGGTAAGAACATAGGGGACCAATCAATCTTATGGGATGGGATGTCCTGTATTACTGTCAATTCATGAGTTGACATTGGGGTGGGATCACAAGTACTGGGGGATCTCCTATAAGCAGTTGAGAGTATATGATCACGGAGAATTGTATGGTTAATTGGGGTGCCATGTTGCAGCTGGTTAAGGGTGGCAGTAAACAACGTTGAGGGTGCTTCATCTTGTTCGGAGATACTGGGAATCGGGTTCAAGTTGTCCTTCTATATATGCGCGGGACTGTATACATCACCATTGGAGTTGTCACTTTTGGGTATGTCTCTGGAGGAGTGTGAAAGGTGTATGGATCGTTGAGACTTGTCGGGTGACAGGTCAATCTTTTCATTACTACATGTAAATGGGTTTTGTGTGGAAACAATGTTAGTCATGCCCATCCTGCCACGTTTGGGATTCACAGGAGGGGGGGATTCTATTCGCCTCTTGGGCTCAGGATTATGGGTTTCAGTTTGGGTGTGTAATTGTGAGAACAGCTCCTTGTGTCAGGAGATTGCTGAGTATTGACCATAAATGCACGGTTTTGTCTAGCATCTGTAGCCTTGTACTGGGCAAGCCCTTTTCTAACACTGACGTTGGTAATACGTGAGGTCCTTAATCACTTGTCCGGAAGCAGTATCCACTGGAGATAACTAGTTATGCCTAATTCAGACTTTTCAAACCAACGAGGGAAAGGGAATCCTAGGGTAGGTTTATAGCTGTCGCTGGTGTAGGGTTATTATACATCGGGTAGCACCGTCGATTTGCTCAGTCAAAATGGACGCGGGAATGGAGTTAAACTTATGTTGTATGTGTGACAGTGGTATTTATTACATATAAATATATATATATATACATAACATTTAACTATTTAATTAGTAACTAATATAACATTGCATGGCTACTAATTTGCACTGGTGCTAATATTCTTTTGGTGAGATTGACCTGTCGCTGTCAATATTCTATTCACGTGACTCTCTATCGATCTTTTGCTTCACGGTCCTTGATTTCCCGCCGTTTCTATTGTTACTTGACTTGGAGTTGTTTCCCTTCAATTGACAGATCAATATTTTGTTTTCGTAGTGTCGGATTTGATCAGAGATTTCATCTATCGATTATTCATTCATCTATATAAAATATGTAGGGACCGAAATCGTTTTGACTTGGTAAGATATTATTATAGATGTCATATAATTTATTCGATGTAATTTTGTATATGTTTGTCCATTTTAACTAGAACCTTTATTCAGCCCATTTCATTTGTCGTCATGAATTTCATTCATGACTGTACACTGTTCATTTTGGCATTAAATTCATCTTATTTCAAATCTGGTAATTCTTCTATTATTCCCACGTAAATATTGTATGATGGTTCACATGCGATCAATTGGCCGTTGTTATGCAAACCAATTGCTGTGCGAACCATAATATTATATATTGTCTATCAGGATTCTTTATCCTATCCTGGGAAGGGCCTCACCTTTTTCCCGGTGCCGTTATTTATGTCCTTTGTAATTCTTTATTACAGGGTCTACTATTTTCAAGTATTCACATCATTCTTCTGTGAAGATCGACAATATGTATATGTGAAGTCCAGATGTGTAATTGACAATATGTATATTTGAAGTCCAGATGTGTAAATAAATATAATACAGAACTTTAAGTATGTATTGAACTTTTTATACTTTTTTCCAAAGATGTGAATTAATATTGAAACATCGTGCTCTACATAAAGCCCCTGGTGTAGGGTTATTATACATCGGGTAGCACCGTCGATTTGCTCGGTCAAAATGGACGCGGGAATGGAGTTAAACTTATGTTGTATGTCTCAGTCAGCAAAGTGGAAAGCAGGTGAACAAGAGGCCCCAAGGGGCCTGAGGGCACTCACCTGACATGGTAGCCTAAATATCAACCCAGAGAATTGATTTCAACAAGTTGCATCTGCTCCTCCTAAGAAAAGCGTATACCAAATATCTAAAGATTCTGACCAGTGGATCTAAAAAAAAAGATTTTTAAAGAATATTCCTCATATTGAACTAAGTTATAATTCGGGCTCCCACAGTGAGTCCAAATATGGACCTAGGGACTTGGCTTCAACAAACTTGAACTCACCCCCCCTAAGCATGGTGCATACCAAATATCAAAAGATTCTGCTTGCTGGATCTTGAGAAGAAGATTTTTAAAGAAAATTCCTCATTTTGAACTAAGTTACAATTCAAGCTCCCACAGTGAGTCCAAATATGGACCTAGGGACTTGGCTTGAACAAACTTGAATCTCACCCCCCTAAGCATGGTGCATACCAAATATCAAAAGATTCTGCCTTCTGGATCTTGAGAAGAAGGTTTTCAAAGAAATTTGCCTGAAATGCACTAAGTTTGAATTCGAGCTTCTATAGTGAGCCCAAATATGAATCTAGGGAGCCGATTTGAACAAACTTGAATCAGATCCACCCCACAATGTTGCATACCAAATATCAAAAGATTCTGCCTGCTGAATCTGGAGAAGATTTTTTAAGAAATTTGCCTGAAATGCACTAAGTTCGAATTCGGGCTGCTATAGTGAGCCCAAATATGAATCCAGGGGGCCGATTTGAACAAACTTGAATCAGATCCACCCCACAATGTTGCATACCAAATATCAAAAGATTCTGCCTGCTGGATCTGGAGAAGAAGACTTTTTAAGAAATTTGCCTGAAATGCACTAAGTTCGAATTCGAGCTTCTATAGTGAGCCCAAATATGAATCCAGGGGGCCGATTTGAACAAACTTGAATCAGATCCACCCCTCAATGTTGAATACCAAATATCAAAAGATTCTGCCTGCTGGATCTGGAGAAGAAGATTTTTTAAGAAATTTGTCTGAAATGCACGAAGTTCAAATTCAAGCTTCTATACTGAGCCCAAATATAAACCCAGGGGGCTGATTTGAACAAACTTGAATCAGATCCACCCCCAATGTTGCATACCAAATATCAAAAAATTCTGCCTGCTGGATCTGGAGAAGAAGATTTTTTAAGAAATTTGCCTGAAATGCACTAAGTTCGAATTCGAGCTTCTATACTGAGCCCAAATATAACTCAGGGGGCCGATTTAAACAAACTTGACTCAGATCCACCCCACAATGTTGCATACCAAATATCAAAAGATTCTGCCTGCTGGATCTGGAGAAGAAGATTTTTTAAGAAATTTGCCTGAAATGCACTAAGTTCGAATTCGAGCTTCTATAGTGAGCCCAAATATGAATCCAGGGGGGCCGATTTGAACAGACTTGAATCAGATCCACCCCACAATGTTGCATACCAAACATCAAAAGATTCTGCCTGCTGGATCTGGAGAAGAAGATTTTGTAAGAAATTTGCCTGAAATGCACTAAGTTCGAATTCGAGCTTCTATAGTGAGCCCAAATATAAACCCAGGTGGCCGATTTGAACAAACTTGAATCAGATCCACCCCACAATGTTGCATACCAAACATCAAAAGATTCCGCCTGCTGGATCTGGAGAAGATGATTTTTTAAGAAATTTGCCTGAAATGCACTAAGTTCGAATTCGAGCTTCTATAGTGAGCCCAAATATGAATCTAGGAAGCCGATTTGAACAAACTTGAATCAGATCCACCCCACAATGTTGCATACCAAATATCAAAAGATTCTGCCTGCTGGATCTGGAGAAGAAGATTTTTTAAAAAATTTGCCTGAAATGCACTAAGTTCGAAATCGGGCTCCTATACTGAGCCCAAATATGAACCCAGGGGGCCGATTTGAACAAACTTGAATTAGATCCACCCCGCAATGTTGCATACCAAATATCAAAAGATTCTGCCTGCTGGATCTGGAGAAGAAGATTTTTTAAGAAATTTGCCCGAAATGCACTAAGTTTGAATTCGAGCTTCTATAGTGAGCCCAAATATGAATCCAGGGGGCCGATTTGAACAAACTTGAATCAGACTTGAATCAGATCCACCCCGCAATGTTGCATACCAAATATCAAAAGATTCTGCCTGCTGGATCTGGAGAAGATGATTTTTTTAAGAAATTTGCCTGAAATGCACTAAGTTCGAATTCGAGCTTCTATAGTAAGCCCAAATATGAATCTAGGGAGCCGGTTTAAACAAATTTGCATCAGATCCATCCCACAATGTTGCATACCAAATATCAAAAGATTCTGCCTGCTCGATCTGGAGAAGAAAATTTTTTAAGAAATTTGCCTGAAATGCACTAAGTTCGAATTCGAGCTTCTATAGTGAGCCCAAATATGAATCTAGGAAGCCGATTTGAACAAACTTGAATCAGATCCACCCCACAATGTTGCATACCAAATATCAAAAGATTCTGCCTGCTGGATCTGGAGAAGAAGATTTTTTAATAAATTTGCTTGATATGCACTAAGTTCAAATTTGGGCTCCTATACTGAGCCCAAATATAAACCCAGGGGGCCGATTTGAACAAACATGAATCAGATCCACCCACAATGTTGCTTACCAAATATGAAAAGATTTTGCCTGCTGGATCTGGAGAAGAAGATTTTTTAAGAAATTTGCATGAAATGCACTAAGTTCAAATTCGAGCTTCTATGGTGAGCCCAAATATGAATCTAGGAAGCCGATTTGAACAAACTTGAATCAGATCCACCCCACAATGTTGCATACCAAATATCAAAAGATTCTGCCTGCTGGATCTGGAGAAGAAGATTTTTTAAGAAATTTGCCTAAATGCACTAAGTTTGAAATCGGGCTCCTATACTGAGCCCAAATATGAACCCAGGGGGCCGATTTGAACAACTTGAATCAGATCCACCCTACAATGTTGCATACCAAATATCAAAAGATTCTGCCTGCTGGATCTGGAGAAGAAGATTTTTTAAGAAATTTGCCTGAAATGCACTAAGTTCGAAATCGGGCTCCTATACTGAGCCCAAATATTAACCCAGGGGGCCGATTTGAACAATCTTGAATCAGATCCACCCCACAATGTTGCATACCAAATATCAAAAGATTCTGCCTGCTGGATCTGGAGAAGATGATTTTTTTAAGAAATTTGCCTGAAATGCACTAAGTTCGAATTCGAGCTTCTATAGTAAGCCCAAATATGAATCTAGGGAGCCGGTTTAAACAAATTTGCATCAGATCCATCCCACAATGTTGCATACCAAATATCAAAAGATTCTGCCTGCTGGATCTGGAGAAGAAAATTTTTTAAGAAATTTGCCTGAAATGCACTAAGTTCGAATTCGAGCTTCTATAGTGAGCCCAAATATGAATCTAGGAAGCCGATTTGAACAAACTTGAATCAGATCCACCCCACAATGTTGCATACCAAACATCAAAAGATTCTGCCTGCTGGATCTGGAGAAGAAGATTTTGTAAGAAATTTGCCTGAAATGCACTAAGTTCGAATTCGAGCTTCTATAGTGAGCCCAAATATAAACCCAGGTGGCCGATTTGAACAAACTTGAATCAGATCCACCCCACAATGTTGCATACCAAATATCAAAAGATTCTGCCTGCTGGATCTGGAGAAGAAGATTTTTTAATAAATTTGCTTGATATGCACTAAGTTCAAATTTGGGCTCCTATACTGAGCCCAAATATAAACCCAGGGGGCCGATTTGAACAAACATGAATCAGATCCACCCACAATGTTGCTTACCAAATATGAAAAGATTTTGCCTGCTGCATCTGGAGAAGAAGATTTTTTAAGAAATTTGCATGAAATGCACTAAGTTCAAATTCGAGCTTCTATGGTGAGCCCAAATATGAATCTAGGAAGCCGATTTGAACAAACTTGAATCAGATCCACCCCACAATGTTGCATACCAAATATCAAAAGATTCTGCCTGCTGGATCTGGAGAAGAAGATTTTTTAAGAAATTTGCCTAAATGCACTAAGTTTGAAATCGGGCTCCTATACTGAGCCCAAATATGAACCCAGGGGGCCGATTTGAACAACTTGAATCAGATCCACCCTACAATGTTGCATACCAAATATCAAAAGATTCTGCCTGCTGGATCTGGAGAAGAAGATTTTTTAAGAAATTTGCCTGAAATGCACTAAGTTCGAAATCGGGCTCCTATACTGAGCCCAAATATTAACCCAGGGGGCCGATTTGAACAATCTTGAATCAGATCCACCCCACAATGTTGCATACCAAATATCAAAAGATTCTGCCTGCTGGATCTGGAGAAGATGATTTTTTTAAGAAATTTGCCTGAAATGCACTAAGTTCGAATTCGAGCTTCTATAGTAAGCCCAAATATGAATCTAGGGAGCCGGTTTAAACAAATTTGCATCAGATCCATCCCACAATGTTGCATACCAAATATCAAAAGATTCTGCCTGCTGGATCTGGAGAAGAAAATTTTTTAAGAAATTTGCCTGAAATGCACTAAGTTCGAATTCGAGCTTCTATAGTGAGCCCAAATATGAATCTAGGAAGCCGATTTGAACAAACTTGAATCAGATCCACCCCACAATGTTGCATACCAAACATCAAAAGATTCTGCCTGCTGGATCTGGAGAAGAAGATTTTGTAAGAAATTTGCCTGAAATGCACTAAGTTCGAATTCGAGCTTCTATAGTGAGCCCAAATATAAACCCAGGTGGCCGATTTGAACAAACTTGAATCAGATCCACCCCACAATGTTGCATACCAAATATCAAAAGATTCTGCCTGCTGGATCTGGAGAAGAAGATTTTTTAATAAATTTGCTTGATATGCACTAAGTTCAAATTTGGGCTCCTATACTGAGCCCAAATATAAACCCAGGGGGCCGATTTGAACAAACATGAATCAGATCCACCCACAATGTTGCTTACCAAATATGAAAAGATTTTGCCTGCTGCATCTGGAGAAGAAGATTTTTTAAGAAATTTGCATGAAATGCACTAAGTTCAAATTCGAGCTTCTATGGTGAGCCCAAATATGAATCTAGGAAGCCGATTTGAACAAACTTGAATCAGATCCACCCCACAATGTTGCATACCAAATATCAAAAGATTCTGCCTGCTGGATCTGGAGAAGAAGATTTTTTAAGAAATTTGCCTAAATGCACTAAGTTTGAAATCGGGCTCCTATACTGAGCCCAAATATGAACCCAGGGGGCCGATTTGAACAACTTGAATCAGATCCACCCTACAATGTTGCATACCAAATATCAAAAGATTCTGCCTGCTGGATCTGGAGAAGAAGATTTTTTAAGAAATTTGCCTGAAATGCACTAAGTTCGAAATCGGGCTCCTATACTGAGCCCAAATATTAACCCAGGGGGCCGATTTGAACAATCTTGAATCAGATCCACCCCACAATGTTGCTTACCAAATATGAAAAGATTCTGCCTGCTGGATCTGGAGAAGAAGATTTTTTAAGAAATTTGCCTGAAATGCACTAAGTTCGAATTCGGGCTTCTATAGTAAGCCCAAATATGAATCCAGGGGGCCGATTTGAACAAACTTGAATCAGATCTACCCCGCAACGTTGCATACCAAATATCAAAAGATTCTGCCTGCTGGATCTGGAGAAGAAGATTTTCAAAGAAATTTGCCTGAAATGCAGTAAGTTCAAATTTGGGCTCCTATACTGAGCCCAAATATAAACCCAGGGGGCAGATTTGAACAAACTTGAATCAGATCCACCCCACAATGTTGCATACCAAATATGAAAAGATTCTGCCTGCTGGATCTGGAGAAGAAGATTTTTTAAGAAATTTGCCTGAAATGCACTAAGTTCGAAATCGGGCTCCTATACTGAGCCCAAATATGAACCCAGGGGGCCGATTTGAACAAACTTGAATCAGATCCACCCTACAATGTTGCATACCAAATATCAAAAGATTCTGCCTGCTGGATCTGGAGAAGAAGATTTTTTAATGTTTTTCCCATTGCCTACAGTGTTAAAAAGTGCTGACTCAGCACTTTTTCAAAGTCCCGAAACTGTACCCTATGATAAAACCGATGGCATTTTTTTTTTACCAATCCTTTCTGTTGGTCCTAAGGAAGCTGCACACCAAATAAAAATTCTCAGTGCCGTGCAGTTTTGGAGATATGGGCGTTTTAAATTTTTTCTATTTTTAGCTCCTGCGGTTCCCATGGGGCTGCGGGAAAATTTTTTTTTGCATAAGTCAAGTACTCATGACCCAATATGCCCTCACATAAAAGTTGGTTCAAATCAGCCTCTCGGTTTGGAAAATAGAAATTTTGGGCGGGGCAAAAAATTTTGCCCCTCCCATAACGACGCCAAGTATAGCCCCACAAAATTCTCTTGAACAAATCTGAGTCTACACCTCAAAAGGAAGCTGCACACCAAATATCAAGGCTCTGCTACTGCTGGTTCATGAGAAGAAGATTTACAAAGATTTTGGTGCCCCTTGGGGGCGTGGCACCACCCAGGAGGAGGGGCAACTTCATTTGAACAAATCTGAATTGGCATTAGGTAATAAACATTTAGCCAACATTTGAATAAAATTGGGCTAGTGGTTTAGGAGGAGAAGTCGATAATGTAAAGTTAACGCCGGACGGACGACGACGGACGACGGACAGAAAGTGATTAGTAAAGCTCCCCTTGAGCTTCGCTCAGGTGAGCTAAAAATATAATTAAAATGTGGTTATAATATGATCATCAGATCCATAATTCTAGTCGCAGGAACCATTATCAATGAGCTGAATTATCACTGTTTATTAACGCAAATGTAGGCACTTCTTCCTAAGATGGCGGAAGAAAAAAGAATGTGTCATTGGTTACATGTCTGCGCACTGGTACCGAAAGCTGTGGATCTGTACTAGAAAAAGAGTGTCCCCCACTGGGTGTGCACTGGTAGCACTCAACCCAGTTTTGGCTGATTTTTTCTTTTAGTGCTTTTGCACCACTTTTCTTTCCCAAATTGCTTGGGAAAGATCAAAATAGAGTATATTTCTGAGTTCGGAACTTCCACTGTAGTGCAAGTCTGTAGTAAACAATTGTAGGGTAGGTTAATAAGAAACATGTTCAATTAAGTTTGTAAGAGGGCAGATTAGGACAACATGCTGTGGAATGGAAAAGGAGGATAACTATATTTTGAACACTTTGGGTCAGAAAATTTGAGACTCATTAGCTCAACTTTGACGAAGTCAAATTTGAGCTATTGTCATGGCCCGTCGTCCGTCTGTCCGTCTGTCCGTACGTCAACAATTGGCTATGGCTCAGGCTAGAGGTCGTATTTATGAACCGATCTTTACGAAACTTCTTGTGTACCTTTGTTATGACCCTGGGACGGGAACGAGTGTTTTTAGGTGTGGTCCGAAATTCAAGATGGCTGCCAGTGGCCATTTTGTACCGACGATGCAAAAATCAGTTTTTTGTACAGAACTTCCATATGAAAGCTCTGATTTGAATAATTTTTTGTATGAATGTTTAGTACCATGGGATACATTACATATATTACAGGTTTTTTCTTGTGCGTAAATTATGCAAATTAGGCTAACTTTGATTTATTTAGTGTTACTTTCAGCACTGTGAGTGCAAATCCAAATACGGTTCGGGCTAGAGGCCGTATTTATGAACCGATCTTCAAGAAACTTCTTGGGTACCTTTGTTATCACTGTGGGACGAGAAGGAGTGTTTTTGGGTCCAGTCTGAAATTCAAGATGGCCGCTAGCAGCCATTTTGTTCAAAATTAAGTGCAATCAGATTTTTGCGCAGAACTTCCAAATGAAAGATCTGATTTGAATAAATTTTTGTATGAATGTTTAGTACCATGGGATACATTACATATAATACAGAGTTTTTCTCGTGAATAAATTATGCAAATTAGGGGTCCGGGTGGGACTTAGAAAATTTTGAACCAAAATCCGGAAATTAGTTTTTTGGTTTTTTATGCGTTTTGGTCAATTTTAAGACAAAAAAAAAAAAATTTTTTTTACACTGAAAATTTGGGGTCTGGGTGGGACCAAAATCCGGAAATTAGTTTTTTGTGTTTTGATGCATTTTGGTCAATTTTAAGAAGAAGAAGAAAAAATTTTAGTCTGAAAATATTTTGTTTGGGACTGAAAATTTCCACACAAAAATAATAATCTACAATGATTGGTCTTTATCTGTAGTCCATTACAGTCACCTTGTAATTCTTTTATTATTGTTGACTGGGCCAAAACAAATACTAATTCCTGTCATATTCATTATTCAGTTGTCTTGGTCACAGCAAGTACTAATTCCTGTCATATCCAAGTTGAGCTACAGAGTCATTGACTCTTTTATTTATTGTTATAATAATAATAATAAAAATAATAATAATGCTTCGACTCTCTGCTGTTTGTCGCGATCCTCTAACGAGGAGGCCTACATTAACACAGTTCCCCACCAGGCTATTCCCCTCCCACTCTCCCTCCTAATCTTCCAGCATTCAGTTAAAAATTGTTTTATAGTTCAATGCATCAGCACTTCTCGATTCTCCCTAGCTATAAAATTGGACCTTTCCCTCATGTCATTCCCCATCCACTTATCCTTGAGGTTTTCATCCCATTTTTCCATTACAGTAGAACCTGTCTTGAGAGACCACCCTTTTGGCCAAGCAAAAGTGGTCTCTCAAGACAGGTGGTCTCTCATTAGAGGTTTGAGGTTTTCGCTAGTCAGTGAATGACCAACCAGAGAATATTTGTTGCAGAAATGGAGAAGAATTGGTTTTTCAACTTTTTATTATTATTGTTTTATTTCAATTCAGTTTTACTACAAGTACAGAGGCATTGTATGAGGAAATACAGTTAAAAGTACATAAATTGAAAAACCTTTTGAGATTATGATGTGAAGGGGCTGGTCCATCCAAAATAGTAATTTCTTACTTTATGCAGACAAATTGTTCTCTTCTTTCTATCAATATTTTCAAATGAGTTATTTTTATAATAATTTACAGTTGTAAAAGTTTGCTTTTGGGTCTGTCAGGTTTTGTTTTAATAGAAAATATTTTGCAGATCAAATAAAATGGTTTTGCATGCCGAAGGCGTGCAGGGACAGTGTCGGGCAAGCCCCTTTCAACCCTCTTTAACTGTATGTGATTTTATCTTGTCTGGCAGTGGCAAAGGAGGAAAGGAGTTAAGGTACTCAGTGGCGTCTGTGTCTCCTGCGGTTCTTCTTGGAGGAAGAGTAGGTTGTGCTTTGGCGATGAATGGCCTGATCCTAGCGGCTGTCTCTTGTGATTGTTTGTGAGCTGTAAGGCTTTTTAGAAGGAACTCCTTGATCATGTTCGGTGGTAGTCCTACTCTCCCCAAGGAACACCTCCATGGAGTCCGGGATGATCTCCTCCTGGTTGGAATACGGGTCTGAAGAAGCCGGAGAAGCAAAAGCTGGGGTGGAAGGTGTGTCATCTGGGACTACTTCCTGTACCATAGACAGTTCTTCCTCCTCCATCTCCTCTTCAGATGAAGAGTCTGATGGGTTAGAATTGATCTGTCACCTGACATATACTCCTCCGCAAGACCCTCCTCCTGCAAGGGGGGTACTGGGCTGGACAAGGGTTTGTCAGGGGTGACAGGTGTTGACCCTATGATGCTCTCACTTCCCTCCTTCTCTTTCTTCTCCGTCATTCGGCGAGCATCTTGTCATCTGGCCGAGGGTCTCTTCCTTCTCTTCCTCTTCTTCTTGGTGGTGGCTGTAAATAATTTCAGTTACACTTTAAGTAATAATAAGCTCACCAGGGTGTTTTAGTTTGCTTAATCCTCTTTGATTTTGTCACACTTGAGCAAATAATAGACATAAACTAAGTTGTTTTTTTTTTACAATAATCTTTATATTTTCTTTATATTTTCAAAGGGATCTTGATAAAAAATTTCTCAAACTTGAAAAATCATACAAATGAATAACAAGGTAATTGAAACCCAATTAATAGAGTTTTCAGATAATCTACAGTGAAAGATATTGGTCATATTTGTGCATGATTTCAGATATTAAGGTTTCTGGGGACAACTGTCCTGACAATTTTATTACTGGGCAGATGTCCTGGATACATTTTTGAATTATTGATTTCTGTACACAATGCCTTGATCTTAATTGATTTTAATACTCTGAAATTACAAAAATTGATTTTCTGGTCTCTCAAAACAGGTGAAAAACAGAGTTTTTGCCTCAGTTTCATGGTCTCTCAGGACAGGTGGTCTCTCATGACAGGTCCATTATAGAGTGAACCAATCGGTGCCTGGCCATAGTGGTCTCTCAAGACAGTGGTCTCTCAAGATATGTTTTACTGTAGTATTCTAATCAGTCTTTTTCTACTAGGCAAATATTTGGCCCATTCTAGAATGGAATGTTTCAGGGTCTAGCTTTGAGAAAGAGATGGGTTGGCAGCATTATCATTAATAATTGTTTGTTTGTTGGCGGTTAACGTCACATATTTATGCACCATGGCTAATCGTGACACAACATGGAGATGAAGTCAAGTTTAGTCAATTGTTGATCAACATGCTGCCCATTTCAGAGGACTTTCACCCCAAGCATTGGTGACTGGGTCCTATTTTACTAGTAAAGCGGAACTGGTTTACCACAGTAAACAAGTGCTGCTTACTTCCCGGGGTTCCCACGGGGATCATTAATAATTAAGACGTGACCAAAGATTCCCTTGCACAATTTGTGATGTCACATTTGGGAATCAGTTGCGAAAGAAAAGATGCTGCTTTCTTTGTGCATTCAAGGAGGTGGGTAGCTTGTTTCTCTACAGGTTGCGTTATGGAAACTGAGGGGGGAAGGAAATACATTAAATTGCCCAATGATAGTTATTCTTTAGCAACATGCAGGCACAATTTTAGTCCATTTGCATATACACTTTCATGTTTTCTTGTTGCCCCCACCCCCTCCCACACCCCTACTCCCCCTCTTTTCTAGACAGTTTGTACATGTTAAAGTAAACTTTTCAAATTTTCATTAAAAAGTTAAACGTTAAAACAAAGATTAAATTAATTTTAGTTAATTGGTGAAATTATGCTATATTTATTTATTCATTTATTGGTGTTTAAGGTCACATACTTATGCACAATTGCTAATCATGACCGTGACAATTTTACGGGAGGAGGAAGCCAGAGTACCCTGAGAGAAACACAGAGCATCAACAAGCAATGTCAGCACCTCACCATTCTAACTCTGTTCAACTCTGTTCAAGCTCCGCTATGGGAGCCCAAATGTGTACTAAGGTGTACTGCACATTAATAGTGCACAGTTGAAGACATGTGCACCATTAACGTACAGTACGCCTTAGTACACAGCATCATCGTGCACCCACATTGGCAACCAGGATAAAGTGTCTTGCCCATGGACACAAAGTGGGTCGACCCGGACAGGGATTTAACTCGGCACCTCGAGCATATAAGTCCAACAATCTACCATTGAGTCTCCACTCGCCCAAAATTATACAATAACAAGAGCAACACGAAGAGCAGCATATGCCCCTTTCTGCAATATCATGGATAGAATCACAAAAAACCCCAAGAGGCTCCAGGGGGCCTGAGGGCGCTCACCTGACATGGTAGCTTAAATATCAAGCTGGGGAATTGATTCCAACAAGTTGCATCTACCCCTCCTAAGAAAAGCTTGTACCAAATATTTTAAGATTCTGACCAGTGGATCTAAAAAAAAAGATTTTAAAAGAATTCTCCTCATATTGAACTAAGTAATAATTCTGGCTCCCACAGGGAGCCCAAATATGAACCCAGGGACTTGGCTTGAACAAACTTGAATCTCACCTCTGTAAGGATGCTGTATACCAAATATCAAAAGATTCTGACTGGTGGATGTGAAGAAGAAGATTTTTGAAGAATATTCCTCATACTGAACTAAGTTATAATTTGGGCTCCCCCAAGGACTTGGCTTGAACAAAGTTAAATCTCATCCCCCTAAGGATGCTGCATACCAATTATCAAAACATTCCGACAGCTGGATCTGAAGAAGCAGATTTTTAAAGAAAATTCCTCTTTTTGAACTAAGTTATAATTCAAGCTCCCACAGTGAGCCCAAATATGAACCCAGGGACTTGGCTTGAACAAACCTGAATCTCACCCCCAAGAATGCTGCATACCAAGTATCAAAAGATTCTGATAGGTAGATCTGAAGAAGATTTTTAAGGAATATTCCTCATACTGCACTAATTTAAACATTTGGGCTCCCATAGAGAGCCCAAATATGGACCCAGGGCTTTGATTTCAATAAACATGTGAAACAATCTTCCAAAGATGTTATATGTGAAATTTTAAAGCTTTTGGAGCAGAGGTTTGGGAGAAAAGTAATCTTAAATGTTTTTCCCCTTACCCAGAGTTTTAAAAATTCACAGTCCCGAAAAAGTACCCCATGATAAAACCGATAGCAATTTTTTTTGACCATTTCATTCTGTTGGTCCTAAGGAAGCTTCACACCAAATAAGAATTCTTACTGCCATGTAGTTTTGGAGATATGGGCATTTTACATTTTTTCTATTTTTAGCTCCTGTGGTTCCCTTGGGGGTGACGGGAAATTTTCTTTTTGCATAAATTAAGTACTTATAACTCAAATCAAATTTGGTTCAAATCAGCCTCTCAGTTTGGAACATAGAAAATTGGGGTGGGGCAAAAATCCCCCTCCCCTCCTATAACGAAGGCAAATATAGCTCCTCGAACTTCTCTTGAACAAATCTGAGTCTATACCTCAAAAGGAAGCTGCACATCAAATATCAAGTCTCTGCTACTGCTGGTTCATGGGAAGATTTTTTAAGATTTAAGCTCACTTTTAGGACGTGGGCGTACCGAGGGCCGGGGCAACTTGATTTGAACAAAATCATAATGCGATGTCATAACAAACTATTATCTCAAATTTCAATTAAATTGGTTCAGTGGTTTTGGAGGAGAAGATACAAACACCATGTTCATGGATGACAGATGGTGAGTGATCACTATAGCTCCCTGACTGAAAGTCAGGTGAGCTAAAAGAACAGGATCAGTCTTGCAGAACTTTAGTCATAGAGCAGAAACCAATTTCAAGAGTATTCAACATTGGAGGTCACTGTGAACTTGACCTTTGGCACATCATGGTAAAAAAAAAATGCCGATAGGATCACCAATCCAATGTCGAGTTGTGACAGCACAGAAGTGGGTTTAATCATTATCAGCTTATCGTCCAGAAACCAATTGTTTACAATTTACTATGTGAAGGGTCACTATGACCTTGACCTTTGACCTAGTGGTTCCAAAATAAATAGGGTTCTTTCTTGAACCAATGCCAACCTATGTATGAAGTTTCATGAACATGGGTGGAACCACTGTCAAATTATCAGCTGGAAACCAATTTTTATGATTTATTATGTTCAAGGTCACTGTGACCTTGACCTTTGACTTAGCAAGTCCAAAATAAACAGAGATCTTCCACTCACCTAGGCCAACCTACCTATAAAGTTTCATGAATTTGGGTCAAACCATTATCAAGTTATCATCCGGAAACCAATTGTTTTGATTTACTATGTTCCTAGTGAGTCCAAAATAAAAAGGGTTCTTCCTCTCACGAAGGCCAACAAACTATAAGTCGAGTTTGTCTTCATCACAATACGACTAATAAATAGGCTTCTCCCACTCATCATATACCTAACCCACATATGAGGTTTGGTAAAGATCCAGTTGGTAGAACTTTAGTTACAGAGCAGAAACCAATTTCAAGTGTAATTAACACTAGAGGCCACTGTGACCTTGACCTTTGGCACATCATGGTCAAAATAAATAGGCTTTTCCCACTCATCATACCTAACTCACATATGAAATTCACCAAAGATTTGGTTGGTAGAACTTTAGTTATAGAGCGGAAACCAATTTAAAGTGTATTTAACACAGGTCACTGTGACCTTCACCTTTGGCATACCATGGTCAAAATAAATAGGTTTCTTCCACTCATCATACCTAACCCACATATGACGTTTGGTAAAGATCCGGTTGGTAGAACTTTAGTTATAGAGAAGAAACCAATTTCAAGTGTTTTTAACATTGGAGGTCACTGTGACCTTGACCTTTCGCACATCATGGTCAAAATAAATAGGCTTCTTCCACTTATCATACCTAACCCACATATGAAGTTTGGTAAAGATCCGGTTGGTAGAACTTTAGTTAATTAATGGAATGCGAAAAGTTAATGGGCAGACGACGACGGACATGGTGAAAACATAATGCTCCCGAGAAAATTTCTCGGGGAGATAAAAAAATATAACAGTAATCAACTTATCTTGTTTTGTTCACAAGACTCATTTTCCATTGCATTCCTGCTGTAAATTCAGTACATGTGAAAACAGGTGTTTGGTTGTTTGAATTATTGCTTCTGTAATCTTTTGCACACCTTTGTTAAGCAAGTTAACACGTTGACTGCAGAAAACCCAGGTGTATTTTCTTTACAAATGCCATGTGTTGTTTTACCTCTATTAGGTAGATTACTATATCTTACATGTGTAAATTCAGCCTATAACTATAGAGAAAAATACGAAAATAGTCTTACAAGATAACTCGTAGTTGGCACCTGGAAAGAAACTTTTATCCAAATGCAAACTACGAGTTATCTTGTAGAAATATTTCAACACCTCTTCAGAGCGTTCTGTTCATACTGCAGGCCCTTTCTGAAGTAGTTGTACTGAATGCTTATTTACTTTTCAGCCAGTATGGTGGTGAGAAGCATTTGTGCATGCTAAAGTTCATTGTTTGTTTTCTTGGTGAGGTGTTTGACAAACTTGATGATGCCCCGAACTCCGCCCCTCTGCCAATGCCAACTGTAGAAATATTCCAGTACATAACAAGTCTACCCCCACTGACAAACAAGAGGCCCCACATGGCCTTAATCGCTCACCTGACAAAGTGGCTCTCATAAGTATTTTAGGTCACTTTCACCATGTCATGCCTCATCAACATTAACTGGTTGAGTGATAGATTTTCTTTGAAGGTCAACATTTGTTACCTAAAATTTGTTTTATTTAAAATCATTGGCGTGTGCCAACAGCCACTCTCCAATGATTTTTAATAAAGCAAATTTATCTCTGCAGACAAACTGGTTTAGCATGAAGCACAAGCAAGGAATGTGAAGACTATAGCCTGGCAAATACGTTTTCTTAAAGCCAATATGACAGTGGCTCCCGGTGCTCAAACAGTTAAGATTACAGAGTCAGAAGAGATAGCATTGGACATCTCTCTCCAACTGTGGATATCTTCCATGTGCTACATGTATATATTTGCATGCAAGAGAACAAAAATTTTCCAAAATATTGTTTTTTTTATCATCATTGGAACAAGCTCAAACAGCTTATTCCAATAGGGGTATGGGAAGATAAGGTATATTTTTGAGACAAAAATGTGAATATATAATGGTGTTTTTTTGTGAATGACGCTGGAGAGTTTTGCGTAAAGATATGGTAAATGGTTTGTTCTCGACACAGAATGATGCAAAGGTATTTAAATTTTATTAGGCAAGTTGTTCCTATAATGCATTTAAAAATTGAAGTAACTCAGTTTTTTTGTTGACGATTTTTTAGGTGTGTCTGTGTTTGTGTGTGTGGAGGGGAGTGGGGGGGGGGGGGGGTTGGGTAAGAGTGTTCCTGCAAACAAAATTCCTGAATAAGTGGAAAATTTTATTTTTTGTGTCAAAGACATAGTGCGTGAATGTTAATTGGAACAAGCTTAGAGAGCTCATTCCAATGTGAAGTCATAAAGCTGTGTTATACGTATGAAATTCTGGAATAACTAAAAAATTGCTTTTTTGTCTCAAAAAGCATGGTGTGCGACGTCTCATTGAAATGAGCTCAAAAAGCTCATTCCAATGGGGTATTTACAAGCGATAAGTACATGTATGTTTTAGAGACAAAAATTAAAATTGAATAGCGACTTTTGCGAAGAATGCTGACAAGTTTTGGCAGTTATGCTGGTAAAAAGGTAAGGTATGCAAAGTGGTTGTTTTTTAGAGGTGACATTTAATTAAGGGGAATTAACTCTTGATTACTGAGGTAACTTCTAAATGTACTGAAATTTCATGAACAGACAACAGTTGCCTAAAAATTTCATGAATAACTAAAATTTTTATTGTTTTGTCTCGAAAACATGGCATATGACCTTTGTTCGAATGAGCTGAATGTGTGTGTTCCAATGAGGGGTCATAAAATTTGAATGGAGATTTGTGTGAATAATGCATTAGTACTGCTAGATTTGGGTAAAGGGTTAACCCTGGATACCACCCCTTCTATAGTAAATCTCTTCTGCAAATTTTGTCTAAGATTCGATAAACATTACAAATAAATATGTTCATGAATCACGACATTGCAGCTTTGGCAGAAAGTCTAAAAATTACCACCTAAATACAGTAAAATATGGGATTTCTTTACCATTGAAACTTCCACTGACGAGAAGGCCAAATGCTTATCCTGTAGTGCTATGTTATGCCGGGGTGAAAATTAAACATAATTTGATTTTCTTTTCTTTGAGTTTCATTAGTATACTCAACCTGTGACATCTTATCTGTGCTGCTTTCTCTTGAGTAAAGAGTGATATTCTGACGTCTGTTCCATAAACTTCCATTCAGAAGCACTTACCTAAAACCGGCGACATCACACCAATGAGGGATTTGATGCAAATTAACTCAATCTTCAAACACCAGGGCTTGCATTTTCACCAGGCCCTAGCCTGGTAATAAGCTCCACCCCCCCCCCAACCCCAACCAAATTCTCAAAAGACTGATCAGTTGGACTGGCTCAAGGCTGGTTTCCAATATATATAATATGAAAAATAATATGAAAAATCACCTCTGAACAGTAACAAATCAGGCCTAGTGGCCCCATTTATCGGACCTATCAATCAGCCTGGTCATGATTCTAAAATGCAAGCTCTGAAACACAGCATCGATAGTAACTACGGCAAAATTGTGATGTTTCCCCTCCACAGGGGAATAACCACACAATTTTGGCATTTTACTGTCAATGCCAAATTTCAGAATTGAGCACCCCCCCCCCCCCCCCCCCCCCCCCCCCCCCCAATCACATTCTACACATATTACTATTAATGCAGAATTTCAGAATAGAGATGACTCCACTCCTCCCTCCCTCCAGTCATGTTTGCTGGTTTTGGTGAAAGGGGTTTACTATTTAGAAGGGGGGTGATCTCGCTCTCCAATGGCACCAGAGGTTTCAATAAGAAGAAATGTTTCCAGCCAATTAGGGTGGCTATGTCCAAAACAACCAGGCTCTGTAGATTACTTTTAAAAGGAACTGGCCTTCCAACTTAAAGTTTTAAAAACACTTTTGCTCGAGTGAAATTCATAACAGCGAATTAGTTAAAAAAAATACATTCTCTGAAAAATGCTCGTTGAAAAAACAATGTTCATTCGTTCTTCATCGAAGCACAGGCATATGGAAACTTGATCTAAAGAGATATCACCCTTATACCTTAAAATACCCCCTCTTATATATTTAAAATACATGTGTATGGTATCTACATGTATGTGAGAGGGGGTATTTCGAAGTAGGTATGATATATCTCTTTAGAACGTGTTTCCAGACACCTGTAATCAAATTTTACCTGGCCAGCTGTCCCGAAAATGTAAAGCCGATGATGATAACGGTATTTAGTCATACTGCGGTATTTTATTTTATTACCATACTCGGTATTGAAAAATCAAATACTGTGCAGCCTTAGCAATCGGCAGACAATTTAATTAGAAATATAATACTCTGAACTCACTGGGTCCCGGTGTCCTACGTAAGCATGCATGAACTGGTGTAGTTTATTCAGCCTTCTCTGGCATCTTCCTCGTGTGGTGTACATGTAGTGAATGGTACATTGCAAGTCATATCCAGTCAGTCACATGACGAAGTTGACTGTTGTACACATTGTGATGTTTTCGTGGTTATGTGTCCCAAACTGGAACACATACCACGAAAATGTCACAATGTCAACTTCAACTATTTGGAATTCTCAGAAATGCTGAATGATCATTCTGAAATATTCCAGGAAACAATAAAATTCACCACAATCCAGATACATTTAGTTGATTTCTAAATTAAAGATACTGTAGAATGCACATAACTGTTCGATTCCTGAACAAAAATAAATTGATTAGATTGAAAAACGTGTCCTGTGGAAACTTCCAGAATGAAATGGGTCACTGAACGGCCATGAGTAAATCAAAAAATGAAATCGGCACAGAAGTCTGTGATTAAAACAATAAATAGGATTGGCTAGGGTGATCATGAGAGATGTCACACAAAGACCATGCATATTGCAGTTTACTGCACGCAGTTCAATGATACTGAAAACACAGTGTCTTATTCTCTTCTATATGTCTGTGAACAATGTGATTATGTCCCGTCTGTCTGTATGCATACGTTCATCTTCAAAGGATGCAGACAGAGGCTGCACACAAATTGGAACTGATAAGTGACTGATTAAATGACATGTTAACCATTCCCAACTGCGACTGGGAATCTTTTATTTGCAAGCGCTACTTTCTGAACGGCAGCATGCGCCGAACATAACACGCTACTATCGGCATTCACCTGCGAACTGCATGCGCCAGCGCACGCTAAAATCGAAGGATTGGATATTTTGAGATTCAACTATTTATTAGTTGGTGTTTAATGTCATGTGTTTGTGCACAAT
Organism: Pictodentalium vernedei; assembly: GCA_031216915.1. NCBI lineage: Eukaryota > Metazoa > Mollusca > Scaphopoda > Dentaliida > Dentaliidae > Pictodentalium > Pictodentalium vernedei. The sequence goes on from CM062295.1 coordinate 404,359,270, forward strand.
GGCTAATTGTGACACAACATGGAGATAAAGTTAAGTATAGGCAATTAATTCAATTCTGAAACATGGCATTTAATGTACGGCAATACAGCAATGTTGTGAAGTCTACCTCCTCCACTCATCCCCTTGCCCTCCCACACACATACAAGTTTGCCGTATTTCTTTCAATGGCTGATTTGAGAATTGATCACCCCTAAGCTAGAAATTGTTGGCAGATACATGTAGTAGGCACTCCACTCCAGCACACACACACACAAGCTTATTTTTGCCTTTGGGTAGATTTGATTTGGAAACTATATGGCTGCAAATGGCTGACTATTGCTGTCAGTCAGACAACGTATTAGCCCTATACATGTTCGACGTTAACTTGTCACTGCCACTTGGGCTTATATTTGGCACTTGTTAAGTTCTGTTGGATGATGAGAATTAAGTATTTAAGATTAATGAAAATCATTAATAATTGTTTGTATAAATTTCAAAGCGACCTCAGTTGTTAAGTGCGACAGTGTAAATGAGACTTTGCACTGTTAGAAGAAATGGTTTTGTCATTTGGATTATCTCCTCTGGCGAATATAACATCAATCTGACAACCATTTATTGAGGTTCAACGACACATTAACAGCCAGGGTCATTTCGTGTCGGTGACAGTTTTACGGGTGGAGGAAGCTGGAGTACCCGGAGACAACCACCGAGCAAATACAAGCAGCTGTCAGCTCTCCAACACTGTAATGCTGAACTCTGCACCGCGGCACAGGGAGTGTTACATGTAAAGTGGATGAAGACATGAGCACCATCAACGTGCAGTATGCCTTAGAACACAGCGTTATCGTGCCCCCATGTGGGCAATTGGGGTTAAGTGCCTTGCCCAAGGACACAATGCGGGGGAGCGCGAATTAGTCGCTGAAATGGTCACCCATCCAGCTACTAACCTCGCTAGACATTGAACCATATGTTTGTACATTCTCATTGGTTGAACATGAATCACTGACATTGATCATTTGGTTGACTCCTGTAGGAGAAAAACACATTGTAACGTAACATGCTTAAATGGTGCGTTTGTGTTACAAGGTTGTCAACTGGCTTAATGAAAAGCTGAAAGACTGTTCAAACACAGTTTGCATCAAGTGATGGTAAATGTAAATTTATATATAACGCACATTTTCAGGTGGTAAAAGTTTATGACAACAACTGCAACATGAAAACAACAAAATGTAATTCAAAAGCCCACTCGATTCGATTCATATTATAGTCCTGGTGAACTCGCATGAGAATTTCTGTAAGCTCAAAAATTCGAGGCGTAGCGATATGAAAATGTTAAACTTTTCGTTTTTACAAATGGCATTGGCTAATGTATACCAACCCTTCTGAACTGATGTCCATATATCAGCCTACGCCTAATAGTATACTGATTAATCATCTTATCACTAGTTTTTCCCATGATGTATTTAGAAAGTGAAGCAATTCAACGTTGTTTGACATACCTTAATGAGCTGTCAAACAAGATCAAATTGGTTCAATTCAAAGATGCATTATGGGGAAAATTTGCCACTTGAAATTTTGGGTCCAGTATGCAGGGATGTGCAGGAGGGGTATGAGTACTCTACTATACATGTATCTTGCAGCAATGGTGGGGAAATAAGGAGTGGGAAATTGGGAATTGATTTATTTATTTATTGGTGTTTAAGTACTTTTTTGCAGCTACATGAATGGTTCATTGAAAGTACAACAAAGGTGTAAAGTCAAGTTCAGCCAATTGTTCACAGTTCAAAGTACAAGTCCTGTCATGAACTGTGTGCTTATCTAGCCTTATTGCATGTTGGAATTTCGTGCAATTTCCTTATCGAATGGCAACCAAACAACGGTAGAGCCTCCTATTTATCCATAGCAAGCACAAGCACTTTCAGCCAATGGACCTTCAGGTTACACAGAGGTCCACTGGCCGAAATACGGCTTGTGCTAAGGCTATAATTATGTACAGAATTTGATAACCATATTACAAAAGAAAAGCGGGCAGATCAACACATTTGCACGCAATTCATGACAGGACTTCTAGTTTTAACTGTACATCTTTGCTGCCCATTTTAGAGTAGTTCCACTTCAGGCATTAGTGACCAAGTCCAGTGCCTAAAATTTGTCTTATCTTGCGAATCTGGTGTGATTCTCTCTAAAAAAAAAATCGGCAAACACCAGCTGAATGTTGCTGGTCAGATCACAAAATAAATGATTAACATTTCCACTTATGTTTACAATATGCATCGCATTTTTGTGAGTTTGGTAAGAAATCAAGTCATGGCTGCTAATAGCAGTCATGGCTTGATTTGATACCAAACTTAAGAAAACGTGAATAGAGAGTTAGTCATAATTATGTATCTTATTATACACCCCGATCAGAACATTATTAAGCGCTGCAAGTCCTATTTTCCTAGTCAAACACAGAACTTGTTTATCTCCGTAAATAAGTACTGCTTCATTTCCAGGGGTTCCCAATGGGAGGGAATAAACAAAAATAAAAAATCAAATAATACAACTTTTCATATTTCAAAATGATTTTTTTTTTATTGAGCATGGTGGCAAAACAAAACAACATGCCTGGGCGTATTAATTCAAATGTTCACATCTGTAGACGTAGATGATGTACATGTAAGGCTTGAGCAATCACGTTCGGTTCAAGAACAGTTTGTACAGAAACAAAAATAACAAACATCTTCCTTAGACGGTTTGTAAGAAAATTTTCAGCAAAAAAAACAAGAGCTGGACTGTCGTCGGCTGCATACCCCCACGGGGTGTACCGCCTAATGTGGGCATACCTATGACCAACAATGTAGAAGAAATAAGTGCAATGCCAAGGGTGGCTATCAGAAGTGTGATGCAGTTCAGAGCTGCGATGCCCAACAAGTACTGCAGGGGTATAGCGTAGATGTGACATGGGTAAACTCTGTGTATTTACCTTCCCTTGGGTACAACGCTTAATACCTGTGAACTTCAAGCAGATCGATAAAGTCAAAGTCATGATATTGGTCGGAAACCTACATTTGCACGTGAAATTGACAACAAAATGGCCGCCAAGGGCAGGAATTTTGACAAATCACCCCCCAAATCAATAGAGACCTTCCCTTGGGTATATTGCTTAATACGCTTGAACTTAAAGCAGATCGGTAAAGTCAAACTCGAGATATGGGTCAGAAACCTCCATTTGCACACGAAATTGGACAACAAAATGGCCAAGGGCAGTAATTTTGACGAATCGCCCCCAAAATTAATAGGGACCTTCCCTTAGGTAGAACGCTTAATACCTGTGAACTTCAAGCAGACCAGTAAAGTCAAACTCGAGATATGGGTCAGAAACCTCCATTTGCACACGAAATTGGACAACAAAATGGCCGCCAAGGGCAGGAATTTTGATGAATCGCCCCCCCCCCCCCACAATTCAATATGGACCTTCCCTTAGGTAGAACGCTTAATACCTGTGAGCTTCAAGTAGATCAGTAAAGTCAAACTCAAGATATTGGTCGGAAACCTCCATTTGCGTGTGAAATTGGACAATAAAATGGCCGCCAACGAATCGCCCCCAAAATCAATAGGAACCTTCCCTTGGGTACATTGCTTAATACCTGTGAACTTGAAGCAGATTGGTAAAGACAAACCTGAGATATTGGTCGGAAACCTCCATTTGCGCGCGAAATTGAACAACAAAATGGCTGCCAAGGGCAGGAATTTTGACGAATCGCCCTCACAATCAATAGGGACCTTCCCTTGGGTACATCGCTTAATACCTGTGAACTTGAAGCAGATCGGTAAAGTCAAACTCAAGATATTGGTCGGAAACCTCCATTTGTGTGCGAAATTGGAAAACAAAATGGCTGCCAAGGGCAGGAATTTTGTTGAATCGCCCCCAAAATCAATAGGGACCTTCCCCTGGGTACATCGCTTAATACCTGTGAACTTCATCGAGATCAGTTAAGTGAAACTCGAGATAACGTCTGGAACCACTGTTTTTGCTGGAATTACATAGGAAAACAAAATGGCCACTTACGGCCATGACACTTGACCCCATGACCTCAAAACTTGACATCTCAAATGCCCTAGGGGGATCAATGTTCCAGGTAAGTTTCATCAAAATTGGATCAATTGATGGAAAGTTATAGGCCTGTGAAGTGTCACAGATGGACAGATGGAGAGACAAACAGACAGACACTTGGCGTTTATAGAGCTGCTTGTCAAACTAAAAAAAGCCAACAAGTCAAATTTCAGGCAGTGGACTTCCAGGTTTCACCTAGAGACTCACTGACTGAAACTTTGCAAGACCTTATGCTGTCCCATATACGGTTTCCTACAGCACCCCCACCCCCACACTCTTAATACTCAACCTTAACCTCCCACCATTCACACACACCGGCCCACTGTTTTATCATATCACCCACTGTTTTCTCAAATTGTCTTGAAATACCGTAAAGAAAAAATGAGAGTATGCATTTGGTAGGGCTTGGGGGTGGCGGTTAGGGGTTCAATCTAGGGAGGAGCTATCCACATCCACCAGTTGCCAATGTTGTGGGATTTTGTGGTGATTATTATTTCTAAAAACACTCGTTTGGGCAATAATAACAATTTGGAGTAAAGATTATGAACCCACAGTACTTCTAGCATCTATACTTATCAATAGTAGTACCTGTGGTGTATGGGTAGTATGCGTTACTATGCAATTTGAAAAACGAAGTTTGTTTCCAGAAAAACTGGGAATTCAAAGTTCTACCAGCTGATTTTTTTTAATTAAGTAGATACACTTTGATGAATTGATTAGACACTGAGAGAAGGGCAGAATTTTTTTGACCATTAAAACAACCCAAGACTGGTGAAAGTCACTGTTAACATCATTGTGTCACTGTTCCCGACTTTGGTACTGCTGTGCCTTAATGGTGATGAGACTGGCAGTTTGTTTGCTTCGTAATTGCAAACAAATTTCAAAAATTACCTTAACCAATTGACCGTTCCCGTGATTTCGGTTTGGCTAACCGATCGTTCGGTTTCGCAAAAATTCTTGGCTAACCATTTTGCAACTTTTTGTCACCAGTTAAAATCTATGAAAATAGTGTTTCAAATATAATTTTGTTCGGGTGTTAGGCTTCCTGGGAGTGTAGGCGTGGGTCACGAGGGAGGTTCAAATTATATAAAAGTTAAACCGATTTAATTTGTAACCATGAAATTATAAAAATATACTTTCCGTTTTGAAGCCGATAGGTATTGCTCGATTTCAGTGAAATCGAGTGCCCCTGAAGCAGATGACAAAATGGGTGTAGTGACTGTACTCGTTTGATAGTTAAACACGGACAAGTCAGAATGATAAGAGTAGTTATCTCCCTTATTCTACTCTTTTTTTACAATTCATTTCCAAGAAACTGCATTTCAATTTTCATCGAAAGGTAAAATTTCCGTTCCGTCTACAGTACATGTAAACACTTCCAAGAACATTTTGCATGTCAGAAAGGGACATAGGTGCATTGCTCAATGTAGCAGCCCGATTTTCGTTAACCGATCAACCGTTCGCGTATTTTACATTTTGCGTAACCGACACGCGAACGGTACGAGCGTTCGCGTGAAATTTTTCGCCCTGGGAGGGGGGGGGGGGGGGGGGGGTGGGGGCAAACTCGCACATGTCAGCCTGGTTTAGAGTCATTTTAATAGGGGGTGAGACCTCTTGAATTTCTAACTAGCGGTGGAGTTGTGATGGGGTATGGGGTGTGTGGAAAAAACTTTCCAGGCCTCCACATTTCAGAATTTTGTGTCCCTAAATTTTGAGCTAGTTAACCTAGGTAACAATAATCAAGGTTTCCAACAGAGGGAAATAAATCTGTCCGATATGGGGGCGGCCAAGGGTCAACGATGGTTTGGCCCACGGTAAAAAAAAAATTGAATTCCTGTGTCCAAAAACACCCCATTTCAATCTAAAAATCTACAACCTAACCCCCATGGACCTAACCCCTACAATTTTTATGCCATATTTGGACATGAAGATTTTTAAAGAATAATCCTCATACGGCACTAAGTTAAAATTCGGGCTCCCACAGGAAGCCCAAATATTAACCCAGGGACTCGATTTAAACAAATCTGAATCTGAACCCACTAGAAATGTTATATACCAAATATGAAAGAATTCGGCCCAGTGGATCTGAAGAAAAAGATTTTTTTTTAATTTTGGAAAGAAATTTAGAGTGCTATCAGAGTTATGCCCCCTGTGGTACCCCTGTGGGTGTGGCAACCTCATTTGAACAAATTGACATGTGATAGGGAACATGCACAGCAAATTTTGTTGAATTTGGTCCAGTAGTTCGTGAGAAGCCAATAATGTAAAGTTAACGCTGGATGGACGACGAAGGACAATAACGGAAGACGGATGGAAAGTGATTAGTAAAGCTCCCCTTGAGCTCTTCGCTCAGGTGAGCTAAAAACTCATTTCCAGATTTTGGTCCAAAATTTCTAAGTCCAGACTGGACTCCAAATTTTCAGCATATATATGAAGCCAGGGACTTGGCTTGAACAAACTTGAATCTCAACTCCCTAAGGATACTGTTTACAAAATATCAAAAGATTCTGACTGGTGGATCTGAAGAGGAAGATTTTTAAAGCATATTCCACATATTGCACTAAGTTGAAATTTGGGCTCCCATAGGGAGCCCAAATATTGACCCAGGGTCTCAATTTGAACAAAATGGAATCTGAGAGATGTTATATACCAAATATGAAAAAATTCTGACTGGTGGAACTGAAGAAAATGATTTTTTAAAAAAAATTCCGCATATTGCACAAAGTTAAAATTCGGACTCCCATAGGGAGCGCAAATATTGACGCAGGTACTCGATTTAAAAAAACTTGAATCTAACCCTAACTCCCATAGGGAGCCCAAATATGAACCCAGGGACTCGATTTGAACAATCTTCAATCTGGCCCCCCCTAGAACACATTTGAATTTGACCCCCCTAAAGATGTTGCATACCAAATATGAAAAAATTCTGCCTGGTGGATCTGGAGAAGAAGATTTTTAAAGAATAATCCTCATATTGCACCAAGTTAAAATTTGGGCTCCCACAGGGAGCCCAAATATTAACTCATGGACCCGATTTGAACAAACTTGAATCTGACCCCCCTAGAGATGTTGTATACCAAATATGAAAGAATTCTGCATGTTGGATCTGAAGAAGATTTTTAAAGAATAATCCTCATATTGCACGAAGTTAAAATTTGCGCTCCCATAGAGAGCCCAAAATATCAACCCAAGGACTCAATTTGAACGAACTTGAATCTGTCCCCCCTAGAGATGTTGTATACCAAATATGGAAGAATTCTGACTGGTGGATATGAAGAAGAAGATTTTTAAAGAATAATCGTCATATTGCACTAAGTTCAAATTTGGGCTCCCATAGGGAGCCCAAATATGAACCCAGGGACTCGATTTAAATAATCTTGAATCTGAGCCCCCTAGAGATGTTGTATACCAAATATGAAAGAATTCTAGCTGGTGGATCTGAAGAAGAAGATTTTTAAAGAATAATCCTCATATTGCACCAAGTTAAAATTTGGGCTCCCATAGGGAGCCCAAATATGAACCCAGGGACTAGATTTGAACAAACTTGAATCTGACCCCCCTAGAGATGTTGTATACCAAATATGAAAAGATTCTGACCAGTGGATCCGAAGAAGAAGATTTTTAAAGAATAATCCTCATATTGCACTAAGTTAAAATTCGGGCTCCCATAGGGAGCCCAAATATTAACCGAAGGACTCGATTTGAACAAATCTGAATCTGACCCCCCTAGAAATGTTCTATACCAAATATGAAAGAATTCGGCTCAGTGGATCTGAAGAAGAAGATTTTTTTTTAATTTTGGAAACAAATTTAGGGTGCTATCAGAGTTATGCCCCCTGTGGTGCCCCCTGTGGGCGTGGCAACTTTGTACTTTGTTTGAACAAATTTGAATTGACATATGATAGGGAACATGCACAGCAAATTTTGTTGAATTTGGTCCAGTAGTTCGTGAGAAGAAGTCGATAATGTAAAGTTAATGCCGGACGGATGGCGACGGACAGAAAGTGATTAGTAAAGCTCCCCTTGAGCTTCGCTCAGGTGAGCTAAAAAGCAAAACCCCATAAAGCTTGTCAAGTGTGCACCCAGACAAAGTGTAGGCATGAATCACACTACATCTGCAATGTCTGCCCCGACAAACCAGCACTTTGTTTGGATGGCTGCTTCAAACTTTACCATACTACAGCCTGGGCCTCACTTAGGCAACACCTGTTCCCAACTTATAATCACAACTATTTAATCCAAGCATACTATAAAAAAAACATGTTTTCAAGGTATAAATTATATAGATGTGCAAAAGACATATTTTTGGGGAAACAATTTTTTTTGTATTTTGTACTGTGTTGGAAGAATGCCCCCCCCCCCCCCCCCCCCCCCCCCCACCCCTTCCCTGATGACTACCTTCACCCAAGTTTGTACAATTTTGTACATATCCATTCATTCATTAAGTACCCCAGATTATCGGTTTACTTGTACATACTTTGTAGTTACAAAAATAACGACTTTGATTCACTTTTATCACTGGGGACTTTCAAAATAATACAAAATGTGGTCTTCCAAACTGCAGATTCATCAGACCGCTTGTCGACCAGAGGGAAGTGACTCTACATATTTTCCACCCTAGTTATCTGTGTTCTTGTGCCAATGATACATTCCCTTGTTTCTTTTATTACGCTCAAAAAGATTTACACTATAGTATAGTAACTATGATTATACTTATAGCAGCAGAATCCATAACACTGGGAACTACAAGATAACCCGTAGTGCCAGCGAATGTGTTAATTAGTTCATTCACAAGACAGACATATTAAACCTCATTGTTCCACCGAGAGTGACATTGAGGGATTTTCAAGACAAACGACTGGCATCATCAACAATAACATCTTCTAATTTTCCATCTTCCCACTGACCAAGTTCACCGAATGCCTGAACTTTTCCACCTGCCCTCATTTTCCAACTTGAGACAGTTATCAAAACATTACGACAAAATCAGTGAAAGATAATAAATGAAAGTGTCAATGACACTGTAGCTCAACTTGTCAAGACAAAGACATGTACATGTATAGTATGTGACACAGCAATGACAAACATCTAGGTAATGACCTGATAAGAAAGGTACATATAAAGTATTGTAACGGTCTGTACATGAATACTGACCGTTGCCTGTAACAAATGTATAGGTAAAGTATTGTAAAGGTGGGTGACAGTCAGATGCTGAACTAGAAAAAATCTTTGAGTCCCAGAGTGGGTCTGACTGAACCCCGAAATATTTGTTCTCATAGCACAGTGATAACAAAGGCACCCCAAAACACACTCATTCCTGTCCCAAGGTGAAAACAAAAGTACTCAAGAAGTTTTGTGAAGATCAGTTCAAAAATACGAGCTGTATAGAACTTGTGACAAAAAACTGATTGGACCTAATTTCGGTACAAAATGGCCACTGGCAGCCATCTTGAATTTTGGACCGTACCCAGAAACACTCATTCTCATCCCAAGGAGATAACAAAGGTACCCAAGAAGTTTTGTGAAGATCGGTTCATAAATACAGCCTCTACCCTGAGCCGTATTGACATGTGTGCTTACATTGTGTAAGTAGCACTGAATAAATCAAAGTTCATCTAATTTGCGTAATTTCGGCACGAAAAAAAACCCTTACAATATGTGATGTATTTCATGTTACTAAACATTCATACAAAAATTTATTCAAATCAGAACTTTCATACAGAAGTTCTATACAAAAGACTGATTGCACTAATTTTGGTACAAAATGGCTGCTGGTGGCCATCTTGAATTTCGGACCACACCCAAAAACACTCGCTCTCATCCCACGGTGATAACAAAGGTACCCAAGAAGTTTCGTAAAGATTGGTTCATAAATATGGCCTTTAGTCTGAGCTGTATAGAAGATGTGTACAAAAAACTGATTAGACCTAATTTCGGTACAAAATGGCCACTGGCAGCCATCTTGAATTTTGGACCGTACCCAGAAACACTCATTCTCATCCCAAGGAGATAACAAAGGTACCCAAGAAGTTTTGTGAAGATCGGTTCATAAATACAGCCTCTACCCTGAGCCGTATTGACATGTGTGCTTACATTGTGTAAGTAGCACTGAATAAATCAAAGTTCATCTAATTTGCATAATTTCGGCACGAAAAAAAACCCTTACAATATGTGATGTATTCCATGTTACTAAACATTCATACAAAAATTTATTCAAATCAGAACTTTCATACAGAAGTTCTATACAAAAGACTGATTGCACTAATTTTGGTACAAAATGGCTGCTGGTGGCCATCTTGAATTTCGGACCACACCCAAAAACACTCGCTCTCATCCCACGGTGATAACAAAGGTACCCAAGAAGTTTCGTAAAGATTGGTTCATAAATATGGCCTTTAGTCTGAGCTGTATAGAAGATGTGTACAAAAAACTGATTAGACCTAATTTCGGTACAAAATGGCCACTGGCAGCCATCTTGAATTTTGGACCGTACCCAGAAACACTCATTCTCATCTCAAGGAGATAACAAAGGTACCCAAGAAGTTTTGTGAAGATCGGTTCATAAATACAGCCTCTACCCTGAGCCGTATTGACATGTGTGCTTACATTGTGTAAGTAGCACTGAATAAATCAAAGTTCATCTAATTTGCATAATTTCGGCACGAAAAAAAACCCCTTACAATATGTGATGTATTCCATGTTACTAAACATTCATACAAAAATTTATTCAAATCAGAACTTTCATACAGAAGTTCTATACAAAAGACTGATTGCACTAATTTTGGTACAAAATGGCTGCTGGTGGCCATCTTGAATTTTAGACCGCACCCAGAAACACTCGTTCTCGTCCCAAGGTGATAACAAAGGTACCCAAGACATTTCGTGAAGATCAGTTCATAAATACAGACTCTAGTCTGAGCCGTATTGACATGTGTACTTACTGTAAGTCGCACTGAAAAAATCAAAGTTCATCTAATTTGCATAATTTCTGCACGAGAAAAAAACCCGTATTATATGTGATGCATCCCATGGCACTAAACATTCACACAAAAAAATTATTCAAATCAGGGCTTTCATATGGAAGTTCTGTGCAAAAATCTGATTGCACCTAATTTTGTACAAAATGGCTGCCATCGGCCATCTTGAATTTCGGACCGGACCCCAAAACACTCGTTCTCGTCCCACGGAGATACCAAAGGTACCCAAGAAGTTTCGTAAAGATCGGTTCATAAATACGGCCTCTAGCCCGAGCCGTATTGGCATTTGCACTTACAGTGCTGAAAGTAACCCCAAAAAACATCAAAATTAGTCTAATTTGCACAATTTACGTACGAGAAAAAAAACCGTATTATATGTGATGTATCCCATGGTACTAAACATTCATACAAAAAATTATTCAAATCAGAGCTTTCATATGGAAGTTCTGTACAAAAAACAGATTTCTGCATCGTCGGTACAAAATGGCGGCTGGCAGCCATCTTGAATTTCGGACCGCACCCAAAAACACTCGTTCTCGTCCCACGGTCATAACAAAGGTACCCAAGAAGTTTCGTAAAGATCGGTTCATAAATACGGCCTCTAGCCCGAGCCATAGCAGCTTGGCACTTACAGCTCTGAAAGTAACACTAAATAAATCAAAGTCAGTCTAATTTGCATAATTTACGCACGAGAAAAAAACCCGTATTATATGTGATGTATCCCATGGTACTAAACATTTATACAAAACTTTATTCAAATCAGAACTTTCATACAGAAGTTCTGTACAAAAAACTGATTTTTGCATCATCGGTACAAAATGGCCATTGGCAGCCATCTTGAATTTCGGACCACACCTAAAAACACTCGTTCCCGTCCCAGGGTCATAACAAAGGTACACAAGAAGTTTCGTAAAGATCGGTTCATAAATACGACCTCTAGCCCGAGCCATAGCCAATTGTTGACGTACGGACAGACGGACGGACGGACGACAGGCCATGACAATAGCTCAAATTTGACTTCGTCAAAGTTGAGCTAAAAATTGAATGAATGTGAATGTAAAGTTTTTTGAAAGCTTTCATATTTTATACTGCTTAATGTAAGCTTTCGTGGGATGTTGTGCATATATGTATTGATGTCTCATTGGATGGTAAAATTTTGTAGGTGGGATTAAGGTCATGTCAGTGCTTGGAAACCTGTGTAACACTCCACAGATTAAAATGTTATATTATTGACACATTTTCTTCATGCACATCTGTCAGATTAATAATTTTATAATATTTATGGCTTCTGGAACAGAATGGTATCCTTTAGTTTGAATTCACTTACACCTCTTTGAGATTTAAATCGCGTGGGAGTGACTTTATGCTAGGTCATAACAACATCGTAGTTAATCGGCTTTGCATGGGATTCTCCAGCATGTTATTTACAGAAATGATTTCAGGGTCGATCACCCTGTTTGTATCAGGTAATTAACACAGAGCATCGGGGTGAAGAATTGGGATGTTTAAAGCAGTGTACACGTAATGGCCTAAAACTTCAGTTACACTATGGACACAATTTGCTGAATCCCAACTTCCATGGCATTATTGTATGAGAGTTGCATGTACTTCAGCCTGCATTTTTGTTACACACAGTGACTGTTTGTTTGGAATTGCCAATAAATTTTTATTTCAATGAACTCTGATTTCTTTGTTTTACGCTGGGTGAAATATACACCTTTTTTGATGATGACTCATATGTATTATTTTAAGTATCCGCAGGAAATAATCAAACACACAAAAAGTGTTAGGTTTCAAAAAAATAAACAAATATTTCACACTTCACTACACATTTGAAGAATCATGGTGCATGTTAATTCCCTTTCAGATTTTGGATCCAAGTTTGAAAAGCCATTTTAATGAATTTTCACATAGATCTGTGATCCTCAGGTTCAGAAATGCCCGACGAATTTCAAGTCTTGCCATATTTTGAAACTAATCCTTGAAAACAGAGCTGTACAAAACTTGAGAGTTAACGATACCCTCCAGACTCCTATCTATAATACATATCTATTCAACTGGCAAACTGACTAAGTAGATACAATATTATGGAACCAAGACCAATTGTGTGGTGAGAAACAAATACGGTAATAAACAAAAAGAAAAATTGCTTCATACCATAAACTATATACATACCATGTGAACAGGTGACGCCATGTCTATGTGCAGCCATATTCCAGGAAAATCAAATCCTATATGTGAGAATATGAATAGTCCTGCACAGGATACTTGAGCATTGCTTCTATCCTTCAAAGTAAAATAAAATCATAAATACAAAGGACTTTATTATTCCTCAAAACATCACTGCAGTAATTTATCAGTTAACCCTTTGAGTACAGAGTACAGGGTAACATACTATGATATTCAAATACACTCTAATCAATAACTCCAGTAACTTTGCAGTGATTTCAAGTTGAGTCTTGGCAGCATATTTTTTTTTTGGAGATTTAATGACATTTTGGACAACCAGGGTCACCTTGTGTCGGATTGGCAGCATATATCGTGGTATCAGGTTGGAGGCTATACAGTACATCAGTCAAAAGTAGGCCTTTGAGGATGTGTTGGAATGCAACCATTTAACCCACATTACTGATTTGTTAGCATACTGCATGCCAAAAGACCACACTTGCAATCTGACATGACTGATACATGAGATAAAATCTTATAATGAAGCCACCTAGAAATATAAACACAGAATATGGAGCTTGTAAAAGCTGTATTTTTAGTCAGCAAAATCTGGAGATAAGAATTTATCAGTCAACTCATTTTGGGTGTTGTGTTTTAGTCAAAGTTTCAATGTATCTTCATCACTAGCCCATGAGTAAGAGGCCAAAATTTGACTAATTGTTTTTTTCCTTTTTTTTAGGGGGGGGGGGGGGGGGGGGGGGACCTCAAACGTGAATTCATACAACATCACAAACAAGAGCAATGCAAAGCTTGGCATGTGCCCCCAATGGTGTCATAAAAGGGAAGGGAACTCTCTCAGGGGCATAACAAACTCAAAAGGAAGCTTCCTCTAGACACCAATAATGCATAACCAAAAACTGAAATTGATTCGAGTCAGTGTTCATTAGTTATTGGATGGAAATCAAAATGGCCAAAGCATCCTCTAGACACCAACAATGCATAAATTAAATGAAAGTGTCAATGACACTGTAGCTCAACTTGACAAACTTGAACTTGGTAAGTTATAAATGAAATGGCAAAATTGAAGATCATTGGTACCAGTGTCATTTTTTTTTGCCAGTGGCAACATTTTTTGACAGAAACCGAAGAAAATCGATAGCTCCCATCTAGAGGCCTTCCCAAACAAGCATGCCAGGTTTCAAAGCAATCCGATCATAAATGTGCCCTGTAGGGTGTACAAAAGGGAAATATTGTGGTCTGACTCGACTAAATTCTAAGAACGTTGGCCGTGGCAACATTTTTTGACGGAAATTGAAGAAAATCGATAGCTCCCATCTAGAGGTCTCCCCCAAACAAGCATACCAGGTTTCAAAGCAATCAAATCATAAATGTGCCCTGTAGGGTGTGCCAAAGGGAAATATTGTGGTCTGACTAAACTGAGTTCTAAAAACGTTGGCCACGGCAACATTTTTTGACAGAAATTGAAGAAAATCGATAGCTCCCATCTGGAGGTCACCCCAAACAAGCATGCCAGGTTTCAAAGCAATCCGATCATAAATGTACCCTGCAGGGTGTGCCAATGGGAAATATTGAGTCTTCTGACTAAACTAAGTTCTAAGAATGTTGGCCGCGGCAACATTTTTTGACGGAAATTGAAGAAAATCAATAGCTCCCATCTAGAGGTATCCCCAAACAAGCATACCAGGTTTCAAAGCAATCTGATCATAAATGGGCCCTGTCGGGTGTGCCAAAGGGAAATATTGAGGTCTGACTAAACTAAGTTCTACGAACGTTGGCCGTGGCAACATTTATTGCCGGAAATTGAAGGAAATCGATAGCTCCCATCTAGAGGTCACCCAAAATAAGAATACCTCATTTCAAAGCAATCAAATCATAAATGTGCCCTGTAGGGTGTGCCAAAGGGAAATATTGTGGTTTGACTAAACTAAGTTCTAAGAACGTTGGCCGCGGCAACATTTTTTGACGGAAATTGAAGAAAATCGATAGCTCCCATCTAGAGGTCACCCCAAACAAGCATGCCAGGTTTCAAAGCAATCCGATCATAAATGTACCCTGTAGGGTGTGCCAAAGGGAAATATTGAGTCTTCTGACTAAACTAAGTTCTAAGAACGTTGGCCGCGGCAACATTTTTTGACAGAAATTGAAGAAAATCGATAGCTCCCATCTAGAGGTCTACCCAAACAAGCATACAAGGTTTCAAAGCAATCTGATCATAAATGTGCCCTGTAGGGTGTGCCAAAGGGAAATATTTAGGTCTGACTAAACTAAGTTCTACGAACGTTGGCCGTGGCAACATTTTTTGCCGGAAATTGAAGAAAATCGATAGCTCCCATCTAGAGGTCACCCTAAATAAGCACACCAGGTTTCAAAGCAATCAAATCATAAATGTGCCCTGTAGGGTGTGCCAAAGGGAAATATTGTGGTTTGACTAAACTAAGTTCTAAGAACGTTGGCCGCGGCAACATTTTTTGACGGAAATTGAAGAAAATCGATAGCTCCCATCTAGAGGTCACCCCAAACAAGCATACCAAGTTTCAAAGTAATCTGATCATAAATGTGACCTGTGTGGTGTGCCAAAGGAAATTGTGGACGTACGTACTAACGTACTAACGTACGTACGTACGTACATACGTACGTACGTACGTACGTACGTACGCCGACGGACGAGAAGTGATGGCAATAGCTCAGCTTGACTTTGTCAAGTTGAGCTAAAAATAACAAGAGGCCCCAGGGGGCCTTAGGCGCTCACTGAATGTTCCATACTGTTAAGACACAAATTTTATCAAAAGCTATTCTTAAGGTTCTACAGAGTAAATCTATACTCTCTGTGGAGCTAAAACATCAACAGGACAGAATGGGACAATGCTGCTGATCAAATATCAAAAGATTCTGCATGATGGTTCTGAAGAAGATTTTTAAAGAATCTTCATTGAATTGCACAAAGTAAACATTCACGCCCCCATAGTGAGGCCCAATACTGATCGAGGGACTCAATTTGAACAAACTTGAATCAGAACCTTACTAAAATGCCACCAAATATCAAAAGATTTTGCCCACCGCTTCGGGAGAAGATTTTTAAAGAATTCTTTCTTAAATTGCACTAAGTGAAAATTCACGTCCCATAGGAAGCCCCAATATTGATCGAGGGACTCGATTTGAACAAAAGTGAATCAGAAACATACCAAGATGCCGCATACCAAATATCAAAAGATGCTGATCACTGGTTCTAGAGAAAAGTTTTGAAGATTTTTTCTTAAATTGCACCAAGTAAAAATCCACGCCCCCATAGGTAGCCCCAATATTGATCGAGGAACTCGATTTGAACAAACTTGAATCAGACTCATACCAAGTTGCTGCATACCAAATATCAACGAGGGACTCAATTTGAACAAACCTGAATCAGACCCATACCAAGATGCTGTATACCAAATATCAGAAGATCCGGCCCATTGGTTCTGGAGAAGAAAATTTCAAAATTTTTTTTCTTAAATTGCACTAAGTAACAAGAGGCACCAGGAGGCCTGAGGGTGCTCACCTGACATGGTAGTCTAAATATCAAACCAGGGACTTGACTTGAATAAGATGCATACGCCCCTCCTAAGAAAAGCATATACCAACTAGATGAAGCGATTGTCCCCGCACAATACACAGGATTTTCCTTCCATTTTCAGTTCCTGCACTTTTTCGTCCCAAAATTGAGATAAACGCATAAAAAACAGATTTTTTTCCCAAACAAAAATTTTCAGCCTAAAATTTTTTTTTCTTCTTAAAACGCATAAAAAACCAAACAACTAATTTCTGGATTTTGGTCCACACAGACCCCAAATTTTCAGTGTAAAAAAAAAAAAAAAATTTTTTATCTTAAAATTGACCGAAATGCATAAAAAAACAAAAAAAAATTCCGGATTTTGGTCCAAAATTTCTAAGTCCGCAATGGGACCCAAATTTTCAGCCTAAATATGAACCCATGGACTTGGCTTGAACAAAATTTAATCTCACACCCCTAAGATGCTGTATACCAAATATCAGATTCTTGTTGGTAGATCTGAAGAAGAAGATTTTTAAAGAATATTCCTCATACTGCACTAATTTTAACATTTGGGCTCCCATAGAGAGCCCAAATATGGACCCAGAGCATTGATTTCAATAAACATGTGAAACAATCTTCCAAAGATGTTTTATGTGAAATTTGAAAGCTTTTGGAGCAGTGGCTTGGGAGAAAAGTAGTCTTACATGTTTTTCCCATCACCCAGAGTGTTAAAGAAAAATGCTGACTCAGCACTTTTTCAAAGTCCCAAAATAGCACCCCATGATAAAACCGATAGCAATTTTTTTTTACCATTCCATTCTGTTGGTCCTAAACAAGCTTCACACCAAATAAGAATTCTCACTGCCGCGTGTAGTTTTGGAGATATGGCATTTTAATTTTTTTCTATTTTTAGCTCCTGCGATTACCATGGGGCGACGGGAAAAAAAAATTTGGGCATAAATTAAGTACTTATGACCCAATAAGCCCACATATCAAATTTTGTTCAAATCTGCCTCTCGGTTTGGAAAATAGAAATTTGGGGAGTGGCAAAAATTCTTGCCCTTCCCATAACGAAGGCAAATAATGCCCGACAAACGTCTCTTGAACAAATTTGATTCTAAACCTCACAAGAACTGTGTATACCACATATCAAATCTCTGCAACTGGTGGTTCATTAGAAAAAGATTTTAAAAAAATTTGGCCATTTTTTCTCCGCCTCTCTGCTTAATAAGAGCTGAAACTTAATTTGCATAAAAATCAAAACGCCCCTATATAACCACTACTTACATGAAATTTAATTAAAATGTGGCCAGTGGTTTAGGAGAAAGAGGCTTAAACACCACCTTCACGCAGGACGACAGACGGACGGATGGACGGACAACAGACAAAAAGTGATAAGAAAAGCTCACCCTGACTTTTAGTCAGGTGAGCTAAAAATTCAGGTCCCCATAGTGAGCCGCAAAATTGATCAAGGGACTCCATTTGAACAAACTTGAATCAGACCCATATCAAGATGCTGTATACCAAATATCAAAAGATTCTGCCCACTGATTCTGGAGAAGATTTTTCCTTAATTTGCACTAAGTAAAAATTCATGCCCCCATAGTGAGCCCCAATATTGATCAAGGGACTCCATTTGAACAAACTTGAATCAGACCCATACCAAGATGCTGTATACCAAATATCAAAAGATTCTGCCCACTGGTTCTGGAGAAGAAGATTTTTCCTTAATTTGCACTAAGTAAAAATTCATGCCCCCATAGTGAGCCCCAATATTGGTTGAGGGACTCGATTTGAACAAACTTGAATCAGACCCATACCAAGATGCTGCATACCAAGTATCAAAAGATTCTGCCCACTGGTTCTGGAGAAAAAGTTTTTTAATAATTTTTCTACAATTCATATGGTGCTATCAGAGTTATGCCCCATACAAAGCCCCCAAGGGCCGTGGCCATTTCATTTGAACAAACATGAATTACCATATAGTAATGAACATCCACATGAAGTTTCATGAAAATCGGACCAGTGGTTTCAGAGGAGAAGTCATTTGAAAAATGTGCACGACGACGGACGATGAGTGGCAAGTGATAAGTTGAGCTCCCTTCGGTGAGCTAAAAATGATTCGAGACAGCATTCATTAATTATTGGACAGAAACCAAATTAAAAATGACCGCCATGGCAGCCATATTGAATTGACTAGCTGAACCAAAATCAAAAGGAAGCTTCCTCCAGACACCAATAATGCATAACCAAAAACAGAAATTGATTTGAGTCTGTATTCAATTGTTATTGAACGGAAACCAATTTCAAGATGGCCACCATGAATTTGCCATTGGTGGCCATCTTGGTTCAGCTGACTGGTCCAAAATCAAAAGGAAGCTTCCTCTAGATACCAACAATTCATAATTAAAAAATAATGAAAGTGTCAATGACACTGTAGCTTAACTTGTCTGTGTGTTGTGTTTGATGAAAAGGATAATGTTTAATGTTTATGAAAGAATTATGAAACAAGACAAGAATTGTGATAATTGGGAATATGTTAATTTCTGTTCCCTGTATGCTATGTTTTTAATAAAAATATGAGGTGTACACTGTACTAAAGAGCTGAGGGGTGGGTTAATATGACCTCACAGTTAATGTATGTGGCCCTCACGGTTAACGTATGTCAACGGAAGTTACCAAGTTACAGTGAAATTATTCCAAAACGACTGCAACCAGTAGTCTGTCCTAAAGTTTTTGGGGTTATGGGCTCGGGAAGTCATCAGGGTTGAATGATTGCGACGAAAAGGGGACGTAGTCATCTGGGCTTCATCTGGAGTGATCCTACAAAGTTACAATGAAATCCCTTCATAAATATGAACTGTAGACTGTGATCAAGGTTTTCGGGTCTTCGGTACCCTGAAGCCGACACAGCTGACCAATCACTACTAAAAGGGGATGTCATCATCTAGGCATTATATGGAGTCAACCTAGCAATGAAATCCTTCCATAAATACAACCTATAGACCATGCTGAAGGTTTTGGGGTTTTGTGCTCAGGCAGTCATCAAGGCTGAATGATAGTGACCAAAAGGGGACGTTCTCATCTAGACATTATTTGGAGTCATCCTACCAAGTTACAATAAAATCCCTTCATAAATATGACCTGTAGACTGTGCTCAAGGCTTTCAGGCTTCAGGCCCCTGTAGCCATCAAATTGCCCAGTCGCGTCCAAAAGGGGACATTCTCATCTAGATATTATATGAAGTCAACTTACCAAGTTACAATGAAATCCCTTCATAAATACGATCTGCAGACTGTGCTAAAGGTTTTCGGGCTTTGGGCTTGGGTAGCCATCATGGTTGAATGATCGCAACCAAAAGGGGACATTCTCACCTGGGCATCATCTGGAGAGATCTTACGAAGTTACAATGAAATCCCTTCCTAAATATGACCTGTGAACTGTGCTCAAGGTTTTCGGGCCCCTGTAGTCGTCACAGTTGGCCAATCATGACCAAAAGGGGATGTCATCATCTAGGTATTATATTGAGTCAGCCTAACAAGTTACAATGAAATCCTTCCATAAATACAAGCTGTAGACTATGCTAAAGGTTTTTTGGCTTGAGCAGCCATCGAGGCTGAATGATCGCAACCAAAAGGGGACGTTCTCATCTAGACATTATTTGGAGTCATCCTATCAAGCTGCAATGAGATCCCTTCATAAATATGACCAGTAGACTGTGCTAAAGGTTTTTGGGCTTTGGGCCCCTGTAGCCGTCACAGTTGCCCAAGCGTGTCCAAAAGGGGACGGTCTCATCTAGACATTATATGAAGTCAACCTACCATGTTACAATGAAATCCCTTCATAAATATGACCTGTAGACTGTGTTAAAGGTTTTTGGGCTTCGGGCTTGGGCAGCCATCATGGTTGAATGATCGCAACCAAAAGGGAAAATCTCATCTGGGCATCATCTGGAGTGATCCTACAAATTTACAATGAAATCTCTTTATAAATATGACCAGTAGACTGTGCTCAAGGTTTTTTGGCTTCGGGCCCCTGTAGCCATCACAGCTGACCAATCACGACCAAAAGGGGATGTCATCATCTCGGTATTATATGGAGTCAACGTAACAAGTCACAATGAAATTCTTCCATGAATACTACCTATAGACTATGCTAAAGATTTTTGGGCTTGGGCAGCCCTCAAAGCTGAATGATTGCGACCAAAAGGGGACATTCTCATCTCGACATTATTTGGAGTCATCCTACCAAGCTACAATGAAATCCCTTCATAAATATGACCTGTAGACTGTGCTAAAAGTTTTAGGGCCTTGGACCCCTGTAGCCATCACAGTTGCCCAATCGTGTCCAAAAGAGGACGTTCTCATATAGACATTATATGAAGTCAACCTACCAAATTACAATAAAATCCCTTCATAAATATGACCTGTTGACTGCTAAAGGTTTTCGGGCTTTGGGCAGCCATCATGGTTGAAAGGCGCAACCAAAAGGGGACATTCTCATCTGGACATCATCTGAAGTGATCCCATGAAGTTACAATGAAATCCCTTCATAAATATGACCTGTAGACTGTGCTAAAGGTTTTTGGGTTTTGGGCGTGGGCAGTTGTCACGGTTGACAGATCGTGACGAAATGGGTAAGTTCTCATCTAGACATCATACGGAGTCATCCTACCAAGTTACAATGAAATCCCTCCATATTAAATATGACCTGCAGACTGTGCTAAAGGTTTTTGGTTTTCGGGCTTGGGCAGCCATCACGGTTGACAGATCATGACCAAAAGGGGACGTTCTCATCTAGGCATTATACAGAGGCATCCTACCAAGTTACAATGAAATCTCTTCATAAATATGACCTGTAGACTGTGCTAATGGTTTTCGGGTTTTGGGCTTGGGCAGCCACACCGGTTGACTGATTGTGACCAAAAGGGGATGTTCTCATCTAAACATGACCCCAAACCCGCATATGAAATTTCGTGACGATCAGACAAGAACTACGGGGTGTAGCCTGGGCTAAAGGAAAATGTGAACAGACTCACAAACTCACAGACTAACAGACTTCCACACGCGTGATGGCAATAGCTTATCTTGACTTTGTCAAGTTAAGCTAAAAATGATTGGAGTCAGCATTCATTAGTTATTGGACGGAAACCAAATTCAATATGGCGGCCATATAGAACTGACTAGCTGGACCAAAATCGAAAAGAAGCTTCCTCTTGACACCATTAATGCATAACCAACTATAGGTGTGACTGCCCCAGATGGGCCTGTCGATACCCCCCATCGGCCCCACTGCTATGATTATTCTAAGACGAAGAGGGGCACAACTCTGGTAAAAAAAAGTCTCATCAAAACTATAATCACAGTTGCACAGGTTCCCATGGTAGTGAACATCCATACCAAGTTTTCACCATTACATGTCACATAAATTGTCTAAGTTGATTCATTTGGCTACATTCTGTTTACAATTACTCTCTTTCAGGAATGGTAGGTAGACAACAAATCTAGCTATGTCGCTTTATACGGTACACTACCTATGATATTTGTGCTATATGTGAATTTGTAACCACTTTATATGTATGTATACTATGAATAAACTAGACTTTATGATTCTGGAGAATCATGGCTTTTCCCGATGAGATTCCATGATTTGTCATGACCCCACAGTGTCTGATAAATTGTTTTTAACCGTCTCACTGAAGTTCCTTCATTGATGTTATGAGAAAGGTGAGTATAGTAGTCTCAAATGACACAGTTTGATAAAAAAATTGTTTAGGTAAAAACCATAATTAACGGTGGAGAGGTTAATGTGAATATCATTGTCCAACAAGTCAATGACCGACAAAAGGAGTTATGTTTCTTTGACACATACCCACTGAGGGCTGTGTCCATTTGAAAATGGTCCATTGTATCTCAAATGTATCCAAAATATTGACGTCTGGCAGCTTGTAGAGTGTTAACAAGTGCTAACAGGAATATTTATTCATGCAACTGGTAATGTCACACCAAGAACTGTGAATGGTCATTTTTCTTTAAAATCTACAAGATGTTTTCAGAGAAATCCAGGGAGAACATGAATTTTAAGCTTTTGATGGGTATAATTGTTTATCCAGCCCAAAACGGGTTAAGTGTTGTTTTTTGAATACTCTTATTACTTCCAAAAATAATTCTCAGTGAATTCTACTTCCACTTATTTTGATTTCTCCTCTCAACTTCAGGTGCTGTGGGTACGCAAACACAGCCTATTTTATCAACATTTTGATGTTTGAGAACCTGCATTGGGTTAACAAATGCTTAAAGGAATATTTTGTACATGCAACTTGTAATGTCACATTAAGATCTGAGCATGGCCATTTTTTCTTGAAAATATACGAAATGGTTTTAGAGAAATCCTCGGATAAAATGAATTTTTAACCTTTTAAGGGGTATGGATCTGTAACCAGCCCTAAACGGGTTAATGCTTGGTTTGATGAATACCTTTATTACTTACAAAAATGATCCTCGGGGAATTCCACTTCCAAAGAAGGAGGTTATGTTTATCTTGCAGGTACACATTGCATGCAATGGGTGCCCAAGAACAGTCCATTTTCTCAAAATTTCTATGCTTTGCAGCCTCTGGAGGGTTAACTAACGCTTACCGGAATATTTTGTCTATGCAACTTGTAATGTCACTCCAAGACCTGCAAATGGTCATTTTTTCTTGAATACTTACTAGATTTTTTTGAGAAATCCACAGAAAACTGGAATTTTAAGCTTTTAAGGGGTACATCTTAACCAGGCAAAAATGGGTTAAGACCTCGATTTTTTGAATACCCTTACTACTTACTAAATTTTTCTCTATCAGTTTTGCATCCGGTAAAAGAAGTTATGTATCTCTGTGGCATTCCCATTTGTTGTTGTTGGTGTCCAAAAACAGACTATTTTTTCAAAATGTTGACATTTAGCAGCCCATGGAGGGTTAACAAATGCTTACTGGAATATTTTATCCATGCAACCGGTAATGTGACTCCAAGACCTATCAATGGCCATTTTCTGTTGAAAACTTACAAGATGTTTGTAACGAAATCCACGGAAAACATGATTTTTTTTAGCTTTTGATGGGTATCGCTATTAACCACCCCAAAAGGCGTTAACGCTTGGGTTTTTGAATACCCTTATTACTTACAAAAATGGTCCTCAGTGAATTCCACTTCCAACAAAGGAGATTATGTGTAACTCTCGGACATACATTGCGTGCTGTGTGTGTCCGAAAACAGCCCATTTCAACAAAATTATGATGCTTGGCATTCTGTAGAGGGTTAATAAACGCTCAGCGGAATATTTTGTCCATGCAACTTGTAATGTCACACAAAGACCTGCAAGTAGTCAATTTTTCTTGAAAACCTATAGAATGTATTTAGAGAAATCCACAGAAAATGGGAATTTTTAGATTTTAAGGGGACTCTCTCTTTAGCCTGCCCAAAATGGGTTAAGACTTCGTTTTTTGAATACCCTTACTACTTACAAAAATGTTTCCGTATAGATTGTGCGCTCGATAAAAGAAAGCACTTTTCTTTGTGGTGTACCCGTTGGGTGCTGTTGGCATCCAAAAACAGCCCATTTTATCACAATTTTGACTTTTAGCAGCCCGTGGAGGGTTAACAAATGCTCAGCGCAGTATTTTGTCCATGCAACTTCTATTGTCACATCAAGGCCTGGGAGTGACAAATTTTTCTTGAAATTCTACAAGACTCGTTTAGAGAAATCCACGGAAAACCTTAATTTTTTAGCTTTAAGGGGGTATTGCTGTTTAACCAGCTCAAAACGGGTTAATGCTTGGTTTTTTGAACACCCTTATTACTTACAAAAATGATCTCCGGTGAATTCCACTTCCAATAAAGGAAGTGATGTTTATTTCTCGTGTATTGTTTGGGTACTCTGGGGGCCTGAATCCGGCCCATTTCATCAAAATTTCAATGTTTGGCAGCCTGTGGAGGGTTACCATATGCATTGCCTGATATGTCATGTGTATCAAAGGTCGTGGCACAGACAGGTCTATCAATGATGAAGGTTTAAAAAAAA
The DNA here is from genome assembly GCA_031216915.1 of Pictodentalium vernedei. NCBI lineage: Eukaryota > Metazoa > Mollusca > Scaphopoda > Dentaliida > Dentaliidae > Pictodentalium > Pictodentalium vernedei. The sequence continues at coordinate 404,384,098 of CM062295.1, forward strand.
ATCTACAAGACATGTTTCGAGAAAGTGCCGATAAACCCCAATTTTGATAGTTTTTTGCCAATTCTGACGAAATAAGAGTTAAATCAAAAATTTCGCTTCGGTACATTTTAGATTTTGTGCCCCTCTATGCGTGTGCAAAATTTTGTGAAATCGGTCCGAAAATGGCTTCGGAATCGTGCGGACAAAATGTGTGTTCCACAAGTTGCAATGGACTGACGACCACGACCGACCGACAGACAAGTTGACTCCTATACACCCCCCTAAAACTTCATTCTGTGGGGGTATAATTACCATAAGCGCAGTGCAGGGACAGTAGCCTGGAATACTACAGGAAACTACTATAATGAAAGTGCCCATGACACTGCAGCTCAAGTTGTCCAAGAAGGGACTGAACTAAACACAAAATAGAAAGATCCAATAATACCAAATCTTTCACTCAAGTTTCTACAGAAAAGACAGCTACATATGAAATCTGAAAAAAGGGTGAGGGATGGGGCCTGTTGGGTGTACTAATGGAATTGTTGACAATTTATATGTATGTATATAACACCGGCCATCTTTTCAAGGGAATGCAGATAAATTTGATAACTCCCATCTAGACATCATACCAAAGTTTCATATAAAATTTGAAAAAGATCAGGTGAGAGGTGCAGCCTGTAGGGTCTGCTAATGGAATTGTTGACAATTTATATGCCAAATTCAAAATGGCCACTGCCAGCCATGTTTCAACAAAATTCAGAAAAAATTGATAGCTCCCATCTAGTCATCACAAAAAGCTACACATAGAATTTCGAAAAAGATGGGGTGAGGGATGTGGCCTGTAGGGTGTGCTGGTGGGTTTGTTGACAATTTATATGCCAAATCGAAGATGGCCACTAGCGGCCATGTTCTTCAACGAAATTCAGAAAAATTTGATAGCTCCCATCTAGACATCACACCCAAGCTACATATGGAATGTCGAAAAAGATGGGGTAAGGGATGTGGCTTGCAGCGTGTGCTAATAGAATTGTTGACAATTCATATGCCAAATCCAAGATGGCTGCTAGAGGTCATATTTTGCAACAAAATTCAGAAACAAGAGGCCCCACAGGGCCTGAAATGCTCACCTTGAACAGAACACGATATATCCAAGTCCAAGCAATCCCTCTCCATAGGATACATTGTCAATACTTGAGCCCTTCAGGAGCGACAAAAATAGTCCAAGTCATGCCTTTTCTTAAGTTGATCATAATGTAAAATGCGGAGCTCCCTTATGAAGCCCCTTGATACAATCTGTGTGGATTAATCTTAGTTACACACCTCTAGAAGGTACTGAATACAAAATTTCTAATTCTTCAGCTATATGGCCAATTCCGGCTCCCTTAGGGAACCCAAATTTTAACCCAGGCACTCAATTTGAACAAAGTTGAATCTGACCTCAACAGAGATGTTGTGTACCAAATATGAAAGAATTCTGACTGGTGGATCTGAAGAAGAAAATTTTTAAAGAAATTTCCTGATATTGCACTAAGTTAAAGTTTCTGCTACCATAGGGAGCCCGAATATTAACCCAGGACACCAATTTGAACAAAATTGAATCTCACTCCCCTAGAGATGTTGTAAACCAAATATGAAAGGATTCTGATTGGTGAATCTGAAGATTTAAAAAAAAATTCACTCAAATTGTATTAAGTTAAATTTCAGGTTCCCATATAGTATCACGGAACTAAATATTTTCCCATAGGCGATCATAATAACATTCAGGCAAAAAACAATATGATTGCATCACTTTAATTTTGGCATTCAAATATCTTTGTCAAGTATAGCCTGTCAGACAACCTTTTCTGATTCCAAAACAGGGGGTCATGCAACAAATAAGAGAAAAATCGCGACATCGACGCCATAGCTGCGATGGGTGGTGCAATCTCACAAAATTCTAAGTTCATCAAGGGCCATAACTCCAAGAAAAATATTTGGAACAACACATGCATTGAACAGTGGCTAGACATCAATTAGATACACTTACATGCCAAATATACAGTCATTCCATCAAGTATTTCAAAAGTTATTGAGTTTTGAAACTCGTTGGTCACAGACAGACAGACCGACAGACAGACAGACAGACCAACATTGCCACTTATAGAGCTGCTAGTCGCAGCTAAAAATTGACAGCAAGGGAAGTACAGGTCACGTGCACATATTTTTCAGGGAATTCCCTACAAAAACACACCGAATGTAAACTGTATTCTTTAGGTCCAAAAGACATAAAATCACCCTCTTTTTTATCTGAAATATTGATCAATAATGCAAGATGTTTATTTTCCCAAGGTTGCTATTTCTAGAGATTGCATCACTTGCAACATTTCAAGGCAGGTATTTCTAATTCAAATATTCAATTCACTGATACCATATGGAGCCCAAATATTAACCCAGGCACTCAAATTGAACAAACTTGAGATGCTGTATACCAAATATGAAAGCATTCCGACTGGTGGATTTTAAAACAAGAGGCCCCACGTGGCCTTAATCGCTCACCTGACAAAGTGACTCTAAGAAGTATTTTAGGTCACCTTCACCATGTCATGCCTCATCAACATTAACTGGTTGAGTGATAGATTGAAGTTCAACATTTGTTACCTAAAATTAGTTTTATTTAAAATCATTGGTGTGTGGCCAATCTCCAATGATTTTTAATAAAGCAAATTTATCTCTGCAGACAAACTGGTTTAGCATGAAGCACAAACAAGGAATGTGAAGAGATAGCCTTGGACATCTCTCCCCAACTGTGGATATCTTCCATGTGCTACATGTATATATTTGCATGCAAGAAAATAAAAATTTTCACAAATTTTATTTTTTTTTATCATCATTGGAACAAGCTCAAACAGCTTATTCCAATAGGGGTATGGGAAGATCAGGTATATTTTTGAGACAGAAATGTGAATATATAAATAATGGTGTTTTTTTGTGAATGATGCTGGAGAATTTTGCGTAAAGATATGGTAAATGGTTTGTTCTAGATACAGAATGATGCAAAAGTATTTAAATTTGATTAGGCAAGTTGTTCCTATAATGCATTTAAAAATTGAAGTAACTGTTTTTTTGCTGACGAACTTTTAGATGTGTGTGTCTGTGTTTGTGTGTGTGTGTGTGTGTTTGTGTGTGTGTGTTTGTGGGGGGGGGGGGGGGGGGGGGGGGGGGGGGGTAAGAGTGTTCTTGCAAACAAAATTCCTGAATAAATGGAAAATTTTATTTTTTGTGTGAAAGACATAGTGCGTGAATGTTGATTGGAACAAGCTTAGAGAGCTCATTTTAATGTGAAGTCATAAAGCTGTGTTTTACGTACGAAATTCTGGAATAACTAAAAAAATTGCTTTTTTGACTCAAAAAGCATGGTGTGCGACCTCTCATTGGAATGAGTTCAAAAAGCTCATTCCAATGGGGTATTTACAAGCGATAAGTACATGTATGTTTAAGAGACAAAAATTAAAATTTGAATAGCGATTTTTGCGAAGAATGCTGACAAGTTTTGGCAGTTATGCTGGTAAAAAGGTAAGATATGCAAAGTGGTTGTTTTTTAGAGGCGACATTTAATTAAGGGGAATTAACCCTTGATTACTGAGGTAACTTCTAAAAGTACTGAAATTTCATGAAGCAATGTGAATAACAGACAACAGTTGCCTAAAAATTTCATGAATAACTAAAATTTTTATTCCTTTGTCTCGAAAACATGGCATATGACCTTTGTTGGAATGAGCTGAATGCGTGTGTTCCAATGAGGGGTCATAAAATTTGAACGAAGATTTGTGTGAATAATGCATTAGTACTGCTAGATTTGGGTAAACGGTTCACCCTGGATACCACCCCTTCTATAGTAGATCTTTTCTGCAAATTTTGTCTAAGATTCTATCAACTTTACAAATAAATACGTTCATGAATCACAATCAGATCCACCCTACAATGTTGCATACCAAATATCAAAAGATTCTGCCTGCTGGATCTGGAGAAGAAGATTTTTTAAGAAATATGCCTGAAACGCACTAAGTTAAAATTTGGGCTCCTATACGGAGCCCAAATATAAACCCAGGGGGCCGATTTGAACAAACTTGAATCAGATCCACCCCACAATGTTGCTTACCAAATATGAAAAGATTCTGAAGCTGGATCTGGAGAAGAAGATTTTTTAAGAAATTTGCCTGAAATGCACTAAGTTCGAATTCGAGCTTCTATAGTGAGCCCAAATATGAAACTAGGAAGCCGATTTGAACAAACTTGAATCAGATCCACCCCACAATGTTGCATACCAAATATCAAAAGATTCTGCCTGCTGGATCTGGAGAAGAAGATTTTTTAATAAATTTGCCTGAAATGCACTAAGTGCGAATTCGGGCTTCTATATTAAGCCCAAATATGAATCCAGGGGGCCGATTTGAACAAACCTGAATCAGATCCACCCCGCAATGTTGCATACCAAATATCAAAAGATTCTGCCTGCTGGATCTGGAGAAGAAGATTTTTGAAGAAATTTGCCTGAAATGCACTAAGTGCGAATTCGGGCTTCTATATTAAGCCCAAATATGAATCCAGGGGGCCGATTTGAACAAACTTGAATCAGATCCACCCCGCAATGTTGCATACCAAATATCAAAAGATTCTGCCTGCTGGATCTGGAGAAGAAGATTTTTGAAGAAATTTGCCCGAAATGCACTAAGTTTGAATTCGAGCTTCTATAGTGAGCCCAAATATGAATCCAGGGGGCTGATTTGAACAAACTTGAATCAGATCCACCCCGCAATGTTGCATACCAAATATCAAAAGATTCTGCCTGCTGGATCTGGAGAAGTCTATAGTGAGCCCAAATATGAATCTAGGAAGCCGATTTGAACAAACTTGAATCAGATCCACCCCACAATGTTGCATACCAAATATCAAAAGATTCTGCCTGCTGGATCTGGAGAAGAAGATTTTTTAATAAATTTGCTTGAAATGCACTAAGTTCAAATTTGGGCTCCTATACTGAGCCCAAATATAAACCCAGGGGGCCGATTTGAACAAACTTGAATCAGATCCACCCCACAATGTTGCTTACCAAATATGAAAAGATTCTGCCTGCTGGATCTGGAGAAGAAGATTTTTTAAGAAATTTGCATGAAATGCACTAAGTTCAAATTCGAGCTTCTATAGTGAGCCCAAATATGAATCTAGGAAGCCGATTTGAACAAACTTGAATCAGATCCACCCCACAATGTTGCATACCAAATATCAAAAGATTCTGCCTGCTGGATCTGGAGAAGAAGATTTTTTAAGAAATTTGCCTAAATGCACTAAGTTCGAAATCGGGCTCCTATACTGAGCCCAAATATGAACCCAGGGGGCCGATTTGAACAAACTTGAATCAGATCCACCCTACAATGTTGCATACCAAATATCAAAAGATTCTGCCTGCTGGATCTGGAGAAGAAGATTTTTTAAGAAATTTGCCTGAAATGCACTAAGTTCAAAATCGGGCTCCTATACTGAGCCCAAATATTAACCCAGGGGACAATTTGAACAATCTTGAATCAGATCCACCCCACAATGTTGCTTACCAAATATGAAAAGATTCTGCCTGCTGGATCTGGAGAAGAAGATTTTTAAGAAATTTGCCTGAAATGCACTAAGTTCGAATTCGGGCTTCTATAGTAAGCCCAAATATGTATCCAGGGGGCCGATTTGAACAAACTTGAATCAGATCTACCCCCGCAACATTGCATACCAAATATCAAAAGATTCTGCCTGCTGGATCTGGAGAAGAAGATTTTTGAAGAAATTTGCCTGAAATGCACTAAATTCGAATTCGAACTCCTATAGTGAGCCCAAATATGAATCTAGGGAGCCGATTTGAACAAACTTGAATCAGATCTACCCCACAATGTTGCATACCAAATATCAAAAGATTCTGCCTGCTGGATCTGGAGAAGAAGATTTTCAAAGAAATTTGCCTGAAATGCAGTAAGTTCAAATTTGGGCTCCTATACTGAACCCAAATATAAACCCAGGGGGCCGATTTGAACAAACTTGAATCAGATCCACCCCCACAATGTTGCATACCAAATATCAAAAGATTCTGCCTGCTGGATCTGGAGAAGAAGATTTTTTAAGAAATTTGCCTGAAATGCACTAAGTTCGAAATCGGGCTCCTATACTGAGCCCAAATATGAACCCAGGGGGCCGATTTGAACAAACTTGAATCAGATCCACCTACAATGTTGCATACCAAATTATCAAAAGATTCTGCCTGCTGGATCTGGAGAAGAAGATTTTTTAATGTTTTTCCCATTGCCTACAGTGTTTAAAAAGTGCTGACCTCAGCACTTTTTCAAAGTCCCGAAACTGTACCCTATGATAAAACCGATGGCAATTTTTTTTTACCAATCCTTTCTGTTGGGTCCTAAGGAAGCTGCACACCAAATAAAAATTCTCAGTGCCGTGCAGTTTTGGAGATATGGGCGTTTTAAATTTTTTCTATTTTTAGCTCCTGCGGTTCCCACGGGGCTGCGGGGAAAATTTTTTTTTGCATAAATCAAGTACTCATGACCCAATAAGCCCTCACATAAAATTTGGTTCAAATCAGCCTCTCGGTTTGGAAAAATAGAAATTTTGGGCGGGGCAAAAAATTTTGCCCCTCTCATAACAACGTCAAGTATAGCCCCACAAACTTCTCTTGAACAAATCTGAGTCTACACCTCAAAAGGAAGCTGCACACCAAATATCAAGTCTCTGCTACTGCTGGTTCATGAGAAGAAGATTTACAAAGATTTTGGTGCCCCTTGGGGGTGTGGCACCACCCAGGAGGAGGGGGCAACTTCATTTGAACAAATCTGAATTGGCATTAGGTAATAAACATTTAGCCAACATTTGAATAAAATTGGGCTAGTGGTTTAGGAGGAGAAGTCGATAATGTAAAGTTAACGCCGGACGGACGACGACGGACGACGGACGACGGACGACGGACGACGGACGACGGACGCTGGACGGACGGACGACGGACGACGGACGACGGACAGAAAGTGATTAGTTAAGCTCCCCTTGAGCTTCGCTCAGGTGAGCTAAAAATTATTTATGTAAAAAGTTCCATTGGAAGCCCAAATATTAACCTGGGACTTGGTTTTGAACAATCTTGAATCTGACCTTCATAACAATGATGTATACCAAACATTAAAAGATTCTGACTGGTGGTTCTGACTGGTGGATCTGAAGAAGACTTTTAAAGTATATTTCCCACATTGCTCTAAGTTAAAAATTTGGGCTCCTGTATTGAGCCCAAATATGAAACAGGGGGCTTCATTTTAACAAACTTTGCACTCTACGGAACACCTAACATAAACGATGGCAATTTTTTTTTTACCATTCAATTCCCAATGGTCCTAAGGATGCTTCACACCAAATAACAGTTCGCTGTTCTGTGTAGTTTGGGAAATATGGGAATTTGAATATATTTCTATTCTTAGCTCCTGGCGTTGCCACGGGGATGCGGGGGATTTTTTTTTTATGAGTCAAGTACTTATGACCCAATAATACCACATACCAAATTTGGTTCAAATCAGACCATTGGTTCAGAAAATAGAAATTTTGGGTGGGGCCAAAAATCTTACCCCTCCCCATTACAAAGCCGAACTCAGTCTGAACTAATATGATTCTACACCTCAAAAGGAAGCTTCATCACAAATATCAAGGCATTGTATCCACTGGTTTATGATAAGATTTTAAAAAGATTCTGGAGCATTTCCCCCACACCCTCCCTCCCTATGGGGCGAGGGCATGAACAAAAATGCAATGCCCCTTAAGGACCACCACTCACACAAAGTTTCACTTGAATTGACCAAATGGTTTTGGAGGGAAAGACCAAAAATGGTGTTGACAGACGACAGATGCTGGGGCGACGGACAGAGAGCAATTAGATTAGCTCAGCTTGACTTTGTCAAGGTGAGCTAAAAATTGATAGTTCCCATCTAGACATCCCACCAAAGCTATATATGAAATTCAAAAAAGATCAGGGGAGAGATGTGGCCTGTAGGGGTGGGCTAATGGAATTGTTGATAATTTATTTCCGAATCCAAGATGGCTGCTGGTGGCCATGTTTTTTAACAAAATTAAAAAATATTTGGCAGCTCCCATCTAGACATCACACCAAAGCTACAAATAAAATTTGAAAAAGATCAGGTTAGAGATGCAGCCTGTAGGGTGTGCTAATGGAAATATTGACAATTTATATGCCAAATCTAAGATGTCTGCTGGTGGCCATATTTTTCAAGGGAAAATTGGAAAAATTTGATAGCTCCCATCTAGACGTTGCCCCAAAGCCCCATATCAAAATTTTGGTCTGGATCAGGTGAGAGCTGCGGCCTGTAGGGTGTGCTAAAGAAATTGGTTGGACAATTTATATCCAAATCGAAGATGGCCACTGGCGGCCATGTTTTTTAACAAAATTCAGAAAATTTGATAGCTCCCATATACCAATTGCCCTAAAGTGAAAATTGGGACTGATCGGGTGAGAGCTGCAATCTGTAGGGTGAGCTAATGGAATTATTGACAATTCATATTCTAAATCCAAGACAGCTGCTGGTGGCATTATTTTTCAACAAAATTCAGAGAAATTTGATAGGTCCCATCTAGACATCACACCAAAGCTATATATGAAATTCGAAAAAGATCAGGTGAGAGATGCGGGCCTGTATGGGGTGCTAAAGGAATTGTTGATAATTATGTCCAAATCCAAGAAGCCTGCTGGCAACCATGTTTTTCAACAAAATTCAGAAATATTCGATAGCTCCCATCTAGACATCACACCAAAGCTACATATGACATTTGAAAACCAGAGGCTCAAGTGAGCCTAAAATGATCACCTGGCTCAAGTTGTCAAAAGAGACGAGTGTATCAGTAAGTGACCAACAGCAAGAGCAATTTTTTGATTTGCTATGACCACTACCAACATTTTGGCCATTCATTTCTGCTGGTCCTAGGAAAGCTTTCTAGCAAGCTCTGTTCTATAAATTTTTGTTTTGTTTTCAACTACTGTGGTTCTCTGTACTCTCCCCACTCCCCCCTACCCCAACCCCCCCCCCCCCAAAAAAAAAAATCTGGCATAAATGAAATACTTATGACCCAGTTATATACATGACAAATATGGTTCACATCTGCCCATTGAATTTGAAAATAGAAATATTGAGCGTAGCCGAAAATTTGGGAGCCAAAATTTTGACTTACTGAGTTTCTTTGAAAAAAAGTAAATCTGCATCATTAAAGTAAGTTCCAAACAAGAAATCTAAGCATTATTGCAAGTGGCTTATAAAAAGAGGATTTTTAAAAGTATATTAGGCTTATGGAGCATTAACTCCACCCTAAGGGATATAGTTATTTGGAGGTAAAAATCAGAAGAGTAAATTCCACCAGCCCTGAAGATGGCAGCAGCTTCATTTGAACAAAGGAGAAAAAGGTTTACTCCAACGATGGTCTGTGCCATAAATGAATGAATTTGGCCCAGTGGTTTTAAAGAATAAGAAAATTTTCAAACTAGAGAAACAGAATTTTACTGCCACCAGTAAATTCAAGTCTGTGTGAAACTGGTTAAAGCATCAAAGTAAACAAAACAGAAAGAGAATTTATGGAGGCTTATTTTGGTGGGTAAAATCTTTTTAAAGAAATCAGAAATTGGTTTTCATTAACAGTATAACATGAAATAAAATCTTTGGAAACCACATTGAAGCCTTGAGAAGGTTAAAGTTAAAGATATTCCAACAGGAATTAGAGAATTTTTTCCAAGAAACCAGAAAAAACATATATGTGAACAGCATTGACAAAGGTTTGATCAAGGCATCAATAAAATGTTTGAAAGCCATAATGAAGTCTTGAGAGGGTTAAATTAAAGACATCCATACAGGAATCAGATAAAAGTTTCCAAGAAACCAGAAAAAAACATATAGTATAATACATTTGCACAGGATATAAAATCTTTGGAAAACACACTGAAGTCATGAGAGGGTTAAATTAAAGATATTCATACAGAAATCAGATCAATTTTTTTCCAAGAAAACCAGAAAAAAAACATGTATATGCACAGAACTGAAAGTGTTTGATCATGGCATCAATAAAATTTTTGGAACCCACATTGCAGTCTTGAAAGGGGTTAAATTAAAGATATGCATACAGGAATCAGATAAATGTTTCCAAGAAGCCAGAAAAAAAAACATATGCACATCAGAGAAAGAGTTCATCATGAAATAAAATCTTTGGAAAAACACACTGAAGTCATGAGAGGGTTTAAATTAAAGATATTCCCACAGGAATTAGATTAATTGTTTTTTCCAAGGGAACCGGAGAAAAAAAACATATACAGCATTGAAGGGGGTCTGTTAGTTCATGGAATCAATAAAATCTTTGGAACCCACATTGCAGTCTTGCAGAGAGGGTTAAATTAAAGACATGCATTCAGGAATCAGATAAATGGTTCCAGCATTGAAAGGGTTTCATTCAACATGAAATAAAATCTTTGGAAAGCAAACTAAAGTGACAATTTTTAACAATTTTCTGATTAAAATTACAAGATTACAATGTTTATAGCAGCAATTTTGTTATTTTAAGAACAATATGTCAATCAAGGTTCTCAGAGAATGAAAATCTTCCTCCAGGATAAACTACTGCAAAAATGCTGACTCATCATTTTTTCAATACCCTCTACCGGGCACCCTGATTGAACCGGTGGCAATTATTTTTAACCAATCCTTCTTCCTGTCCTGAGGATGCTTTCATACCAAATAAAAGTTCTCTGCTCCTTGTGGTTTGGGATATATGGGCTTTTGAATTTTATTGTTTTTAGCCCCTGGGGTTGCCACAGGGCTGTGAACAATTTTTAGGGGGCATCAATCAATTACTTTGGAACCCACTTATACTACATGCCAAATTTGGTTGAAATTGGCCCACCAGATCTTGAAATAGAAATTTTGGGCAGACCCCAAAATGGATATGCCCCCAAAGAGAGCCCAGATATTGATCTATCAACTTCCCTTGAAGAAACTTTAATCTTCTACACCAAAGAAGGATGTTCCATACCAAATATCAGGGGCATTCCCTTTGGTGGTTCATGAAAAGATTTTTAAAGGTTTTTAAGCATAAACCAGAGCCCGAATATGGCATCTGCTTCATTTAAACAAAATAGAAAGGGTATACTCTATAGATGGTCGGTGCAATATATGTTTGAATTTGGCCTAGTGGTTGTGAAGAAGATGTCAAGTTTGCAAAAAGTTTAACGGACAATGGATGCCAGATAAAAGTGATGGCAATAGCTCCCACTGACTTGCAGTCAGTTGAGCTAAAAATCGGGTGAGAAATGTGGCCTGTAGGGTGTGCTAATGGAATTGTTGAAAGTTTATATCAGACATGTTAACTCTCCTGGAATGTCCGGGATTATCCCGGAATTAGCTATCCCCACCCCGCCCTCCTGCCCGGGAGTCAATTTGGGCCAAAATCTCCCGGAAAGTCAACATACCAGACAAAAACTGAATCCACCAGCTTTTCTTTACAAATACAAAAGCATGTGCTCTACTCTCAATGGCAAGGTCATTAAGTTTGTGTGAAACGTCACCACTTACGTAAGAACTGGTGACCAATCTCATTTCTGTCAATGCCCGTGTTGTGATTATTTGCAACATGTTTGACAGGCGGATTAAATGAATTTGAGATGCAGGATAATTGTTGAAATTGATTATATATTAAAGGCACACCTTTGCTTGTATACAGGTAGCAGTCAAATCGAAAAATAAGTTCCATACGCATAAATTTTGTCCAATCGAACATGTGCAAAAATACGCACAAATTTATTATTGTGCATTTTGGATTTCACTTTCACTTCAGATAATTATAACCAATTTTGCAGACAAATGGCTCAAACATATGAGTTGCCATAATTTTCATATATATGGGAAAAATTTCCGATTCGCAATTTCTAAAGCAGGCTGTGAAAAAAATTATGTTTTTGGTGAAAAAAATCTCTAAAAAGTTGCTAATTTACGGCACTTGGACGTTTTTTCATTCGTTGTGATTAAATGGACAACAAAATAAATTAAATATCCCGGAGATGTTTCGTCCTGGGCTGGCTGTGGCATAATGTTCACGTTTCACTGTAAAATGATCACCCCATTCCAAATCCCCTTCGTAAATGACCAACTACTTCCAGTGAGTACCCGGTGTGGTTAGGTGGGGCGCTGGGCTTTGGCAGATCGAATTACCACAACAACCGGGGCTCGGGGGGTGTGCCTAAACACCACAGATCGCCGCAGGTTGCCGCAGGTCGCCGCAAGTACCCATAATTTCCCAAATAGATCCAAAACTGTCAACACAGCGTCAAAACTGATATAGTGCTGAAAAGGTCGAAAATATCTCCAAACATTTTGTACATAAAACCATTGAAATATGGATGTCATTGGAACAACTCAGATATTGGCACATGACCACATCCATATTTTTGATTTCTGTTTTTCTCTATATTTCTATGTTTTGGCTTTTGAAAGGACAAATTGTTCAAATAAAACACATTAGGGGTAGAATGTTTAATGTATGTGTGTGTGTGTGGGGGGGGGGGGGGGGGGGGGGGGGGGCTGGTAACATGGAAATTATTGATGTGCTGCCCACATGCAAAAATCTCACTGACAAGCATCCGAGTCTCACTGGGAGCTCATCAAAATCTCACTGACAGTCACCTCGAGAAGCTAACAGGTCTGGGTCACTCACCACAGGTTAGTAGAACGTTGGCGTATGTTCCTTTGATGTATTGTTGTTGGACTGTTTCCTGTTATGTCTGTGTGTGTGGGGGTGGGGTATTTGGTATTAATTTGTATTTAAAATTGATCCACACGTGGCTTCTACGCGCAAAAAAAATCTCCTGAAAATCATGTCATCTCCCTGAAAATTTTCTTCAATCTCCCTGAAAAAAATTTTGGAAGGTTAACATGTCTGGTTTATATGTTAAATCTAAGATGGCCAATGGTGGACATGTTTTTCAGCAAAATTCGGGAAAAATTTGCTAGCTCCCATCTAGACATTGCCTCAAAGCCACATATAAATTTGGGACTGATCGGGTGAGAGCTGGCGGCCAATAGGGGGTACTAAAGGAATTGTTTGGACAATTTATATCCAAATCAAAGATGGCTGCTGATGGCCACGTTTTGCAACAAAATTCAGAAAAATTTGATACTCCCATCTCGGCATCACACGAAAGCTATATACGAAATTTGAAAGAGATCGGGTGAGAGATGCAGCCTGTAGGGTGTGCTAATGGAGTTGTTGACAATTTATATGCCAAATTTAAGATGGCTGCTGGCGGCCATGTTTTTCAATGAAATTCGGAAAAAATTTGATAGCTCCCATCTAGACACTGCCCCAAAGCCACATATGAAATTTGGACTGATCAGGTGAGCACTGCAGCCTGTAGAGGGTGTTAAAGAAACTGCTGGACAATTTAAATCCAAATCAAAGATGGCCACTGGCAGCCATGTTTTTTCAATGAAATTTAGAAAAATTTGATAGCTCCCATCTAGACATTGCCCCAAAGTCATGGATAAAATTTGGAACTGATCGGATGAAAGCTGCGGGCCTGTAGGGGTGTATTAAAGGAATTATGGACGGACAGAGGGATGGACCGACTGAACTGAATTCATGTTCACGAACTGAATTCACACAAATTGAGAATTTTTGTTTCTTTGCATGTCACTTGCAGGGCAACATAAGTGAGTGAGTATGGGTCAATAATGAAATATATTTTGGCGGTGTGTGCTATTTTTTAATCGTATGTGTTTATTTTTTTATTCATAATATCCTTGTGAAGTTTTGCAGAGATCGTGTTATTGATTAATAAAAAAACCAAGAGGCCCAAATGGGCCTTACCTGACAAAGTGGTTCAAAGAACTATTTTGGATCACATTCAGTTAGTCATGGTTCATCAACACTACAGAGGAATGAAGTCATGAAATTATTCATAACTCAAGTCTCCATGTCAGAGGATTATAGACCAGCACTGCCAAATTTCCAAGGGTTGTTATGTCACTGCCCCCGATCAAATACAGCATGAATATTAAACCAGGGACCCAATTTGAACAAACTTAAATCTTACACACACCCACCCCCACCCAGCCAGATGCTGTATACCAAATATGAAAGCGAAAGCATTCGGATGGTGGATCTAAGATTTTCAATGCAATTTCATCATATTGCCTAAATATTTACCCAGGGACACAATTCGAACAAACTTGAATCTGAGCTCCCCACCCCCCCCCCCCCCCCCCCCCACCCCAAGATATTGTATACCAAATATCAAAAGATTCTAACTGATGGTTCTAGAGAAGATTTTTAAAGAAATTCCTTCATGTTGCATTTTTTGTTTCTCTGCTTGACCCCGAAGGGTGGGGAGTGGGGTTGGTGGTCATAGTGGTATTATTTTTTGAGGGGTTGCATACAATTACTCTAAATCTTTCTATTTATTTATTTATTGGTGTTTAAGGTCACATACTTATGCAGAATGGATAATCATGACCGTGACAGTTTTATGGGTGGAGGAAGCTGTAGTACCCAGAGAGAACCACCAAGTAACAACGAACAGCTGCCAGCTCCCCAACATCATAACTGCACACACAGGGTTAGATTGGTTCAAGACATGTACAGCACCTTACTACACGGCATCATCGTGCCCCCATGTGGACAAGCGGGGTTAAGTGCCTTGCCCAAGGACACAACACGGAAGTCCGAATTGATCGCTCAGACAGTCACCCATCCAAGGACTAACCGGGCTCGACGTTGCGTAACTTCGGTGATCTGTAACTTTGGTGATCTGACAAGAACCGGTTACCGTGCCCCCCTCTAAATCTTTAAAAATATATTTTGCAACCAAACATTTTGTTACATCTAACTGCCCCCCCCCCCCCCCCCCCACCCTGACAAGGAAGGGAGGGGAGGACATAGGGTAAAAACTTTTTCGCAAAAAACCACTATAATTCATCTAGGAACTCAATTTTGAAAACAATCGAAAACAAATTTTCCTACTTTTGATCCAAAATTTCCAAGTCGGAACTGAACCCAAAATTTTCAGGCTATAAAAAAAAAAAATTGTCTCAAAATTGAACATAACACATAAAAAATCCCCCCAAAATTTCCCGAATTTTGATCCAAAAGCTTGAGTCAGAAATTTTTTACGTCCCAAAATTGAACAAAATAACATAAAAAACGAATTTTTTTTTCCAAAATTTTGGTCCATAATTTCCAAGTCAACCGGACTCAAAATTTTCAGGCTAACATTTTTTTTTTCCTCTCAAAATTGAACAAAATGCTTAAAAAATCGAAACAAATTTTTCTTCATATTTTGGTCCAAAATTTCTAAGTCCGAACCAGACCCCAAATTTTTAACCCTGGGACCCAATTTGAACAAACTTGAATCTGACCCCCCTATAGATGGTGTATACCAAATGTTAAAGGATTCTGACTGGTGGATCTGAAGAAGAAGATTTTTAAAGAAATTTCCTCATATTGCACCAAGTTAAAATTTGGGCTCTCATAGGAAGCCCAAATATTAACTGAGAAACTCGATTTGAACAAACTTGAATCTTCTGGCGACCACGTTTTTTCACCCAACAGGAATAAAATGAGTAACAGTTGTAGAGAACCTCTCAAAGACAATGCCTGCCAAGTCTGGTTCAGACTATAAGCCACAATTGCAGCCATAATTGCAACCCGCTGAAGATTAAAATAAGGATCATTGGTAGAGGGAGTTACAGTCATCAGTCACATTAAGTTTTTTCAAACCATTTGGCCATGTAGTTTCAAAGAAGATTTTCTTGAAAATGCACACATTTATGAATTCTGTTTCAACAAAAAAAAAACAGTAAAAAAGGGTTAAAATATTTTGAAAATTACAATTTTTTCAGACAGTATTCTCTTTCAAATAGCTTTTGGACAGGTAAAGCATTACAGGAATCTTAAAAGATATACAATAATGACATGATTGGAAGATAATGAAGAGAATTTGTAATGTAACCTAGATTTGTCAACATGTGTCAAACATAATTAGATTACAGCTGAAGATATCAACCTACAGTTGCACTTGTTTTACAGTACAAGTCACAATAAGTTGTGTAGGATAATCCCATAAACTATGTATCTTTTCTCTTCCTACACTGATAAGACCAGAAGCTGACAGCATTTTCTGGAAAGCTCTCACTGATAGCTTTTCCAGAACAAGAATTGTGATAATTGGGAATATATTCATTTCTGTTCCCTGTATGCTATGTTTTTGATAAAAATAATATGAGGTGTACACTGTACTAAAGAGCTGAGGGGTGGGTTAATATGACCTCACAGTTAATGTATGTGGTCCTGACATTTAACGCATATCAATGAAAGTTACCAAGTTACAGTGAAATTATTCCAAAATGAGTCATTCTATCAAGTTACATTGCTCGGGCAGCCATCATGGTTGAATGATCGCAACCAAAAGGGGACATTCTCATCTGGGCATCATCTGGAGTGATCCTACAAAGTTACAATGAAATCCCTTCATAAATGTGACCTGTAGACTATGCTCAAGATATTCGGGCTTCGGGCACCTGTAACCGTTACAGTTGACCAATCACGACCAAAAGGGGATGTCATCATCTAGGCATTATATGGAGTCAACCTAACAAGTTACAATGAAATCCTTACATAAATACGACATATAGACAATGCTAAAGGTTTTTGGGCTCGGGCAGCCATCAAGGCTGAATGATCATGACCAAAAGGGGACGTTCTCATCTAGACATTATTTGGAGTCATCCTACCAAGCTACAATGAAATCCCTTCATAATTATGACCTGTAGACTGTTCTAAAGGTTTTCAGGCTTCGGGCCCTTGTAGCTGTCACAGTTGCCCAATTGTGTCCAAAAGGGTACGTTCTCATCTAGACATTATATAAAGTCAAACCTACCAAGTTACAATGAAATCCCTTCATGAATATGAACTGAAAACTGTGCTAAAGTTTTTCAGGCTTTGGGCTTGGGTAGCCATCATGGTTGAATGATCGCAACCAAAAGGGGACATTCTCATCTGGGCATCATCTGGAGTGATCCTACGAAGTTACAATGAAATCCCTTTGTAAATATGACCTGTAGACTATGCTCAAGATATCCGGGCTTCAGGCACCTGTAGCCATTACAGTTGACCAATCACGACCAAAAGGGGATGTCATCATCTAGGCATTATATGGAGTCAACCTAACAAGTTACAATGAAATCCTTACATAAATACGACCTATAGACTATGCTAAAGGTTTTTGGGCTCAGGCAGCCATCAAGGCTGAATGATCGCGACCAAAAGGGGACGTTCTCGTCTAGACATTATTTGGAGTCATCCTATCAAGTTACAATGAAATCCCTTCATAAATATGACCTGTAGACTGTGCTAAAGGTTTTCAGGCTTTGGACCCCTGTAGCCGTCACAGTTGCCCACTGAGGACCAAAAGGTGACTTTCTCATCTAGACATTGTATGAAGTCAACCCACCAAGTTACAATGAAATTCCTCAATAAATATGACCTGTAGACTGTGCTAAAGTTTTTCAGGTTTTGGGCTCGGGCAGTCGTCACGGTTGGCAGATCAGGCCCAAATGGGGAAATTCTCATCTAGAGATTATAAGGAGTCATCCTACCAAGTTACAATGAAATCCATCCATATTAAATATGACCTGCAGACTGTGCTAAAAGTTTTTGGGTTTCGGGCTTGGGCAGCCATCACGGTTGATACGTCATGCCCAAACAGGGACGTTCTCATCTAGGCATTATACAGAGGCATCCTACCAAGTTACAATGAAATCCCTTCATAAATACGACCTGTAGACTGTGCTAATGGTTTTCGGGTTTTGGGCTTGGGCAGCCATACCGGTTCCCCGATCGCGACCAAAAGTTGACGTTCTCATCTACACATGACCCCAAACCTACATATGAAATTTCGTGACGATCAGACAAGAACTGCAGGGTGTAGCCCGTGCTGAAGGAAAATGTGAACAGATGCACAGACTAACAGACTTCCGCATGCATGATGGCATAGCTTATCTTGACTATGCCAAGTTAAGCTAAAAATCACTCAAATGCATATGAAAAAGCAGATTCCTGGGAACGTGGTACTGGGTCTTTTTTCAACTTTAGCCAACTTTCACCACTTTTCACTATCACAATATCAAGATATTGCTACTTGTGTACACTGCTATCACAACATGCAAAATCAATTAAAAATGGCTTTATAATACGCATTCCTGGGTTATTTGTCATGCTACAAAGGGTGATGATTAGTGTTCAAACAACAAGCAAATTTTAGAGTCAACTAGTTGCCAGCCATTAGTCGACTTGGAGTCAACTAGTCAACTCCTGGAATCAAATTACACTACCTCTATTTGTGGCATGATCTGACATGTTAATAATTGCGGAATGGATGTGATAATACTTGAATCCTTCCAGGAATGAGATCCATTTCAGCTAAAAATCCCATAAAAATCTAACAGTGAAAGTTTTTTGGGAATTTGGTGGTGGATGTTTGTTACTTGAATGTCGATTTCCAAGAGTCAGAACAAAAATAAGTGACGTTTGCTCATATTTTAAATTCAGCCTCCATTCAAATGGAGTTTCCTATTGAATAAAATATATGAAATTCATTTAATTAGTAGATATTTAATTACTTGGTTTAATTATTTGATCTGGGTTTTTTAACTCATATCGATTTGTAACACAAACTGACTGGTCAGAAATAGATCACATTGTGTACACAGTAATTCACTTGCTTCCATATGGAGGCAAATCTATGGCTGAAAATACCACATAAATATTACATATATATATGTATTACATTTTGAGCAGCAGACAGGGGAATTAGACATCTTAGATGACCTGCCACAGATTCCAAGTTCCTCCAGTATAATCTAGAGATACTGTGTGCAAGATACTCCCCCACGCCTGTCAGAATGGAATTATACTGCTTCATGCACATCTTCATATGGAGTTCTTCCATTGTGTCCAGTTTCATGAAAATTCTTCAAACGGTTTAGGAGGAGTTGTGCTTATAAGGATGGACAGATGGAGAGACGGACGGACAGGGTGATTCCTATATACCCCCCAAACTTTGTTTGCGGGGGGTATAATTAGAAAGGTAGAAGATTGTGTCCAGTAAGCAGCATTCATGATATCTCACGGAGCAATGGAATTTGCATAAGCCCAGGAGGAAGATAAAGCTCTAATCACATGTGCCAAGATTTTGTTCATCCTTTTCTCCCTATCAGATAAATTATTATAAGCAATACGGATAGCAGACTGAATCCATTTAAAAATGGAATGAACCGAGATATCTTTACTGCCTGGAATGAGAGAAAGAAAGAAGAGCTTTTTCCTTCATTTCTTTACAGAACTGTTCAAGATATTATTTATCGAAAGCACGATATGAAAATTGATCAAAATTGGATGTTTACTGTTCAAGTTTTTGCATAAACAATGACATTTTTAGTAAAATTTGACAGAGCGCAGTAACTGTCTCAGTTTTAGAAATCTCTGTGGTTTTCGAACTTGTTCAAGACAATGTTAGTAAACAGCAGTCTATCATATTTTATTTAAATCTGAGGTCATTTGGTGAAAGAAATTTCAGGAAAAATTCAACAAAGGGCATTAACTCCCTTTATTTTTACCAAATGATGATGGTTAGCAAACCCAGCTAAACTCACAGTAAAAAATAATGTATATTTCCATTCCAATATACTTTTTTTGACTGCTGGTCTACATATTGGTAAGTTGAGAGATATTTAATGCAACTGTCTTTGTTTCAATAATTTATAAGCAAGGCCAACCTGCATATCGATGTGTGTTTACTTTTGTCGGGAAAAGCATTTCATCTCATGATGCATAAGTCATGGCAGATCATACTGTAAGGTATATATGACCACATGCCAACTTCATGCACTAAAGTCTTTTGTGTGTAGATATATCATGTAGAATTGGAAGTTTTGATAGCTCCTCGAAATAATTGTTTTGAGGGGTTTCAGGCCAGGCCAATAAACAGTCCAGTTGCCAGACACAATTTTTTTGCTTACCCCAGAATTTCACTGGAGTGGTTAATCCAGCAAAAAAACCAGCCTGTTACACATTGCCAAAATTGGAAGTTATGGAGCAGAAACCAATTTCAAGTTAAGGTCACAGTGACTTGACCTTTGGCACAATGACCCCAAAATATATAAAGTTCTTCCTGTCATCACACCTAACAAACATGTCATGTTTGGTTTCAATCGACCCAGTGAAATTTTAATTAGAGGGGTAAACCAACTCCCCACGGCTAAAAACATCCTAATACACCCTATCAATATCGATGTTATGAACCAGAAACCAGTTTCAATTTAAGGTCACAGTGAACATACAGAGTTCTTCTTCTACCCAGGCCACATATTAAGTTTGGTTTCAACTGGGTCAGTGGAACTTTAATTAGAGAGTGGAAATAAGGAAAGAATCTGAGTTAATGGTCACTATGACCTTAACCTTTGGCACAATGACCCTAAAATAAATAGAGTTCTTTCTCTCATCATACCAATCCCACACATCCAGTTTTGTTTCAATCGGCCAAACAGAATTTTAATTATAGAGCAGAAATAACTCTGTCTACAGATGGACAGCACTTCAGAATTTTTCCGGCACAATATGTCAAGCTGGAGCATCAGGAGAAATCTGGCAGGTACTGGTCCAATTCAAAAGAGGGATATATATTACTCTAAAGATGAAATTTAAGGTGGGCACTGCCTTCTGAACTCATTTTAATGAAAGCGAAAAATTGCTCTGCTTGATTTTCCAAATTGGCAAGCCTGACAGTGAATGACAGGCTACAGATGGACAAACAACAGCCCAATCCAATAAAGAGTCTTAAGCAATGTTTTTGAAGTAAAAACTAAAAAGATAGTGGAATATGAATGCGATTTTCGGGAAAAACACTCACCATTTAGGGCTGTTACCTTAGGCGCTTAACTTTCCCAGAATGCCTGGGAAAATCTTGTGTATTTAGTGTAAACTTCACGGCTTCCCAGAAAGGAAGCAGTTTTGGGCAAAAATTCTGTAAAATACTAAATCAAAAATATTTTTCCATTCAGTGTCAACTCATAGGCTGAACTTCAAAGCTCTGATCATAAGGAATGAAACAAACAAAAAATATGTATACAAGTGAATTATATTTAACAAGAGCGCACATATCGCTGAAGCAAAACAATGTCCCCTACCGGACTAATGAGCATTAATAATTATACAAAATATTATAACCTAGATGTGATCAGCATGAATTCCGTTGAAGCATTTCCAAAAAAGTCCGGAAAACTAAAGTATGACTGACAGACTGACTGACAGACTGACAGATGGACAGAGTGCAAATGAAACTTGATCTGTAAGTCATTGTTCTATAGTAGGTTACCAAAAATGAAATCATTCCGTTGAAGCGTTTCCAAAAAAAGTCTGGAAAACTGATATTTTGGTGCTTTTCCATATTTCCAAGGGCCATAACTCACACAAGAATATGGCAATCAGCATGAAACTCATACTTGATCTGTAAGTCATTGTTCTATAGTAGGTTACCAAAAATGAAATCATTCGGTTGAAACATTTCCTAAAAAAGTCTGGAAAACTAAAGTATGACCGACAGACTGACTGACAGACTGACGGATGGATGGACAGAGTGTAAATGCAACTTGATCTGTAAGTCATCGTTCTATAGTAGGTTACCAAAAATGAAATCATTTGGTTGAAGCATTTCCAAAAAAAGTTTGGAAAACTAAAGTATGACCGACAGACTGACTGACTGACGGATGGATGGATGGACAGAGTGTAAATGAAACTTTATCTGTAAGTCATCGTTCTATAGTAGGTTACCAAAAATGAAATCATTCCGTTGAAGCGTTTCCAGAAAAAGTCCGGAAAACTGATATTTTGGCACTTTTCCATAGTTCCAAGGGCCATAACTCACACAAGAATAAGGCAATCAGCATGAAACTCAAACTTGATCTGTAAGTCATCGTTCTATAGCAGGTAACAACAAGAGGGATGTTACATCCCAACGCTCACCTACATTCGCGCTTGATAATGTCGTTCCAATGTAACATGCCTAATATTTAGTTAATATAAATCATTAACTAGGCATCAAATGATTAATGTGGTTTATGTGATGGCTTTGGAAAGTCGATATTTCTGCATTTATTATATATCAATTCAACATAGAATCATTGGATATAAAAGCATTTTTTTCTTTTAGAAATGTTTATGATTAAGAATATGAATCGTGAGGCCAGATATTAAATCATAAATAAGAATTAGGAAAGGCTTTCATAAATCACTGAAATTTTAATTGAAGTACATTCATTGGTTAAAGAGGAGTTGCGGAAAAACATTCGTTCAAGAAAGTGACTATAAGTCCCAACAAAAATACATCACATCAACAACTAAAGTAAGCCTTAATGTTACTAGTAACAAGTATGAGAAAGTATTAAATAAAAAAAAAAAAGTTAAAAAAATTTTTTTTTAAAGAAAGTGAATATAAGTCCCAAAAATCCCCCTCAAATATGCATGTAATAAGGGCGCAACGTTACCGCAATGTAGTTCAGTAATCCATGCGTACAATATCAATTGCCAGGAAAGACACATAGAAACAGAACTCACCTTAACACCTCACCTTAACACAAACTTTTAGAACTTAAAATTGAGTAAGTCAGACAAAAATGTGAACATTGTGACTGAAAAAAAGAAAAGAAATCAGTTAAATTTCTGCATACAGTAGGGTTAATACCTACAGTTGTTATTGAAATGAGAAAATAAACAGTAATGAGAGGTGAAGGCACGACAATCTGCACAAAAGCTGACTTTAATGCAATTTCTTAAAACACCTAAACGCAAATTCTTACAACAAATTTTGGCAGAAAATTTTAGGTGAAATTTGGAAAAAGGTCATAGTATCAGGGTTAAATACTGTTCTGATAGTCCCCTACAACCTACATGTGCAATATCAAAGGCCTGAGCCCACTGATATTTGAGAACTCACCTTAAAACCTCACCTTACCACAAACTTTTAGAACTTAAAATTTACTAAGTCCGAGAAAAACATGAAAATTTTGACTGAAAAAAAAAAAAATTTCTGTTAAATTTCTGCATACAGTCAGGTTAATACCTACAGTTGTTATTGAAATATGAAAATCAAGAGTAATGAGAAGTTAAAGCACCACAATCTGCACAAAAGCTGACTTTAACGCAAATTCTTACAACACCTAAATGCTAATTCTTACAAGTTTTGGCAGAAAATCAGCCTCAAATTCCTCAAATATGCATGTAATGAGGGTTAAATATTACTGCAATGGAGTTCAGTAACCCAAGTGTATAATATTAATCGCTTGGAAAGACACATAGAAACACAACTCACCTAAACACAAAGTTTACAAAGTTTTACAACTTAAAATTTACTAAGTCCGAGAAAAACATGAAAATTCTGAGTGAAAAAAAAGAAAATTTTCGTTAAATTTCTGCATACAGTAGGGTTAATACCTACAGTTGTTATTGAAATATGAAAATCAACAGTAATGAGAAGTTAAAGCAGCACTATCTGCACAAAAGCTGACTTTAACACAAATTCTTACAACACCTAAACGCAAATTCTTACAACAACTTTTGGCAGAAAATTTTAGCTGAAATTTGGAAAAAAGTCATAGTTTCAGGGTTAAATACTGTTCTGATAGTCCCCTATAACCTACATATGCAATATCAAAGGTCTGAGCCCACTGATGTTTGAGAAATTAACCTTAACATTAAAACTTACAATATTGGACAAGCTGGATGCCGACGCCTGAGGTTATGATAATAGCTCACCACATCTTACAGATGTAGGTGAGCTAAAAATGAAATCATTCCGTTGAAGCATTTCCAAAAAAAGTCTGGAAAACTATATTTTGGCGCTTTTCCATATTTCCAAGGGCCATAACTCACACAAGAATAAGGCAATCAGCATGAAACTCAAACTTGATCTGTAAGTCATCGTTCTATAGTAGGTACCAAAAATGAAATCATTCTGTTGAAGCGTTTCCAAAAAAAGTCCAGAAAACTATATTTTGGTGCTTTTCCATATTTCCAAGGGCCATAACTCACACAAGAATAATGCAATCAGCATGAAACTCAAACTTGATCTGTAAGTCATCGTTCTATAGTAGTTTACCAAAAATGAAATCATTTCATTGAAGCGTTTCCAAAAAAAGTCCGGAAAACTGATATTTTGGTGCTTTTCCATATTTCCAAGGGCCGTAACTCACACAAGAATAACGCAATCAGCATTAAACTCAAACTTGATCTGTAAGTCATCGTTCTATAGTAGTTTACCAAAAATGAAATCATTCCATTGAAGCGTTTCCAAAAAAAGTCTGGAAAACTGATATTTTGGTGCTTTTCCATATTTCCAAGGGCCATAACTCACACAAGAATAATGCAATCAGCATGAAACTCAAACTTGATCTATATGCCATTGTTCTATAGTAGGTTACCAAGGATGAAATCATTCGGTTGAAGCATTTCCTAAAAAAGTCTGGAAAACTAAAGTATGACCGACAGACTGACTGACAGACTGACGGATGGATGGACAGAGTGTAAATGAAACTTGATCTGTAAGTCATCGTTCTATAGTAGGTTACCAAAAATGAAATCATTCGGTTGAAGCATTTCCAAAAAAAGTCTGGAAAACTAAAGTATGATCGACAGACTGACTGACTGACTGACTGACAGACGGATGGATGGACAGAGTGTAAATGAAACTTTATCTGTAAGTCATCGTTCTATAGTAGGTTACCAAAAATGGAATCATTCCGTTGAAGCGTTTCCAGAAAAAGTCTGGAAAACTGATATTTTGGCACTTTTCCATATTTCCAAGGGCCATAACTCACACAAGAATAAGGCAATCAGCATGAAACTCAAACTTGATCTGTAAGTCATCGTTCTATAGCAGGTACCAAAAATGAAATCATTCCGTTGAAGCATTTCTAAAAAAAAGTCCGGAAAACTATATTTTGGCGCTTTTCCATATTTCCAAGGGCCATAACTCACACAAGAATAAGGCAATCAGCATGAAACTCAAATTTGATCTGTAAGTCATCGTTCTATAGTAGGTACCAAAAATGAAATCATTCCGTTGAAGCGTTTCCAAAAAAAGTCCAGAAAACTATGTTTTGGAGCTTTTCCATATTTCCAAGGGCCATAACTCACACAAGAATAATGTAATCAGCATGAAACTCAAACTTGATCTGTAAGTCATCGTTCTATAGTAGTTTACCAAAAATGAAATCATTCCATTGAAGCGTTTCAAAAAAAAGTCCAGAAAACTGATATTTTGGTGCTTTTCCATATTTCCAAGGGCCGTAACTCACAAAAGAATAACGCAATCAGCATTAAACTCAAACTTGATCTGTAAGTCATCGTTCTATAGTAGTTTACCAAAAATGAAATCATTCCATTGAAGCGTTTCCAAAAAAAGTCCGGAAAACTGATATTTTGGTGCTTTTCCATATTTCCAAGGGCCATAACTCACACAAGAATAAGGCAATCAGCATGAAACTCAAACTTGATCAATATGCCATTGTTCTATAGTAGGTTACCAAGAATGAAATCATTCAGTTGAAGCATTTCCTAAAAAAGTCTGGAAAACTAAAGTATGACCGACAGACTGACTGACAGACTGACGGATGGATGGACAGAGTGTAAATGAAACCTGATCTGTAAATCATCGTTCTATAGTAGGTTATCAAAAATGAAATTATTCGGTTGAAGCATTTCCAAAAAAAGTCTGGAAAACTAAAGTATGACCGACAGACTGACTGACTGACAGACTGACGGATGGATGGATGGACAGAGTGTAAATGAAACTTTATCTGTAAGTCATCGTTCTATAGTAGGTTACCAAAAATGAAATCATTCCGTTGAAGCGTTTCCAAAAAAAGTCCAGAAAACTATATTTTGGCGCTTTTCCATATTTCCAAGGGCCATAACTCACACAAGAATAATGCAATCAGCATGAAACTCAAACTTGATCTGTAAGTCATTGTTCTATAGTAGTTTACCAAAAATGAAATCATTCCATTGAAGCGTTTCCCCAAAAAGTCCGGAAAACTGATATTTTGGTGCTTTTCCATATTTCCAAGGGCCATAACTCACACAAGAATAACGCAATCAGCATTAAACTCAAACTTGATCTGTAAGTCATCGTTCTATAGTAGTTTACTAAAAATGAAATCATTCCATTGAAGCGTTTCCAAAAAAAAGTCCGGAAAACTGATATTTTGGTGCTTTTCCATATTTCCAAGGGCCATAACTCACACAAGAATAACGCAATCAGCATTAAACTCAAACTTGATCTGTAAGTCATCGTTCTATAGTAGTTTACCAAAAATGAAATCATTCCGTTGAAGCGTTTCCAAAAAAAACTCCGGAAAACTAAAGTGTGACTGACAGACTGACAGACTTACAGACTGATGGATGGACAGAGTGCAAACCTATAGTTCCCTCCGGCGATGCCAGTAGGGGACTAATTAAAAAGTCTCTCATATGAAATATTTCACTTATATTCACATTTTTTTGTTTTCTTCATTTCAATTCAGCTGCATGGGCAATTTATGAGTGACAGAAGAAAATACTGACTTAAGCACATTACCTCTTGACATCCATTTGCACTTAAATGATGATTTCTGAAGAATAAAATGTATCAAAAAGAATGAAACAATACAGGATAACCTGTCTTGAGAGACCATCCCTTTTGCTGAGCAAAAGTGGTCTCTCAAGACAGGTGGTCTCTCATTACAGGTTTGCAGTTTTCACTAGTCAGTGAATGAGCAACCAGAGACTAGTTGTTGCAGAAATGTAGAAGAACTGATTTTTCAACATTTTTTTTATTCTTGTTTTATTTTAATTCAGTTTTTAATGTAAGTACAAAGGTATTGTTTAATTAATTACATTTAACTAGTCCATCCAAAATAGTAACTGCTTACTTTATAGAAACAAAGTGTTCCCTTTCTTTCAATCCTGAAGAAGAATGGTTTTGGCATGCTGAAGGCAAGTGCGGATGCTGTGGGGGGTAGTTCCACCCCTTTTGACCCTGTTGGTGCTGTTCTTTCACTGTCTGACGCAACACATGAAGCTAGTATCTTCAGGCAAGTATAGTCTGTCACTTATGTTTACTTGTAGGGGCAATCATGAGCAAGTATAGTCTGCTTCTGGCCTTATGTTTTGCATTTCAAGAGAAAAGGCAGCTGAATCCAGATGTGGATAGTGGTGATCATGGTGGTCACGATGATGGTGATCAATAAGGCAAAAGTGATCAATAAGGCAAAAGTCAGCAAAAAGGCAGAGTCATTGTTAACCCAGTTTGGGGACAGACCTGCTATTTATCCTATTTGGCCGGGACCTTGATACATTGTAAAAAAGTTTACAAACAAGAGCAAAGTAAAGCGTGGCATATGCCCCCTCCTGCAATATCATGGATAGAATTACAAATGAAAGTGTCAATGACACTGTAGCTCAACTTGACAAACTTGAACTTGGTAAGTTATAAATGAAATGGCAAAATTGAAGATCATTGGTACCAATGTCATTTTTTTTGCCAGTGGCAACATTTTTTGACAGAAACCGAAGAAAATCGATAGCTCCCATCTAGAGGCCTCCCCAAACAAGCATGCCAGGTTTCAAAGCAATCCGATCATAAATGTGTCCTGTAGGGTGTATAAAAGGGAAATATTGTATTGTGGTCTGACTAGACTAAATTCTAAGAACGTTGGCCGTGGCAACATTTTTTGACGGAAATGGAAGAAAATCTATAGCTCCCATCTAGAGGTCTCCCCAAACAAGCATACCAGGTTTCAAAGCAATCAAATCATAAATGTGCCCTGTAAGGTGCGTCAAAGTTAAATATTGTGGTCTGACTAAACTGAGTTCTAAAAAATTTGGCCGCGGCAACATTTTTTGACGGAAATTGAAGAAAATCGATAGCTCCCATCTAGAGGTCACCCCAAACAAGCATGCCAGGTTTCAAAGCAATCCGATCATAAATGTACCCTGTAGGGTGTGCCAAAGGGAAATATTGAGTCTTCTGACTAAACTAAGTTCCAAGAACATTGGCCGCGGCAACATTTTTTGACAGAAATTGCAGAAAATCGATAGCTCCCATCTAGAGGTCTCCCCAAACAAGCATACCAGGTTTCAAAGCAATCTGATCATAAATGGGCCCTGCAGGGTGTGCCAAAAGAAAATATTGAGGTCTGACTAAACTAAGTTCTACGAACGTTGGCCGTGGCAACATTTTTTGCCGAAAATTGAAGAAAATCAATAGCTCCCATCTAGAGGTCACCCTAAATAAGCATACCAGGTTTCAAAGCAATCAAATCATAAATGTGCCCTGTAGGGTGTGCCAAAGGGAAATATTGTGGTTTGACTAAACTAAGTTCTAAGAACGTTGGCCGCGGCAACATTTTTTGATGGAAATTGAAGAAAATCGATAGCTCCCATCTAGAGGTCACCCCAAACAAGCATGCCAGGTTTCAAAGCAATCCGATCATAAATGTACCCTGTAGGGTGTGCCAAAGGGAAATATTGAGTCTTCTGACTAAACTAAGTTCTAAGAACGTTGGCCGCGGCAACATTTTTTGACAGAAATTGAAGAAAATCGATAGCACCCATCTAGAGGTCTCCCCAAACAAGCATACCAGGTTTCCAAGCAATCTGATCATAAATGTGCCCTGTAGGGTGTGCCAAAGGGAAATATTGAGGTCTGACTAAACTAAGTTCTACGAATGTTGGCCGTGGCAACATTTTTTGCCGGAAATTGAAGAAAATTGATAGCTCCCATCTAGAGGTCACCCTAAATAAGCATACCAGGTTTCAAAGCAATCAAATCATAAATGCGCCCTGTAGGGTGTGCCAAAGTGAAATATTGTGGTTTGACTAAACTAAGTTCTAAGAACGTTGGCCGCGGCAACATTTTTTGACGGAAATTGAAGAAAATCGATAGCTCCCATCTAGAGGTCACCCAAACAAGCATGCCAAGTTTCAAAGTCATCTGATCATAAATGCGAACTGTGAGGCGTGCCAAAGGAAATTGTGGACGTACGTACTGACGTACGCCGACGGACGAGAAGTGATGGCAATAGCTCAGCTTGACTTTGTCAAGTTGAGCTAAAAACCCCAAGATCAGTCTTGCAGAACTTTAGTTATAGAGCGGAAACCAATTTCAAGTGTATTCAACATTGGAAGTCACTGTGACCTTGACCTTTGGAACACCATGGTCAAAATAAATAAACGTCTTCCAGTCATCAAACCTAACCCACATATGAAATTTGGTAAAGACCCAGTTGGTTGAACTTTAGTTAATTGGCAGAATGCGAAAAGTTAATGGCCGGACATGGTGAAAACATAATGCTCCCGACAGAATCTCTCGGGGGCATAAAATGGGCATGTTTGGGTTGCAGGACCAATGCTCACCTCCCCAGGGGTGGGTGACCTCCTCCAGGGATGGAGTGAAGGACTTACAGTATGTAGAAAGAATGGTTTTCTCAAGTCGAAGGCATGCAGGGACGCTGTGGGGCAAGCCTCTTTCAACCCTCAGTGACTGTGTTTTATATGATAGCAGCATATCGAGGCATGTTAAAAAAGGAAAAGGGAAGGAAGCAGCTTATCATCGTTTGTGCTTCTTGTTCCAGTTCCTCCTCAATCTCCACAGGACGTTCCTCATCCAACTGTACCGGCTCAAGAGCTGGCAGTTGGTTGGGTGTGCCTGTGGGATTAGGAAGGGAATTGGCGGCTGCCTCCGGAACCTCCACTCACCTCTTTCTTCTTATTCCGGTAGGCCTCCAAGCAATGGCCATCCCTACGCTTGGTCGACAGACTCTTCTTTCTTTTCTTCTTTTTTCTCTTTTTAGGGCCTCCGTGCCCCCTTGGGTGAGGACTAGTGCGAGAGGCAATCCTCTCACCAAAGGTGCTACCTCTCCTCAAAGAGGGTGGTGTTGTGGTGTTAGTGTTAGCATCAACTTTGAATTCCTGCTTCAGATGGACGCTCATGCCTATTTCCTGGATAGTCCAGGGGATAGGGCAGGAGATGTCCGGAGCTGAGATGGCTTTCTCTACTCTAGCAGGTAATGTCATTGCTGTACAGGTGTTCAAACTCTGAAGTCAGATGTGTGAATGATGTACTACTGGAATGAAAATGACCCGACGTCTGAAAATGACCTGGACTTACAATATCGAAAGGAATGGTTTCGCGTGCCGAAGGCGCGCTGGGACGGTATGGGGGACAAGCCCCTTTCGACCCTCAGTGACTGTAGATGATTAGTTCTCACATATCTAGGCGTGTCGAAGGAGGAACGGCTTCAGGTACTCGGCTGGTGTCACCAGTTGCGTCGTGATGGTCGCTTGGCTAATGTCGGTTGAACCCTCGGGTGAGGACCAGTGTGAGAGGTTGGGTCCTCTCACAAAGGTACTACCTCTCTCCGAGGGTGCAGTCGATCTGGATTTTCGGGCAAGTATAGTCTGCCACTTCGAGGATGATTTTGAGTGATGGCCATCACTGGCAAGTATAATCTGCCTCAGGCTGTCTCTGTTTGGTTGGACTCTTTGAAGGAAAACAACAACGACAGCTTTCGGGGACCACCAAGAAGAAGACCCCAACTTCCCTTTACAATATTTTCAAAGGAGCTGTTTTTATATTAA
Source organism: Pictodentalium vernedei (assembly GCA_031216915.1). Lineage (NCBI taxonomy): Eukaryota > Metazoa > Mollusca > Scaphopoda > Dentaliida > Dentaliidae > Pictodentalium > Pictodentalium vernedei. The sequence goes on from CM062295.1 coordinate 404,414,854, forward strand.
TTTACAGTTATACCTTTGAAAGTCTTATGTTTTTGTGTCTGTCAGGGTTTGTTTTAATAGCAAATAATTTCATTCACACTTTGAGAAAAAATAAGCTTACCAGGGTGTTTTAGTTTGCTTAATCCTCTTTGATTTTGTCACACTTGAGCAAATAATGGACATACACTAAGTTTGTTTATTTAACAATAATCTTTATCTTTTCACAGGAATGCTGATAAAATATTTCTCAGACTTGAAAGGTTATACAAGTGAATATGTTTTCAGACAATCTACAGTGAAAGATATTTATCATCAATGTGTATGCTTTCAGATATTAAGGTTTTGGGGGACAATTGTCCTGACTGACAATTTCACTGTTGGGCAGATGACCTGGTTACATTTTTGAACTATTGATTTTTGTACACACTGCATTGATCTTAGTTGATTTTAATACTCTGAAATTGCCAAAAATTAATTTTTCGGTCTCTCAAAAAGGCAAAAAAACTGAGTTTTTGCCACAGTTTTGCGGTCTCTTAGGACAGGTGGTCTCCCAAGACAGGTGGTCTCTCATGACAGGTCCATTACAGAGTGAAACCAATCAGCACATGGCCACAGGGGTCTCTCAAGACAGGTGGTCTCTCAAGACATGTTTTACTGTATGTATTTATTTATTTAGTTCAAATATCCACTCATTTTCTAACCAATTATCCCCTTGATCTGAAATCCACTATGGCTCGGCAGAAGAATACAATTTAATAGTGGGTCACAATTTGTTCACAAAAATTCATCTTGCTTCTGTGATATGCCGAAAAATTATGGCACAAAAATTGACACACAACAGATGTATTTTTGAATAGTCAATAACACTGATTCCTGTTCTGATGTATGATTTATGTTGAGGCGACTATTCTCGGAAAAATCTGAATGGTATTTGCATAGGTGAAAATAAAATTATGAGTTATTTTACAATGAGTAAAAATCTCAACCCCAGAGTCCAAAACGTCCAATCACTAAAATTATTTATTTATTTATTGGTGTTTAAGGTCACATATTTATGCACAATGGCTAATCATGACCGTGACAGTTTTACGGGTGGAGGAAGCCGGAGTACCCGGAGAGAACCAACATACTAACTCCACACAAGCAGGGTTAGCATTGGTTGAAGACAAGTGCACCATCGACGTGCAGTATGTCTTAGTTCACAACACCACCGTGCCCCCATGCGGGCAATGGAGATGAAGTGTTTTGCCCAAGGACACAACGTGGTTGCCGCAGGTGGGATTCGAACCGAGGACCTATCGGCTTGCAGCCTGCACCTCTACCTACTGAGCCACCGCGCTCCCAATCACTAAAATCGGTGTATGTAATGAATCATCAATCTAAATAAGGCAAACTTGGATTAAATTGCATGTGTCATGAAAAATGGAATTAAGACTTCATCGCCCATTCCAGAAGAAAACTTTATAATATGCTAGGTGTGCACTTTGCAGGCCTGGCATAATTTATGAGTGCAGGAGTGCTGCATGCCTACTGCACGCCTCGAAAAAATTGAGGAGGGCAATTTTTTGCACCCCTTGATTTTCTGGAATGCCAGACCTGTTTGGGACTGCCTTTGAAATCTATCATCATTTCGTCCCCTGAGTTCCAATGTGTTCTCTGTGCCTACTGGCACAGAGAACACATTGGAACTCAGGGGACAATTTGTCAGTGTGGCATTGATTTGCAATAATTCATGACCCATTCTCTGTCACATTTCGATACAATTTGAGTGTAGAAGGCAGTCACATAAGAATTGAATGTAACATTTTGAATAATGAGAAGATGTGTGTGCTAATTTTTCCATTATGTAGCTGAATGTAGTACAATTTTTCAGTCACATTATTAATACCTTGAAGTGAATATAACCAAAATAGCTTACAGGTTTTTGCATTGAAAATTTCAGGTGCAATTGCACTCCCAAGCAATTTGAGGAGGGCAATTGTTTGCACTCCTTGATTTTCTAGATTGCCAGGCCTGACTTAGGGCAAAAGGGAAGTGAGGATATTCAAACCAATGAATTTGTAACATCACTAGGGCATCAACAAGTTCTTATCCTGTGGGAGGGGGGGGGTCTACTATTGCTTAGCAGAAAGAGGGAAGTGAGATTATTCAAAGCAATGAATTTTTAATGTCATTAGGGCATCAACAAATTCTTATCCTGTGCAACCAGATGCCAATGGTGGTCCAAGAGATGAACATTTCCAATTCTTCTTGTGTATTGTTTGTGTGCATACTTTTCCCTGAAGTTCATCCAATTTCTCTGAAAAACGCCCACAAGTTCCCAGAAAAAAGTTTTCTGTGGTTAACATGTCTGACCTAAGATAGAGGAATAAGCATCAAAATTAGTGAAGCATGACTATAACGGATGTGAAATATACTATCATACAAGAACTTACTGCAACAGAATTTTTCATATCTGCAATAACACTAGCAAATTCATTGAAATGTAGCTCTGGAGAGAATGGCATAGCATGAACAAGGTCTCCTGAATTTTGACCAGCTTTCACACATGCTAGTTCTACATCTTCATTGTTGGTGACAATACTTCCGTGGTAGCGCCCTGGAAGGAAAATAATAAAGTTTATGTTTTGGGGATTAAGCATGCTTTCAACAAGTGTGGTAATACTGTGACCACAAGATGAATACAAGATCAAGTTTAGCCAATATTACACTGATGCTTCCCATTTTGAAGGAATCCAGGCCTGGAATTCTTGAGTGCAGGAGTGCTACACGCCGACTGCACGTCTAGAAAAAATTGAGGAGGGCAATTTTTTGCACCTCTTGAGTTTCTGGAATGCCAGACCTGTTTGGGACTGCTTTTAAAATCTATTATCATTTTGTCCCATGAGTTCCAAAGTGTTCTCTATGCCTACTGGCACAGAGAACACACTGGAACTCAGGGGACGATTTGCCAGTGTTGCATTGATTCGCAATATTTCATGACCCATTCCGTGTCGCATTTCGATACATTTTGAGTGTAGAAGACAGTCAAATAAGAATTGAATGCAACATTTTGAATAATGAAAAGATGTGTGTGCCAATTTTTCCACTCTGTCGCTGAATGTAATAATAATAACACTTTGGCCAGCCACTGTTTTGTCGCGGTTCTCGGCCGAGAAGGCCTTAGTTACCCCTGTACTCCCAACTGCCTCCCTATTCCCACGCTTCTCCTCTCCTCCCAACACTCGGAGACGAACTGCTTGATGACATCCCTTGCCCCATTCTTCCCAATCTCTCCGATTAGCATATTAACCTTCTCCTTTGAGTCTCCCCCTAACCACATGTCCTTCATTCTCCCATCCCACTTTCCCAATGTACTCCCAGTGAATATTATTCTGTTGGACTGGTACTTTGGGCATTCTAGAAGAAAGTGTTCCAAGGTCTCCACTATGCCCAAATTACACATCAGGCACTCCTTTTCACTGTTTTTCCCAATTTTTCCCCTCAGCTCCAGGGACCGCGACCTCAGCTTGAACATTACGTGTACACTCCATACGAAAAAATTATCCAAAAATCGACTGAGTGTGTTATGTGCAATTACATAATGTCAGACGTCCACTCACTAATCAGTGTTGATTGGACTGTATTGGGAAAAGATTCACAAATTAACATATTAATTTCTGTTCACTAAATCCATTTTTTGTACCTGATACATTTTGTTTGGGATTTTGTTTTTCAAATAAAATCATTAAAGGTGAAAATCGGTCCGGTAAATCCCGTTATTTTGTGTGATAAATTTGAGCCAAAAAATGAAAATTTCGCCGATCACGTGCAACAGTGTGGCTCTTCCGTCAATTGGATATACATTGCATGAAATATTCTGAAGTCATTGGAGACCGGCGAACAAACTCAAGGGGGAATCCAAATCATATATCAGCGAAAATTTTATTTTAATATGAAAACAAATCGAAAATCTCACGAATTAACGAACAGATTTTTTCAATTCCTATATTAAACTGCAGTATGGAGTTCTGGAAATGAAAGATATGGCATTTGTATCTGAATATTTTATTAAATGTAGGTTTTAGAAATTTTCTGACTGAACAATATAATTGCTAATCAGGGATTCTCTGAAAGATTTTTCTTGCGAAATATTAATTGGTTATGTTATCCTTCTCACGTGACCGCACTAAAACAGCTTTTCATACCCGGTCGTTTCTACACAAACGACGGGGTTTTAACAAGTGAGGTTTTGTATGCAGTGTACATGTAATGATAGCAGTGACCCCCCAAAGGTGCCATCAAGGTACTCTTCAAAACCTGGCTTCTCTTTATCATACAGGCCACCCAAAGACCTCTTTGATTTGACCCCCTCTCGCCAATTATGGTTACAATCCTCCATGACCCTTTCTTTGACGATTTTTTTACCCTGGTTTGCCCAACGTCCAGGTTCGAGATATCCAATGAGTAGTTCTCTACTAGCTCCCTCACTTGGACCATCAACCCCGTCTTGATATTTGAGTTGAAAATTCTCAGGAACATTACTTTACACCATCGGCTGTCGGGGAGATTTACCAAATAATTAAGATAACCAAGTTTCAACAGGTCTATCCTGTCCTTGATCCTCATCCACCCAAGCTCACCCCGATTGCTTCAAGCACTGAGGCATTACTCGACCCGTTATCCATCGGCCTGCATCGTTCTGCAGGATTTCCAAGCTCTTTACGGGCGTCTGGTTTAGAGGTACCACTTCCGTACCATAAGTTATACTTGGCAGACCCACCATTTCCCAAATGGTTTTCCCCACGAAAACCTTATTGAAACTGTTTCTCCCTATAAGTTTCATTTTGTTAAGGATTTGCTTCCCCTTCAGAATCAATTTATTTGTGTGGTTTTGGTAGATGCCTCTTCCTGTAATGTTTATATTTACCCCCAAATATTTGTAATCACCTGTGTCTCCTACACTGAGAAGTTTGCTGCTACCTTCCGGAATACAGAACTCACCCACTCTCCACCTTCGAGTGTGGTCCACTTTGCGGCCCACAGGTATAACTTTGCTCTTGCTTTCATTAAGTTTGAGTCTCCATCTGCTCCCATATTTCCCAACAATTCGTTAGACCCTCTTCGTTTTCTGACACTAGCACCATATCGTCTGCAAAAATTAGCCCTGGGATCTTCAAGTCCCCAACTGCTACCCCCTCGTCGCAGTGCGGGAGTTCATCTCCTAAACCTTTGATGTACAATTCAAACAGAATTGGCGAAAGGATACACCCCTGTTTTAGGCCTATCTCCGTAGGCACACGTTTTGTTGTAATGTTTCCCAGGCTAAGTTCACTCTGTACGTCTTTATATAATGCTTTCATAATTCCAACAAACTCACCTCCTAAGCCCAGAGCCTCCAGCTTGCGCCACATACCCTCCCTCCATACTCTATTGTATGCCTTTTTGACATCCAAAAAGGCCATAAACATCTTTTTCTTTTTTGCTTTTGCGGATTCTATTATTTGGGATAGCGTGAAAAGATGGTCAGTAACTCTCCTTCCCATCCGGAAGCCATTCTGGATTTCTCCCCCAAAACCCTTCTCTTCAATCACCTCCTCTAGTCTCCCATACAGGACTTTACAGAAAACTTTTCCAATGTTGCTACTGACAGAGATCCCTCGATAGTTATCCAAAACGTCTTTTTCCCCCTTTTTGTGAATAAATGTCACTTTGCTTTCTCTCCACTACTTTGGGACCTCTTGATTTTCTATGGCTAGATTGAATAGGGCAGTTAGGCTTTCCACGAATTCCTCTCCTCCCTTTTTGATAAACTCGTTAGGAATTTCATCCACGCCTCCCGCTTTTCCAACCCTTAATTTTGAAATCACCTTTCGCACCTCCTCTGTTTTAATTTCGCTGCACACGAAGTTCGATAGGTTTTCCTCGACCCGATTCGAACACTCAGGTGGGCTTCCCATGCACCATCGCTTATCGGTTACCTTTTCCCAGTGCTTGACTAGTTCTAATTCGACTTGATCTTGCTCGTCTGTAACTCTGCCATCTACTTTTATACTCTGTGGGTTACTTCCTTTGTTACGTTTATTCACCCATTTCCAAAATACGTTCGAACTCAACCTCCCTGTCGTTCTTATCGTCCTAATAAGACTGCTATTTCGCACTCTCCGATTATTGTTTTTAATCTTATTTACTTTATTTTGGGCTTGTTGGTATTCTTCCTTTGCTGCTGTGGCCTCGTTGCTTTCTGCCCCCTTAAGTTTTCTACTTCTTCTGTTTGCAGCACATTTAGCTTTTCTACCTTTATGGCCCTTTTCAGTTCTTCATTCACTCTGTACCCAAGTTCCCGTGTTGGCACCCTGATCTTTCCTACACTTTCTTTCCCTGCCAACTAGGCTTACAACTATGGCGTCAGCCATCTTTTGGACACTACCCTCCTTGGGTATGGTTGCAAGCTTTGGTTTCAGTTTTTCATTGAACTTCGCCCAGTCAGCATCCTTTTTGAGTCCCCAAATTTCCTTAAAGCTTCCTTTGCTTTTTACTAGGTTTTTGGCCCTGATCGTCACTGTAATCAAGTTGTCATCACTATCCACCTCCATTTTACCCTCATCATCCACTTCTACCCCTATCACCTCCCTCCATAAATTAGTATCTGTAAGAATGTAGTCGATTTTTGATTTTCTGTCGTTCCTCTCCCAGGTCCATTTCCCCTTACACCTCGCGTCCCTGTTCAGAATCTCTTCAGGCTGAGCTCGTTAGTGAAGTTGAACAGCTTTCTTCCATTCCTGTCGACTTTCTTGTCCTCACCCTCTATGCCTTCTTCATTATTACCTATGTGTCCGTTAAAGTCACCCATCAGAATTATACCGAGCCCCTTGTTTTGTAGTTCTGTGATATTGGACCTTAGTGTTGAGCATATCGAGTCATTCCACTCGGGTTTGCTTCCCTCCACCGCACAGTACACAATCCGAAGGGCAATACTTTTGTTTCTCAGATTGATCCTCACCCATCCAATTTCTTTTGATACTTCAGCCTAGGTGCTGACATCTTCCAGGTCTGTGATAAGCGACGGTTTTAAATCCTCTTTAATGTACATGCCTACCCCTCCCCCCTTTTTCTGGCCTGTAGCACTATTTTTCAGTCACAATATTAATACCTTGAAGTGAATATAATCAAAATAGCATACAACTTTTTGCATTGAAACTTTCAGGTGCAATTGTACTCCCAAGCAATCTGAGGAGGGCAACTATTTTGCACTTCTTGATTTTCTAGATTGCCAGGCCTGGGAATCTCAACATATGGCATGGTTTCTTTGCTGAGTGAGCACTATTTTACAAGTAAAGAAGAATTTGTCCACCACAATAAACAAGAAAATAGCATCGCACAGCAAAGTAACTACCCCCTGCCTCCGATGAACTATGACATAAGCAAAAGTGTAATGAACTAAACATTACTGAAATCTGATAATTACTTTCAAGTTGTTACATGAACACTAAAATTTCCAATAAAATGAAACAAGAGGCCCCAGGCGCTCACGTGACAAAACTGCATCTATGGCTAGTTAACACTACAGAGGAATGAAGTCACTTAACCCTTTACCCAACGTAACGGCCAAAACCGGTCAGCGCTATTCACAAAAATCGCCAGTTAATTTTCAATATTTTTTCATTTTTTGTCTCAAAAGCATAAGTTATGACCCCTCATTGGAACGAGCTCGTTGAGCTCGTTCCAATGAGGGGTCATAACCTATGTATTTGAGACAAAAAATGAAAAAAAAATTAGTTATTCAAGAATTTTGTTTGCAAGTGTCGTCTGCTTTTCATGTTAGGTAAAGGGTTAATTATTTATAACTATGCTGTCCATGTGAAATGATTTTTTCTACTACTTGAACGCTACCACTGAGATTTCCAGTAATGCAAAACTTAGGAGCTCAAATAGCAACCTAGGGACTTAACTTGAACAAACTTGAATCTGACTTGATTTAAACAAACTTGAATCTGGGCTGGGTTGGGGCATTGTATACCAAATATCACATTACTCTAAATGGTCATTCTCAAGATTTTAAAGAATATTCCTCTTTTGCACCAAGTTAAAATTAGAGCCCAAATATTAACCCGGGAAGTTTATTTGAACAAACTTAAAATTGCCTCCCCACACCCCCAAGAGTGCTGTATATCAAATGTCAAAAGATTCTGCCTTGTGGTTCTGCAGAAGATATTGAGCATACTCCCAATATCCCACTCTCTTAAAATATGGTACTACGCAGAGAACACAAATATCAACCAGGGACTTCATTTGAACAAATTGAACCTGACCCCTCTAAGGATGTTGTAAATCTAATATCAAAAGTTTTGAACAAGTGCATCCCATTTTTAAGATTATTCCTCAAACTACGAAAAAGTTAAAATTTGGGCTCCAAGATGCAAATATTAATCCAGGGACTTGATTTTAACCAACTTGAATCTGTCTCCCAAAAGGATGGTGTACACCAAACATGAAAAGGTTGTCACTGGGAGTTTCGTGAGAATACTTTTAAAGGTAAAATTTTTGCTCCCATATAGATCCCAAATATTAACCTAGGGACTTGAATTGAAAATGAAAGTGTCAATGACACTGTAGCTCAACTTGACAAACTTGAACTTGGTAAGTTATAAATGAAATGGCAAAATTGAAGATCATTGGGACCAATGTCATTTTTTTTGCCAGTGGCAACATTTTTTGACAGAAACCAAAGAAAATCGATAGCTCCCATCTAGAGGCCTCCCCCAAACAAGCATGTCAGGTTTCAAAGCAATCTGATCATAAATGTGCCCTGTAGGGTGTACAAAAGGGAAATATTGTGGTCTGACAAGACTAAATTCTAAGAACGTTGGCCGTGGCAACATTTTTGACGGAAATGGAAGAAAATCGATAGCTCCCATCTAGAGGTCACCGTAAATAAGCATACCAGGTTTCAAAGCAATCTAATCATAAATGAGCCCTGTAGGGTGAGCCAAAGGGAAATATTGTGGTCTGACTAAACTAAGTTTTAAGAATGTTGGCTGCGGCAACATTTTTTGATGGAAATTGAAGAAAATCGATAGCTCCCATCTAGAGGTCACCCCAAACAAGCATGAAAGGTTTCAAAGCAATCCAATCATAAATGTGCCCTGTAGGGTGTGCCAAAGGGAAATATTGTGGTCTGACTAAACTGAGTTCTAAAAACATTGGCCACGGCAACATTTTTGGACGGAAATTGAAGAAAATCGATAGCTCCCATCTACATGTCACCCCAAACAAGCATGCCAGGTTTCAAAGCAATCCGATCATAAATGTACCCTGTAGGGTGTGCCAAAGGGAAATATTGAGTCTTCTGACTAAACTAAGTTCTAAGAACGTTGGCTGCGGCAACATTTTTTGACAGAAATTGAAGAAAATCGATAGCTCCCATCTAGAGGTCTCCCCAAACAAGCATACCAGGTTTCAAAGCAATCTGATCATAAATGGGCCCTGTAGGGTGTGCCAAAGGGAAATATTGAGGTCTGACTGAACTAAGTTCTACAAACGTTGGCCGTGGCAACATTTTTTGCCGGAAATTGAAGAAAATCGATAGCTCCCATCTAGAGGTCACCCTAAATAAGCATACCAGGTTTCAAAGCAATCAAATCATAAATGTGCCCTGTAGGGTGTGCCAAAGGGAAATATTGTGGTTTGACTAAACTAAGTTCTAAGAACGTTGGCCGCGGCAACATTTTTTGACAGAAATTGAAGAAAATCGATAGCTCCCATCTACATGTCACCCCAAACAAGCATGCCAGATTTCAAAGCAATCCGATCATAAATGTACCCTGTAGGGTGTGCCAAAGGGAAATATTGAGTCTTCTGACTAAACTAAGTTCTAAGAACGTTGGCTGCGGCAACATTTTTTGACAGAAATTGAAGAAAATCGATAGCTCCCATCTAGAGGTCTCCCCAAACAAGCATACCAGGTTTCAAAGCAATCCGATCAAAAATGTGCCCTGTAGGGTGTATAAAAGGGAAATATTGTGGTCTGACTAGACTAAATTCTAAGAACGTTGGCCGTGGCAACATTTTTTGACGGAAATGGAAGAAAATCGATAGCTCCCATCTAGAGGTCACCGTAAATAAGCATACCAGGTTTCAAAGCAATCTAATCATAAATGAGCCCTGTAGGGTGAGCCAAAGGGAAATATCGAGTCTTCTGACTAAACCAAGTTCTAAGAACGTTGGCCGCGGCAACATTTTTAGATGGAAATTGAAGAAAATCGATAGCTCCCATCTAGAGGTCTCCCCAAACAAGCATACCAGGTTTCAAAGCAATCAGATTATAAATGTGCCTGTAGGGTGTGCCAAAGGGAAATATTGTGGTCTGACTAAACTAAGTTCTAAGAATGTTGGCTGCGGCAACATTTTTTGATGGAAATTGAAGAAAATCGATAGCTCCCATCTAGAGGTCACCCCAAACAAGCATGAAAGGTTTCAAAGCAATCCGATCATAAATGTGCCCTGTAGGGTGTGTCAAAGGGAAATATCGAGTCTTCTGACTAAACCAAGTTCTAAGAACGTTGGCCGCGGCAACATTTTTAGATGGAAATTGAAGAAAATCGATAGCTCCCATCTAGAGGTCTCCCCAAACAAGCATACCAGGTTTCAAAGCAATCAGATCATAAATGTGCCCTGTAGGGTGTGCCAAAGGGAAATATTGTGGTCTGACTAAACAGAGTTCTAAAAACATTGGCTGCGGCAACATTTTTTGACGGAAATTGAAGAAAATCGATAGCTCCCATCTAGATGTCACCCCAAACAAGCATACCAGGTTTCAAAGCAATCTGATCATAAATGGGCCCTGTAGGGTGTGCCAAAGGGAAATATTGAGGTCTGACTGAACTAAGTTCTACGAACGTTGGCCGTGGCAACATTTTTTGCCGGAAATTGAAAAAAATCGATAGCTCCCATCTGGAGGTCACCCTAAATAAGCATACCAGGTTTCAAAGCAATCAAATCATAAATGTGCCCTGTAGGGTGTGCCAAAGGGAAATATTGTGGTTTGACTAAACTAAGTTCTAAGAATGTTGGCCGCGGCAACATTTTTTGACAGAAATTGAAGAAAATCGATAGCTCCCATCTAGAGGTCACCCCAAACAAACATGCCAGGTTTCAAAGCAATCCGATCATAAATGTACCCTGTAGGGTGTGCCAAAGGGAAATATTGAGTCTTCTGACTAAACTAAGTTCTAAGAACGTTGGCCGCGGCAACATTTTTTGACAGAAATTGAAGAAAATCGATAGCTCCCATCTAGAGGTCTCCCCAAACAAGCATACCAGGTTTCAAAGCAATCTGATCGTAAATGTACCCTGTAGGGTGTGCCAAAGGGAAATATTGAGGTCTGACTAAACTAAGTTCTACGAACGTTGGCTGTGACAACATTTTTTGCCGGAAATTGAAGAAAATCGATAGCTCCCATCTAGATGTCACCCTAAATAAGCGTGTCAGGTTTCAAAGCAATCAAATCGTAAATGTGCCCTGTAGGGTGTGCCAAAGGGAAATATTGTGGTTTGACTAAACTAAGTTCTAAGAACGTTGGCCGCGGCAACATTTTTTGACGGAAATTTAAGAAAATCGATAGCTCCCATCTAGAGGTCACCCCAAACAAGCATAAGAAGTTTCAAAATAATCTGATCATAAATGCGACCTGTGAGGTGTGCCAAAGGAAATTGTGGACGTACGTACTAACGTACTAACATACTAACGTACGTACGTATGTACGTACGCCGACGGACGAGAAGTGATGGCAATAGCTCAGCTTGACTTTGTCAAGTTGAGCTAAAAATCGTGACAGCCCTAATGGAAATGAAAAGAAAATCAATAGCTCCTATCTTTTTCACCCTGCACAAGCATACAAAGTTTCAAAACAACCTGATAATGAATGTGCCCTCTGAGGCATGCCAAAGGAAGATGTTAATGCACAAATGCACTAGTTTGTCATTGCTTGTGGAAATGTTTTTTTCTCTTTTTTTATGGAAATTCATAAACTTACTCTGCAGAGAGTGCAAAAGGGATAAGTTGCTGCATAAATGCAGTAAGTTCAAAGGCTAGTGATAACGACAATAATATTTTATGGAATGAAATGAAAAATGAAAGTGTCAATGACACTGTAGCTCAACTTATCAAGACAAAGACATGTACATGTATAGTATGTGACACAGCAATGACAAACATCTAGGTAATGACCTGATAACAAAGGTACATATAAAGTATTGTAAGGGTCTGTACATAAATACTGACCGTTGTCTGTAACAAATGTATAGGTAAAGTATTGTAAAGGTGGGTGACAGTCAGATGCTAAACTAGAAAAAATCTTGAGTCCCAGAGTGGGTCTGACTGAACCCCAAAATATTTGTTCTCATAGCACAGTGATAACAAAGGCACCCAAAAACATACTCGTTCCTGTCCCAAGGTGAAAACAAAGGTACCCAAGAAGTTTTTTGAAGATCAGTTCATAAATACGAGCTGTATAAAACTTGTGACAAAAAACTGATTGGACCTAATTGCGGTACAAAATGGCCACTGGCAGCCATCTTGAATTTTGGACCGTACCCAGAAACACTCAATCTTGTCCCAAGGTGATAACAAAGGTACCCAAGAAGTTTTGTGAAGATCGGTTCATAAATACAGCCTCTACCCTGAGCCGTATTGACATGTGTGCTTACATTGTGTAAGTAGCACTGAATAAATCAAAGTTCATCTAATTTGCATAATTTCTGCACGAAAAAAAAACCCCCTTACAATATGTGATGTATTCCATGTTACTAAACATTCATACAAAAATTTATTCAAATCAGAACTTTCATACAGAAGTTCTGTACAAAAAACTGATTGCACTAATTTTGGTACAAAATGGCTGCTGGTGGCCATCTTGAATTTCGGACCACACCCAAAAACACTCGCTCTCATCCCACTGTGATAACAAAGGTACCCAAGAAGTTTCGTAAAGATCGGTTCATAAATATGGCCTCTAGTCTGAGCTGTATAGAAGTTGTGCATGCCAGGTTTCAAAGCAATCCGATCATAAATGTGCCCTGTAGGGTGTGCCAAAGGGAATTTTGAGGTCTGACTAAACTAAGTTCAAAGGTCGTTGAGAGAGGCACGATTTTTTAACGGAAATGGAAGAAAATTGATAGCTCCCATCTAGAGGTCACCCCAAACAAGCATGCCAGGTTTCAAAGTAATCCGATCATACATATGCCCTGTAGGGTGTGCCAAAGAGAAATATTGAGGTCTGACTTAACTAAGTTCTAAGAACGGTGCCACCGGCAACATTTTTTGACGGAAATGGAAGAAAATCGATAGCTCCCATCTAGCGGTTACCCCAAACAAGCATGCCAGGTTTCAAAGCAATCCGATCATAAATGTGCCCTGTAGGGTGTGCTAAAGGGAAATATTGATGCATAACTGCACTAGGGTTGCCTCCCGGCCATTTTCTTTTTCTCATTTCCTGAGGAAAAAAAAATTGGGATCCTGGAAAATGCACTGTTGTTCAGTCAACTTCAGTGTTCATTGTAATATAGAGTTCCCTCTCTGTTTTCTTATTGTTTTCGTTGAAAAAAAACGGCATTTGATATAACAAGAATGTATTACATACAAAAAACAACCAAGGCAGTCCAGTTATAAGTTCATAACATATAAGTGGCAGACCGGCGGTTCGGTAATTCCTCGCTACATTTAAGTGAATGGATTGGCCAGAGTGATTGACAATGATTAGCTTCGAGATTATCGCCACAATCATTGAACAATCCCGTAAACTTATTTGTCAGTAAGCAGTCAGCACTGACTCAGCAGTTAAACCGCACATGTACGTAGTGATCCATGAGACCTGATTATCCTGTGCACATATATGACATACCATTCAAATTCAATGCAGCAATGATTTCTGAATTCAGAGAATTTCCAACAGAAACTATAACGGTTTGCGGAAGTCGTTGGACTTTCAGTTTCAGGCGCTGTGAATCCTGTGAACTGTGAATTTATATGTTTTACAATACCGTAACCATGCACAAATCAATATGTCTCGCTCGTCAGCATGGACGCATTTTGAGAAAAAATCTGAAGACTTGGCCGAGTGCAACGTATGCAACACCAAGATAAAAACTAAAGGAGGTTCCACAGGTGGACTGCTAAGACACTTGAGGGAGAAGCATGGCATTAATGCTGTTTCATTGAGTCAGGGTTCGACTCCCAGTCCCAGTGGTTCAACCGGGAAATGGGTTGCTTGTTCTAGTGCGGCGCCAGGATTATCAGATCCGAAGCAGAGAGCTTTGAACTTTGCCGTGAAAACCAAACAAAGTTTGGAAAAAACTGTCACAAGATTGGCGGCCCAAGATGGATTTTCCATAAACGGCATAACAAAGAGCGCCTTCATCCGCAGTGCATTGGCAGCACAAAACATGAAATTACCAAAAGACCACCAAGGTGTTATGAATTTAGTCAAGACTTTCTATGATGAGACATGTGAACGAATTCGAAGCTATCCAAAATGTAAAATTGAAAAGGGGCAGCAGTTTAGTTTGACTGCAGATGAGTGGACGAGTGTTGCTAATAAACGATATTTCAATGTGAATATTCATGGCACGGATGGATTTGTTTGCAACCTGGGATTGGTTCGAATTTGTGGGTCATTCACTTCGGAGAGGACATTAGAATGTCAAACAATACATAGGAGAATTTGGTATTGACTTCGAAAAGCATTGTGTGGATATAATGGCAGACAGAGCCTCTGTGATGGTGAAATTTGGACGACTGTCACCCACAGAATATCAAGGGTGTTGGGCCCATGCATTTCACTTGGCTGTGTGTGATTTTCTCTATACTAACAAATCAAGCACAACACTGAGAACCGATCTTGAAGAGGCCAGCAAGCCTAACACTGATGATGATCTCACGGATGATGATGAAGTTGAAGTTAATGAGATAATTTCTGTATCTCAGAGAAACCAGTTTCAAATTCTGACATAGACTTGACTATCAAACATCTCTGTGTAGACGTTCAATGCTTCCGACGAAGTCCGAAGGATAACAAAATTTTACAAAAACATGTCAGTGCTGAGATCGGCAAAGATCTCATGCTTATTCTCGACGTCAAAACACGTTGGAATAGTTTGTTTGCCATGTTCGGGAAATATCGTAAGGTTAGACCGTGTTTAGAGAAAGTTTTCATAGACTTGAAAGGGAAGTCAGCCTTAGATCAAAACAAATTCCTGTTGATCGAGCAACTGCCAGCAGCATTGGAACCTGTCAAGTTGGCAAGTGATGCTTTATGTCGTAACGATGGGACATTATTGCCTGCCGATGCAATTGTGAACTTTCTTCTAGACACCCTCGAACAAGGCAGTAATCCTTTGTGTTCAAAACTGAAGGAATCAATACTTGATCGCATCACAGCGCGTCGGAATAAAGTACTCATGGATCTGATCCACTATCTCCACAAGGCAGAAAGTGTGAGTAAGCCAAATGTTTTCGGGATCAGAAGTTCCAAATCTGCTATGCAAAAGTTTGCAATGAGCTTTTTCACAAGACTGCATAGGTAGCATAGCTCAGATCAGTCAGATGTCAGTGCAGCAGATACAACAGATGAAATAGTTGTCACTTATGGAGCTTGTTCCTCTGCTGATAGCGAGACGACTGACTCTGAGCACACCGAAGAAAGCCTAGCGGAAAAGTTTCAAATGGCAATTGAGTGTGCAGTGGAGGTTGAAACTGATACCACGGAGTGCACGGACCTTAAATCGATGACTAATGATTTCCGAATGTTCGAGGCACAGAAGAAGCGAACCCCTAAACTGGAACAACTTTATCGTGCACTAATCACAATAAAGCCATCTTCTGTTGAGTCAGAGAGAGCTTTCTCCTCAGCCGGAAACTTCGCTACACGCATTAGGTCTTGGCTCGGAAACAAATCTCTTTCTGTCCTCGTGTATTCTTAAAAAAATTCTTCAACAACCGGAACTAAATCAACCAATCAGTTGTCAAATGAATGGACTTTCAGATTGTTTTTGTTTTATATTAAGTTCATACTTGAAAGGTTGAAATGAAGGAAAGTACCATTAAAATCAAGTGTTTCTACTTTCTAGTCAGACTTGTAAGTTGAAGTTGTAACTGTAGTATCCATTTCCCAGGATACGGAGATTAAATTTCCCGATTTCCTGGGACAGAGTTGTCCGAGAAATGAACCAACCTTAAACTGCACTAAGTTCCTCAGAGGTTGTTGCCATCGGCAACATTTTTTGACAGAAATCGAAGAAAATCGATAGCTCCCATCTAGAGGTAACCCCAAACAAGCGTACCAAGTTTCAAAATGATCTGATCATAAATGTGCCCTGTAGGGCGTGCCAAAGGAATATATTGACGCCTGACTAAACCAAGTTCAATGGTTGTTGCCAGCGGCAACATTTTTTGACAGAAATGGAAGAAAATCGATAGCTCCCATCTAGAGGTCAACCCAAAAAAGCATACCTGGTTTCAAAGCAATCTGATGATAAATGTGCCCTGTAGGGTGTGCCAAAGGGAAATATTGAGGTCTGACTAAACTAAGTTCAAAGAACATTGCCAGCAGCAACATTTTTGACGGAAATGGAAGAAAATTGATAGCTCCCATTTAGAGGTCACCCCAAACAAGCATACCAAGTTTCAAAGTGATCTGATCATAAATTTGACCTGTGCGGTGTGCCAAAGGAAATTGTGGATGTACGTTCATACCTGTACGCATGTCTGCCGACAGACGAGAAGTGATGGCAATAGCTCAGCTTGACTTTGTCAAATTGAACAAAAAAGCATAGTAAAATGAGACACACAAAGGGCAATAACTCTCTAAATTTTCAAGAAATCATTGTGAACTTCAATCTACCGGTAATCTAAGATGTTAATATAAAGCAGCATATAAAAATTATTAAAAATTAATGCTTACTTTTCAAGTAATCACATAAACATTAACAAGAGGCCCCATGGGGCCTGAGGTGCTCAGGTGACCAAAGTTGTTTAAAGAAGGATTCAGTTAGCATCTATGTCTAGTTATCACTACAGAGTGATGAAGTTATTTAATTATACATAACTCTGTTGTCAATGCCAGATGATGTTTTTCTACTACTGGGATGCTGGTTACCACAGAAATAATGCCTAGACTTTCAGTAATGCAAAACTAGGGAGTCCAAATATCAACATAGGGACTTAACTTGAACAAACTTGAAGGATGTTGTAAACCAAATATCAAAAGATTCTGACGGGTGGTTCTGGAGAAGATTTTTAGAATGTTACTAATTTTGCACTATGTTAAAATTTGTCCCTCCCTCCCTCCACTCCCCCACCCCCACAGGGAACATAGATATCAACCTGGGGACTTTATTTGAACAAAGTGAATCTGAACCCTCTAAGGATGCTGTATAGCAAATATTAAAAAATTTTGATTTATCTCAAGATGCAGATTTTTAAGGATTACTCCTCATATTGAAGTAAGTAAAAACTTGGGTTCCAATAGGGAGCACAAATATTAACCCATAGACTTGATTTGAACAAACTTAGATCTGACCTCCCTCAGGATGCTGCAGACCAAATACCAAAAGATTCTGGCCTGTGGAGATTTTTAAAGATTATTCCTCATATAGCACTAAGTTAAAATTCAGCCTCCATTAGAGAGCCCAATTATTAACCGATGGATTTGAGTTGAACAAATTGAATCCAACCAATGAAAAAATTCTGTATGCCATATATTAAAAGATTCTGACCAGTGTTTCTGGAGAAGAAGAGTTTTAACCCTTTACCTAACCTGAAAAGCAGACGACACTTGCAAAAATAATTCTTGAATAACTAATTTTTTTCAGTTTTTGTCTCAAAAACATAGGTTATGACCCCTCGTTGGAACGAGCTTGACGAGCTCGTTCCAACGAGGGGTCATAACCTATGTTTTTGAGACAAAAAATGAAAAAAATAATGAAAATTAATTGGCGATTTTTGAGAATAGCGCTGGCCGGTTTTGGCCATTATGTTAGGTAAAGGGTTAAAGATTATTTCTCATATTGAACTAAGTTAAAATTCGGGCTCCAATGGGGAGCACAAATATTACCCCAGGGACTTGGTTTGAACAAATGAGATCTAACCTCCCTAAGGATGCTGTACACCAAATATCAAAAGATTCTGTTGGAGGATCTGAAGAAGATGATTTTTAGAAATTATTCCTTATTCCTCATACAGAGTCCCAAACATTAACTGCTGGACTTGCTTTGAAAAACAGGAGTTTGACCACCATAAGGATACTACTGTATACTCAATATCAATAGATTCTAAGTGGTGGACCTGAAAAAGATTTTTTAAGATTATTCCCCATATTGCATTAAGTTAAAATTCTTTTCCCCATAGAGAGCCCAATTTCTAACTGATGGGCTTTATATGAACAAACTTGATACTCACTCCTGTAGGAATTCTGTATACCATATATAACCAGAGGCTCAAGTGAGCCTAAAACACTCACCTGGCTCAAACAGGCAAAACAGATGAGTGTATCAGCATGTGATCAGCAGCAACAGCAATTTTTTTTATTTTCTATAACACAACCAAAGGCAATACCCCATACTGACTTGCAGTCAGGCGAGCTAACAAGAGATGGGCCACAGCCCCGGTGCATACCCCACAGTGCATACTGCCAAACAATGGCAAGAGAAGAAACAAGAGCCCCATAGAGGCCTGAGGGCGCTCACCTGACATGGTAGCCTAAATATCAACCCAGTGAATTGATTTCAACAAGTGGCATCTGCTCCTCCTAAGAAAAGCTTATACCAAATATCCAAAGATTCTGACCAGTGGATCGAAAAAAAAAGAAGATTTTTAAAGAATATTCCTCATATTCAACTAAGTTATAATTCGGGCTCCCAAAGGGAGCCCATATATGAACCCAGGAACTTGGCTTTAACAAACTTGAATATCACCCCCTAAGGATGCTGCACACCAAATATCAAAACATTCCGACTGCTGGATCTGGGGAGCAGGAGAAGTCGGCCCATTGCGAACTCGGCCCCGGAGAAGTCGGCCCCTAGGAGAAGTCGGCCCAGACAATTTCGGAGAAGTCGGCCCATGAGAGAAGTCGGCCCCACAAACTACAGGAGAAGTCGGCCCCAGGAGAAGTCGGCCCAGACAATTTCGGAGAAGTCGGCCCATGAGAGAAGTCGGCCCCACAAACTACAGGAGAAGTCGGCCCCTAGGAGAAGTCGGCCCAGACAATTTGAGAGAAGTCGGCCCATGAGAGAAGTCGCCCCCATGAAGTACAAGAGAAATCTGCCCCTAGGAAGTCGACCCAGACAATTTGGGAGAAGTCGGCCCCACAAACTAAAGGTTAACATCCGATGGTTTAGGGCAAAAAGTCTGATCACAGGGACCCGGTATCAGTCATTTGATGAAATAAAATAGTGACATATATACTTCACAATTTGAGATGTATGAAAAAAAGCAGTCTTGTTTTTTATCATTGAAAATACCAGGGCTTTCTAGGAACTGATGTTACGTAGTGGTATTATCAGTGATAAAAAGACATTATTTTACTGCAAACAGAACTAATTTACAGCAATTACAATACACTGACCTACACTGATGTATAAAAAATCACTCTTTACCTATTTACAGAGTAGTAGGAGCAGTTAAGTTGGCCACCCTTTTTAAAAGTTGACTAGTTGTTAGTTCGTCGTGACGGTAAAGTCGCCAGAGTTGAAAGAGCTTGCCCTGCATAATTTGTTTTTGTTTCCTTTGAATCCGTCTAAGTTTCTCTTCTTGGACAATCTGACCAGTTGGACGAAGACCAGGGACTCTCAGAGAGCCATGTATTTTGGATGTATTCAGTTAGTGGTCTCAATTGGTCTGTGGTGCAACATTGTATTTGATGAAACGTAGGCTCTATATATTCATTTGGTATATATGGAAGGGCAAACAGGTTTTTCTATGTATTCATGAACTGGTCCACTAGAACGATAGGCCACCGCTAGGCCTAGGTCCTGGACTTTTCTCCAAAGTGCATGACCCCAATGAAAGCTGCACCCGTGTAAAATTACATCTGGGAATACTTCGTATGCCGCACGCCATACGGTGGTGCAAATTGATGCTCGATACCATTTGGAATTCTAATATAGAAACGGGGTGGTCAAAACATGTGAGGGAACTAATGGACAATTACTCTATAGAGGTCACAAACATAGAAGTAGGAATGAAAGAAGGCAAAAGGTTTGTCAAAGAGAGAGTCATGGAAGATTGCAATCGAAACTGGCGAGCAGGGGTTAGCGTGAAAAGATCACTGCAGGGGTTACAATATAAAGAAAAGCCAGCTTTTGAGAAGTACCTAGATGGCACCTTTGGAGGGTCACTGCTGTTCAAACTGAGATCAAGATCACTTGAGCTTCGGGGAAAAATTGGGAGAGATGGGGAAAAGGGATGCCAAATGTGGCACTCTGGAGTAGTGGAGACCCTGGAACATTTGCTCTTGGAATGCCCACAGTATATACCTCATAGAATAAAATTTACTGGAAGAATAATGCAGAAGTGGGGTGAAGAAACAAAGGATAGATGGCTGAAGGGGGACACGAGGGAGAGGGTAGGAATGCTTATTGAAGAAATTGAAAAAGAGGAAGTGAGGGACACTATTAAGCAGTTTATATCTGAATGCTGGGAGGAGAGGAGGGGAAGAGGGGGTGGGGTGCAGGGGGAATGATGGCCTTCTCTTATGAGGACCGCGACAAATCAGCGGCTGGCCAAAGAGTTATTATTATTATTATTATTATATGCCCCGCTCAAAGTCTGTTGTGATCTTTTTAAACTGATTGTCAGGAATGAGTTCATTGATGCGTTCGAAAATGGCTTTGTAATCTTTGTTACGGCGGCGTGACATTAATGCAAAAGCAAGGGGTACTTGTTTGGCGTATTCGCTGTTTTCGTCGCCGACAAATGCATGCCAGCTAAAAAGCTGGTAAAATGGTGGGCGAACTACCTTGAAGGTAGCATCACAGTAGATTGATGTAGCATTACTCAAAAGTTGTAATTGATCTGGCGTCGAGAACAGAATATGCCGAGCTCCGTCTAAACAGATATCAGCTTGAAGAAAATTGCTCGGTAACCAATCAATTGCTAAGTCAAATGATATATCTTTCGGTTCAGTAGGACGGCCTTTTTGGCGTTGATAGTTGCTGCTACGTGCTAGATTCAACGGTTTCGGTCGACTAGTTGTTGGTTTCTCAAGTTGAATGTCTGTCGCAAACACATCCTCGACTAGTGAAGTTGCAGAACGAAATATATCACCCTTAGCAAGATGGTGAACTTTCTTGACAATTTTAATTTTTGAAGCCAACCCAGGTTGACCTGGATGGTTGTGGCTTTGTGGCCCAGGTGTAAAGTTCTCCCTAAGTTCTTTCACAGTAGCTTTACATGTATTGTTCTTATTTCTGACAGAGCAGCGCCATATTGGACGGCCTGATTTCTTAGTGTATGAGTAGCCGTGACTGTCTATTAAAAGTTTGCCTGACTGTTGTGAACCGTTGGAAATAATTTCATATGTTATTGTATCTGGCTGACTTAGCAATCCTTTTTATAAGGGTGGGGCCGACTTCTCTCATGGGCCGACTTCTCTTATGGGCCGACTTTGTTTTGGGCCGAGTTCTCCTAGGGTGACTTTGTTTGGGGCCGACTTCTCTCATGGGCCGACTTCTCTTGTGGGCCGACTTTGTTTTGGGCCGAGTTCTCCTATGGGCCGACTTCGTTTGGGGCCGACTTCTCTTGTGGGCCGACTTTGTTTTGGGCCGAGTTCTCCTGTGGGCCGACTTCATTTGGGGCCGACTTCTCCTGCATTCCTGGATCTGAAGAAGAAGATTTTCAAAGAAAATTCCTCATTTTGAACTAAGTTAAAATTTGCGCTCCCACAGTAAGTCCAAATATTGTCCTAGGGACATGGCTTGAACAAACTTGAATCTCACCCCCCTAAGGATGCTGCATACCAAATATCAAAACATTCTGACTGCTGGATCTGAAGAAGATTTTTAAAGAAATTTCCTCATTTTGAACTAAGTTATCATTCGGGCTCCCACAATGAGCCCAAATATGGACCTAGGGACATGGCTTGAACAAACTTGAATCTCACCCCCCTAAGGATGCTGCATACCAAATATCAAAACATTCCGACTTCTGGATATGAAGAAGTTTTTTAAAGAAAATTCCTCATTTTGAACTAAGTTATAATTCGTCAACCACAATGAGCCCAAATATGAACCCAGGGACTTGGCTTGAACAAACTTGAATCTCAAGCCCCTAAGCATGGTGCATACCCAACATCAAAAGATTCTGCCTGCTGGATCTTGAGAAGAAGATTTTCAAAGAAATTTGCCTGAAATGCACTAAGTTCAAATTTGGGCTCCTATACTGAGCCCTAATATAAACCCAGGGGTCCGATTTGAACAAACTTGAATCAGATCCACCCGACAATGTTGCATACCAAATATCAAAAGATTCTGCCAGCTGGATCTGGAGAAGAAGATTTTTAAAGAAATTTGCCTGAAATGCACTAAGTTCGAATTCAGGCTTCTATAGTGAGCCCAAATATGAATCCAGGGGGCCGATTTGAACAAACTTGAATCAGATCCACCCAACATTGTTGCATACCAAATATCAAAAGATTCTGCCGGCTGGATCCGGAGAAGATGATTTTTGAAGAAATTTGCCTGAAATGCACTAAGTTCGAATTCAAGCTTCTATAGTGAGCCCAAATATGAACCCAGGGGGCCGATTTGAACAAATTTGTATCAGATCCACCCTACAATGTTGCATACCAAATATCAAAAGATTCTGCCTGCTGGATCTGGAGAAGATTTTTTAATGTTTTTCCCATTGCCTATTGTGTTAAAAAGTGCTGACTCAGCACTTTTTCAAAGTCCTGAAAAAAGTACCTTGCGATCAAACCGATAAGGATTTTTTTTAACCATTCCATTCTACTGGATAAAAGTAAGCTTTATACAAAATAAGAATTCTCTGTGCCGTGTAGTTTTGGAGATATGGCAGTTTTAAGGTTTTTCCTATTTTTAGCTCCTTAGGTTCCCACGGGGCAATGAGAAAATTTTTTTTTGCATCAATCAACTACTTATGACCCATTATCATCTCATATCAAATTTGGTTCAAATCGACCCCACGGTTTGGAAAATAGAAATTTTAGGCGTGGCCAAAATTTTTGCCCCTCCCATAACGAAGGCAAATAATGCCCGACAAACTTCTCTTGAACAAACTTGATTCTAAACCTCAAAAGGACCCTGTATACCATATATCAAGTCTCTGCTACTGGTGGTTCATTAGAAGATTTTCAAAAAATTGGGCCATTTTTTCCACACCCCTCTGCTCAATATGAGCCGAAACCTAATTTGCATAACAATCAAAATGACCCTATATAACCACTACTTACATGAAATTTAATTAAAATGTGGCCAGTTTTTTAGGAGAAAGAGGCTCAAACACCACCTTCACGCAGGACGACGGACGACAGACGACGGACGACGAGTCAGGTGAGCTAATAAACCATGATACTGTGAAAGCCTTTCCCATAAACAATCTTCATTCCAAATTTCACTGAGATCCGATAACCCAAACCTGATATACGAAGCGAACAGACAAAAGATTGGCTATTTTACGAGGCAAACAGTGAATTTCCAAAGTTAAAAAGGGATGGGGGGGGGGAGATAAGTCTAGAAAGTGAAATTAAGAAATAATATTAGGGACTCGTTTGAAAGCCTTTTCCATAAACAATCTTCATTCCAAATTAATTTTAACACCAATTGTCCACATGGGGGTACGATGATGCCGTGTACTAATGTATACTGAACGTCAATAGTGCGTATGTCTTCAACCAACCTAGCAGCTGCTAGTCATTGCTTGGTGGTTCTCTCCGGGTACTCTGGCTTCCTCCAACCATAAAACTGTCACCGACACAATATGACCTTGACTAAATAAATAAATAATTCCAAATTTAATTTGAGATCTGATACCCCAAACCAGAGATTGGAGGCGAACAGACAAAAAATTGGCTATTTTATATATTCAAAGGGCCAGAACTCACAGACAAAATATTTAAACAGTAAAATGGCTGATGTTCTTGAAAGATCTCATGATCCTGAATATCTCAGGCTTGTCATTTTGAGACGGGAGATTGTCCCGGACTGCAGTGCCCGTCTGAGTTCAAAATTCCGTGGACAGTAAACGTCCGCCTAACCCCGATTTCTGCTGTCCATTAATTTAGTTGAAGGCACCTCAAAATCGGTGGCCTCAAATGGCAATTTTCGCGGATTGAAGGAGGTACATGTAACAAAACCGCAATTTGTGAAGTTTGTAGTGTGGTATCAACGCAGTCACCCAGAGACAGTAAGTAACTTTCCAAATATGAGCGGGAGGTCTACTAATTCCAAAGTTGTAATTAGTTATTACATTGTACATCAGACTGAAACAACCCTCATGTCACGCGCGATTGCGGGTTGTATCATCCCCAAGCCAGTGTGACCCCTTATGAAATGCCTGGGACGTTTCGTCCCAAAATCATAGCAGAGACGATTTGTCCCCACAAATGATTCATTCGTCCCAAGTTACCGACATCTGGCGGTGAGCACAGTGCACTGGCTTTTACAGTCATGTACTGTACTGACTCGTGCCGAAGCCCAGGGAGTGCTTGTAGTGGATAAATTGCAAAGTGGGGGGAGGGGGGGAGTGGACTTCGGGACGAGTAATAGTGCTTGCAAGTCGCGTTGGGATGCGTTGGAAATTGGCGATATAAGACAAGTAAGTATCCACTAGGTATGTTACGTTTCTTTGGAAACCGCCCACCAATTTTATAGAATTTGCTTTAAAAATTCTCATAATTATCTTGCTTGTACATACGTTTCATTTTCAGGTTTTAATCCTCAATTTAATGAATAAAACAAACAGAAAACCATGCGGTGTTGTTTTCATTTTTTTGTACAGGTTACTCTCGAAGCCAGAAATGGATGTAAGTATGTCAATCAACACTGAAAGCCACCCCCTTGAAAACAGACCAACATAGTCTGTTTAAAAATAGCTG
This sequence comes from Pictodentalium vernedei, assembly GCA_031216915.1. NCBI lineage: Eukaryota > Metazoa > Mollusca > Scaphopoda > Dentaliida > Dentaliidae > Pictodentalium > Pictodentalium vernedei. The sequence goes on from CM062295.1 coordinate 404,439,918, forward strand.
TTTTTTTAAATATATACATTTATTACGAATAAAACAAAATATAGCTTCACACAAAATCAATAAAAAAAATCATAATATGGAGACCAGATAAAATTTACACAGTGGAATATGAATAACAAAATAGTTGCCTCCCTTGTCAACATTCAAAAAATTGATTTTACACTGAAAGTCATAACTTCACATTTTGCAGAGCATGATGAAATGATAAATGAGCATGTTTTATTGAACCAATAAGTCATAAATCATATCCCTGGTTACATTGTTATATAATTCTCAAATACCAGCATTGTAATTATTTTTTATTTTTAATTACCACTTTCTCATTAATTTCTGAACACCTGTTTTCACAGTGAGTTGTGCACGCTCGAAAGTGGCAGTGTTCTTTCACAATGAGTTGTGCACTGCTCAAAAGTAGCAGTGTTCAATCAGTATCTTTCTGATGATGTTCAACCACTGTGAAAACTATATGATGTGGGCGTGTTTCAGACAACTATTGACAGCAGCCTGCACACTCATTTGAAACAAGTGTCAGCTTCCAAAAACGAGGTCGACAAAAAAATAAACAAGTCAATTTTGCTTGGGATATATAATTTTTTAATAAAGACTTATTACACTGAACACAGACATAATGTATTACACAAAAGACGAATTTAACAATACAAAAACCTCAACTCCAAAAAATATACATAATACAGTATTACAGTTCTATTTGGTAAGTACAGTGTTCCAACAAGTCACCTGTTTTTCCATTTGATGACTGTAAATTTGACGTCTTATCTCAAACAACTTTCGTCCAATTTGAAACTTGGGGGGGGTGGGCTTGGACTCTAGTAGGGCACACTAGTTCACAAATCTGAAAAAGTGGGGGGTGGGCTTAATCACGAATATGGGCTTCGACATGGGTCAGTACGGTAATGTATAGATACGGGCTTGGTTATTTGGATGCAAGATAACTATAACACTCACTGTTGGTGAGTGTCATGGGTAACCTGGTATCTTGCATCCAAATATTCAACTTATAATTCAAGCCTGCATCTGTACATTACATGATGACGTACATCATAATTACACAAACCATGTACCTTACAATATTAGTTGTCTACCCATCAGGCTGAAACAAAATGGCCCCCGCAAATCATAAATGAACCCAAAATGGCCCTCCTGGGGTGATTTCTCCTGCAATTTTCAAAATGAAAGTGTCAATGACACTGTAGCTCAACTTGTTTAAGACATGTACATGTATAGTATGTGACACAGCAATGACAAACATCTAGGTAATGACCTGATAACAAAGGTACATGTAAGGTATTGTAATGGTCTGTACATAAATGCTGACCGTAGCATGTAACAAATATATAGGTAAAGTATTGTAAAGGTGGGGTAACAGTTAGATGCTAAACTAGAAAAGAAATCTTTCAGTCCCAGAGTGGGTCTGACTGAACCCAAAAATATTTGTTCTCATAGCACAGTGATAACAAAGGCACCCCAAAACTCTCGTTCCTGTCACAAGGTGATAACAAAGGTACCCCAAGAAGTTTCGTGAAGATCAGTTCATAAATACAGACTCGAGCCCAAGCCGTATTGACATGTGCACTTACTGTGTATAAGTAGCACTGGACAAATCAAAGTTCATCTATAATTTGCATAATTTTTGCACGAGAAAAAAACCTCTATTATATGTGATGTATTCCATGTTACTAAACATACATACAGAAATTTATTCAAATCAGAACTTTCATACAAAAGCTCTGTACAAAAAACTGATTGCACCAATTTTGGTACAAAATGGCCGCCGGCAACCATCTGGAATTTCGGACTGCACCCCAAAACACTCGTTCTCGTCCTAAGGTGATAACAAAGGTACCCAAGAAGTTACGTAAAGATTGGTTCATAAATACGGCCTCTACCCTGAGCCGTATAGAAGTTGTGTACAAAAAATTGATTGGACCTAATTTCGGTACAAAATGGCCACTGGCAGCCATCTTGAATTTTGGACCCCACACAGAAACACTCGTTCTCGTCCCAAGGTGATAACAAGTTACCGAAGAAATTTTGTGAAGATCGGTTCATAAATACAGCCTCTAGCCCAAGCCGTAATGACACATGCACTTACTGTGTATAAGTAGCAATGAATAAATCAAAGTTCATCACATATAAAACCCGTATTATATGTGATGTATTCCATGTTACTAAACATTCCTACAAAAATCTATTCAAATCAGAACTTTCATACAGAAGTTCTGTACAAAAAACTGATTGCACTAATTTTGGTACAAAATGGCTGCTGGTGGCCATCTTGAATTTTGGACTGCACCCCAAAACACTCGTTCTCGTCCCACGGTGATAACAAAGGTACCCAAGAAGTTACGTAAAGATTGGTTCATAAATACGGCCTCTAGCCTGAGCCATATAGAAATTGTGTACAAAAAAGTGATTGTACCTAATTTCGGTACAAAATGGCCACTGGCAGCCATCTTGAATTTTGGACCCCACACAGAAACACTCGTTCTCGTCCAAAGGTGATAACAAAGGTACCCAGGAAGTTTTGTGAAGATCGGTTCATAAATACAGCCTCTAGCCCAAGCTGTAATGACCCGTGCACTTACTGTGTACAAGTAGCAATGAATAAATCAAAGTTCATCAAATTTGCAGAATTTCTGCATGAGAAAAAACCCTGTATTATATGTGATGTATTCCATGTTACTAAACATTCATACAAAAATTTATTCAAATCAGAACTTTCATACAGAAGTTCTGTACAAAAAACTGATTGCACTAATTTTGGTACAAAATGGCCACCGGCAGCCATCTTGAATTTTGGACCGCACCCAAAAACACCCATTCTCATCCCAAGGTGATATCAAAGGTACCCAAGACATTTCGTGAAGATCGGTTTATAAATACAGCCTCCAGCCCTAGCCGTATTGACATGTGCACTTACAGTGTATAAGTAGCACTGAATAAATCAAAGTTCATCTAATTTGCATAATTTCTGCATGAGAAAATCCCCATATTATATGTGATGTATTCCATGTTACTAAACATTCCTACAAAAATTTATTCAAATCATAACTTTCATACAGAAGTTCTGTACAAAAAACTGATTGCACTAATTTTGGTACAAAATGGCTGCTGGCAGCCATCTTGAATTTTGGAATGCACCCAAAAACACTCGTTCTCATCCCACGGTGATAACAAAGGTACCCAAGAAGTTTTGTAAAGATCGGTTCATAAATACAGCCTCTTGCATGAGCCTTATAAAGTTGTTTACAAAAAACTGATTGGACCTAATTTCGGTACAAAATGGCCACTAGCAGCCATCTCGAATTTTGGACGACACCCAGAAACACTCGTTCTCGTCCCAAGGTGATAACAAAGGTACCCAAGAAGTTTCGTGAAGATCGGTTCATAAATACAGACTCCAGCCTGAGCCGTATTGACATGTGCACTTACAGTGTATAAGTAGCACTGAATAAATCAAAGTTCATCTAATTTGCATAATTTCTGCACAAGAAAAACCCTGTATTATATGTGAAGTATTCCATGTTACTAAACATTCATACAAAAACTTATTCAAATCAGAACTTTCTTTCATACAGAAGTCCTGTACAAAAAAACTGATTGCAATAACTAAAGTACAAAATGGTGGCCATCTTGAACTTCGACCGCACCCAAAACCACTCATTCTTGTCCCACGGTGATAACAAAGGTACTCAAGAAGTTTCGTAAAGAACGGTTCATAAATACGGCCTCTAGCCTGAGCCGTATTGGCATTTGCAGTTACAGTGCTGAAAGTAACACTAAATAGATCAAAGTTAGTCTAATTGGCATAATTTATGCACAAGAAAAAAACCTGTATTATTATATGTGATGTATCCCATGGTACTAAACATTCACACAAAAAATTATTCAAATCAGTGCTTTCATATGGAAGTTCTGTGCAAAAATCTGATTGCACCTAATTTTGTATAAAATGGCTGCCAGCGGCCAACTTGAATTTCAGACCGGACCCCAAAACACTCGTTCTCGTCTCAGGGTGATAACAAAACCCAAGAAGTTTTGTAAATATCGGTTCATAAATATGGCCTCTTGCCCGAGCCGTATTGAATTGTTGACGGACAGACGACTGGCCATGGCATAAGCTCAAATTTGACTTACGTCAAAGTTGAACTAATTACAAGCCTGATATCTGCATGAAATTTCATCAAAATTTGAGTAGTAAAGTTCAAGTTGTAGTTCAAACAGATATTGGCAGGTGGACAGAGACATATGCATAGATGGACAGATGGATGGACAAATGGACAGACAGATGAATGAACGGAGAGACAGGCGCAATCCAGTATACCCCATTTTTTAAAAATAAGTGGGGTACAAAAAGATTCTGACAAGTGGTTCTGGAGAAGAAGAGTTTTAAAGTTTAATAGGGAGCCTAAATATTAAGACCTCCCTAAGAATGTTGTATAGCAAATATGAAAAGATTCTGACTGGTGGATCCGAAGAAGATTTTAAAGATTATTTCTCATATTGCACTCAGTTAAAATTCGGGCTCCAATAGAGAGCTCAATTATTAACCGATGGGCTTGAGTTGAACAAACTGAATCCAACCCCTGTAAGGAGTCTGTATAACATATATTAAAAGATTTTAACAAGTGTTTCTGGAGAAGAATAGTTTTAAAGATTATTCCTCGAATTGGACTAAGTTAAAATTTGGGCTCCAGTAGAGAGCCCCAACTATTAAGGACTTGATCTGAACAATCTTGAACTGGAACCTCAGAGCAATGATGTATACCAAACAATAAAGATTCTGACTGGTGGTTCTGAAGATGACGATTTTTAAAGATCATTCCCCATATTGCCCTAAGTTAAAATTCAGGCTCCTGTTTTGAGCCCAAATATGAACCAAGGGGCTTAAATTTAACATACTTGTATCTGCCCCCCCCCCCCCCCCCCCCCCCCCCACCCTCCATGGATGCTCTATACCAAATATCGAAAGATTCTTATGAGTTTTTGTGGAGAAGAAATTGTTTTTTTTTTAACCATTCCATTCCATTCTACTGGTCCCTAAGGATGCTTCATACCAAATAACAGTTCTGTGTGGTTTGGGAGATTTAAAAATATTTCTATTTTTAGCTTGTGGGGTTCCCACGGGGAAACAACAAATTTTTTTTTTTTGCATGAATCTAGTAGTTATGACTCGACAATACAACATACCAAATTTGGTTCAAATCGGACCATCGGTTCAGAAAATGGAAATTTTGGGCAGGGCGAAAAATCTTGCCCCCCTATAGGGCAGGGCAAAATGATTTGAACAAAAACAAAATGCAAGGTGACAACAAGCAATCACCTCAAATGTAACTGAAATCAGTAGAGTAGTTTTGGAGTAGAAGGTGCCAACACCATGTTCAAGGATGATGGACGACAAATGGTGACTGATCACTATAGCTCATCCTGACTTTCAGACAGGTGAGCTAATGAAAGTGTTAATGACACTGTAACTTAACTTGACTTTGTGTAGTGTTTGATGAAAAGGATAATGTTCAATGTTCATGAAAGGATTATGAAATAAGACAAGAATTGTGATAATTGAGAATATGTTAATTTATGTTCCATGTATGCTATGCTTTCAATAAGAATTATTTGAGTGTATATAGACTGTAAAGAATTAAGACCTGGGATGATGTGGCCCTAACAGTTAATATATGTCAACCAAAGTTACCAAGTCACAGTAAAATCACTCCAAAAAAACCGAGTCATCCTACCAAGTTACAATGAAATCCCTTCATAAATATTACTCGTAGACTTTGCTTAGGAATCTAGGACATATTATGGTTCGGCAATCACGGTTGATCGATCATGACCAAAATAGAAGAGTTTCATCTAGATATCATACCAAGTTATCCTACCATGTTACAATGAAATCCCTTCATAAAACCAACCTGTAAGCAGTGCTAAAGGAACCTAGATCAAGTGACCAGGCAGTGGTACCGGCAGACCGAACGTGACCAAAATACGACAGTCTCATCTAGACATCATACCAAGTTATCCTTCCTAGTTACAATGAAATTGCATCATAAATATGAACTGTAGACTGTGTTAAACATTTTTATCACATGCCTATGCAGCTGTTACTGTTTACCGATCATGACCAAAATAGGACGTTCTCATCTAGACACCCTACAATATTTATTTATTCGTGTTTAAGGTCATATACTTATGCACAATGGCTAATCATGACTGTGACAGTTTTACGGGTGGAGGAAGCTGGAGTATCTGGGGAGAACTACCGAGCAGCAGCCAGCTCCCCAAAATCGTAACTCCACAACACAACACAGGCAGGGTTAGATGGGTTGAAGACATGCATACCATCGATGTGCAGTACGCCTTAGTACACGGCGTCATCATGCCCCCATGTGGACAATCGGGGATTAGTGTCTTGCCCAAGGACACAATGCGGGAGTCCGAATTGATAGGTCATACTGTCACCCATCCAACGATTAACCGGGCTTGATATTGCTTAACTTCGGTGATCTGACAAGAACCGGTTACCGCAATGCCACCGCACTCCCCAAGTTACAATAAAATCCCTTCATAAATGCGACCTGTAGACTGCTAAACGTTCTGGGGTTTCAGGCTCTCACAGCCATCACAGTTGACTGATCACAACCAAAAGGGGACATTCTCATCTAGACATTATACAGAGTCATCCTACCAAGTTACAATGAAATCCCTTCTTAAATACAACCTGTAGACTGCTAAAGGTTTTTGGGCTCTCGCAGCCATCATGGTTGACCGATCGCGACCAATAGAGGACGTCCTCATCTAGACATTATATGAAGTCATCCAACCAAGTTACAATGAAATCCCTTCATAAATATAACCTGTAGACTGTGCTAAAGGTTTTCGGTCTCTCACGGCCATCATGGTTGACCGATCACGACCAAAAGGGGATATTCTCATCTAGACATGACCTCGACCCTGCAAGTTTTGTGATGATCGGACAAGAACTACGGGTTGTAGCCTGTGTCAAAGAAAATGTGGACAGACTTCCACACGCGTGATGGCAATAGCTTATCTTGACTTTATCAAATCAAGAATTCAAGTAAACAGAGCCGATAAAGGACAATAACTACTTTCATTCATCAATTTTTTTTAACTTATTCAAGACATTATTAATAGAAAGCATGGTATCAAAATTTATTGAAATTGGATGTGCACTGTTATTGTATAAACATTGAAATTTTGAGCAAAATTCAACATAGTGCAGTAACTCTCTCAGTGTTTTAGAAATCTTGGTAGTTTTCCAACTTGTCCAAGACAATGTTAACTAGAGATGGTCTATCGCCCGCTATATCCCCACCGTGGCATACCACCTAGTGTGGGTGACTGAAAAGGGGCATTCAATTTTAATGAGTAAAAAAAAAATCCAATATGGCCACCAGTCGGCCATCTGGAAACTGAGCGGGAAAAAAATTATGTCATGCACTTCCCCTCATTATGTTGATCATTTTTGTGAAGTTTCATGAAAATGTGGCTAAAACTGTGGAAGTAGTTTGCTCCACTAGTTTACATAACAAAGTCCCATATGGCCACAAGTCTTGAAACTGAGTGGGAAAAAAATTATATCACACACTTCCCTTCATCATGTCCATCATTTTTGTGAAGTTTCATGAAAATGTGGCTAAAACTATGAAAGTAGTTTGTTCCACAAGTTTACATGTGCAACAGATGATGACAATGATGACAGACTGACCGGTCAGACAAGTGGACTCCTATATACCCCCCTAAAACTTCGTTTTATGGGGGTATAATAAACAGCAATCTATCAAATTTTATTGAAATATGAGGTCTTTTGGTGAATGAAATTTCAGGCAAAATTCAACAAACAAAAGACAATAGCTACTTTTCTTTTAATCAAATGATGTGGTTATCACTTGTCCAAGACATTCTTAATATAAGGCAGCACACCAAAATTAATTGAAATCTTTTAACCATTCTTCAAGTCATCACATAAACAAACTTTTGAATGAATGCACAGATTGTCTGATAGAGATGGATGGAGCTCTTCACTATATCCTTTCCCTGTGGTGGGAAAACAACCCAGGGGTCAGCAGAATGGGAGACAAGAGTGAACAAGTCGCCTTGTCATTACTAAAGTCGCTTTGGCTTATATTGGGGGCAAAATTCAAGTCGCCCTCCCAAAATTCCTTGGGAGACATGGCGGTTTTGGGCATTTCTAATGTTTTATTTCCAAAGAGAAATACCTTCGCATTCTGATGGTCATTATAAAATAAACATGTTTGCGGTTGCAGTTAAAATCAGTCATTTGGCTCTGAAAGCAGTCCAATCTAGCCCAATTTAATATTTCTCAAAAGAGTTGTAATGGCCTGTTGTGGTGTTGAAACAATTCACCCTTACTTCCATACTGGTAGCAACCAGCACAAAAATGGCTTTTTAACCCTTTACCTAACGTAATAGCCAAAACTGGCCAGCGCTATTTTAAAAAATCGCCATTTAATTTTCATTACTTTTTCATTCTTTGTCTCTAAAACATAGGTTATGCCCCCTCGTTGGAACAAGTTCATTGAGCTTGTTCCAATGAGGGGTCATAACCTATGTTAAAAAAAAGAAAATAATAGTTATTCAAGAATTTTTTTTGCAAGTGTCGTCTGCTTTTCATATTAGGTAAAGGGTTAAAAGTAGGATGTCCATTCTGACTCATCAAGCTGTGATCTAAATTACAAATATTAGGGTGGATGCGACTGACAGGCCTCCATTGCACCAATGGCACATATCAATATAGGATGGCCATCAGAAACTGTCATTTTCTGTACAGTGTTTCAGAAGTTATTACCCAGTGCAGAAGAAAAGGGAGACAACTGAAATATTTTGTCAAATTTTCTGATTACCTCACTGATAAATTAACTCAAATTGTTAATAATGCTTAACGAAAAAAATTGAAAACTTTTTTAACTACACTTTTCAATTAAATTAAAACATTCAGAAACCATGATAGATCCTGCTTCTTATATGAATTTAAATTTTATTTTGAATACTTTAAATATTTAAAACAAGTGCACCGCCAGGCAGTGGATCAATATAAGGCCGCCTATCAAGAAATTGTGCTTGTGAAGAAATTTTTAGTTGAACAAGAGGTCAATAATTCCTTCAAAAGTAATTGTACATTCCTGGCTTATGACCCATTAAAGCTGAATATACTGTTTTCAAGTTATTGCGTGGAGAATCAAAAGTCACCAAAACTCCCAGATGGTTGCCATGGTGGCGATATTGGACATGCCAGAATGCTGGTTATCGAAATGAACCATCCTGTAGTCATGACTAATCAACCATAAAAAGCAGTATCTGTTGGATGTATTGTTTTCAAGTTATAGCATGGACAAATAAAAGTTAACGGATGGACGGATGGACAGATGGATAGACACATGGATGGAAGGACGGACGGACATTGATGCTGGTTATTGAAAGGAACCATCCTCTAGTCATGACTAATCAACCATAAAAAACAGTATCTGTTGGATGTAGTTTTCAAGTTATCACGTGGGCAAACAAAAGTTAAGGGATGGACAGACAGACAGACAGACAGACAGACAGACAGACAGACAGACAGACAGACAGACAGACAGACAGACAGACAGACAGACAGACAGACAGACAGACAGACAGACAGACAGACAGACAGACAGACAGACAGACAGACAGACAGACAGACAGACAGACAGACAAATGGATGGGTGGACAGACAATGATGCTGGTTATCGAAATGAACCATCCTCTAGTCATGACTAATCAACCATAAAAAATAATATCTGTTGGATTATCAAATGGACAATCAAAAGTCCTTAAAAATCCAAGATGGCTGCCAGGGTGGCCATCTTGGATATGCCAGAATGCTGGTTATCGAAAGGAACCATACTCTCATCATGATTAATCAACCCTAAAAAAAGCAGCATCTGTTGGATCTAGTTTTCAAGTTATCGCGTGGACAATCTAAAGTCCCTGAAAATCCAAGACGGATGCCGTGGTGGCCATACTGGATATGCCAGAATACTGGTTATCGAAAGGAACCATCCTCTAGTCATGACTAATCAACCATAAATAGTATCTGTTGGATGTATTATTTTCAAGTTATTGCGTTGACAAACAAAAGCTAACAGATGGATAGACGGACAGATGGACATTGCCATACCATAATATGTCCCGCTCATATGATCGGCCGTATAAAAATACCTTCTGTGATGAAGAACACTCTCAAAATATGTAGTGATAAATTTCACCTCCCTGCTCTAAGGCAAATTTAAAATCAATTTGAGTGCATTTTTGAAGCACAGCTTTGTTTTTAGTTAACTGGTTAAGTGCTAGAAGCCATTATCATAGATCCATTGAAAAATGCTGGAAGCCACATTAGTGGCTCAACATTGTATACATTAGCTTAATGTTTGCTCAGCAGTTGAAGAAATTTTTGTAAATAAAGTTGATTGGTTGCAATTTATTGGAGAGTACCCATTGGCACTCTCCAATAAATTGCAACAAAGCAATAATTTATGAACGAAAATCTTGCTACACTGAGGCCAATATTGCTGGTGGTGTGGTATCTTTGTAAAAAAATACCCAGGTTTTAAATCACCTTTGAAAAATAATTTAGCACTCCACCAGTTAGTAAACATTTTTAAGTGGTCAGCTTATATTCACCACTACCACCTTGCCATAATATATAATAGATCTGGTTGAACACAATATGAATGACTCTTTCCCCACCAGTGATTACAATAGTTACAATGCTTTGAATTACTTTGAAGTAATGTGAGGGGTTCAGAACTTTAATATTTGAAATATACTACCTGGAGACAGTAGATTTCAAATTTTAGATTGCTCACCTGACAGTCAATCTATCAATCTACTTCATAATGTCATTAAATGTAATGGCAAGCATTTTTTATGTTTTTTCTGACTTCTCCCTCATGTTCACTGACTTCTCCCTCCTAGCCCCTGACTTCTCCCTAAAATCTCTGGAGGGAGAAGTCACTTCTCCCCAAAATCAGCTGCCAGACCCCTGTAACAACCATCACTTCATTTCCCAAGGTTACTTAAATCAGAATGTGCCAAGAATTTTTAGATTTTATTCTTCCTCAAATTGAGGAGAAACAGGAAAGTGTAATGATATCGAAGGATAACATTGGTCTTGTCTGGTCTACTTGATTTTTATTTATTTGTGTGCTTCACACCTTTGATCTTGATAATAAATTCATATTCTGTGTCCTTCTTTAAACTTTCTAAGTCCTAAATCGAAAGGTTAAGTAAACCAGAGGAAAAGAGTTGAAAATCGGTTCCCACGATAGTTCTTGTTAGACCCCTGAAGTTGGATTTGTAGGGTTCCCAAACATCAAGTGCACGGAACCTATCCTCAGTTGCAATTAATTTCAGAAATCTGACTGGCGATTTTTGTCTTTCCTTGGTTGGGCTATAAACAGCAAGTGGCATGTTTGGGAATGTATAGTTCTATATCAACTAATATTAATCAAATCAATCTGAAACTGTAAATATAACATGAGGCTCTAAAGAGCCTGTAATCGCTCACGTGGCAGAACTACATATCCCTCAGTTATTCTAATCAAAATCAAAGAATACAGCTGGCTGCCATGCTCCTTCATCTGAGCGAAACAGAATGATGATTGTTTTCAGAGGACTTTCCTTTCATTACTTGTGCCAAGTTCGGTTCACAATGGCCAAGTAGTTTCAGATAAGAAGATGAAAATGTGATTGCCCATAGGGCTTCCATGGTAACAAAATGAGGATCGTTTGTAGAGGACCTCCCATAAACCGTTCCTGCCAAGTTTGGTTCACATCAGCTCAGTAGATCCCGAGAAGAAGATGAAAGTGTGATTTACCATAGGATTTCTATGGTAAATAAAAGCTGCAATTGTGGACATGTTTGCACGCTGATCAACATTAAATGAGGATTGTTGGTAGAGGGTGTCATGGTCATCAATCATATGAAGTTTCAAAACATTTGACCATGCAGTTTCAGAGGAGAAGATTTTTGAAAATCCAGTCAGAATCAAAGAATGCCTCTGGTGGACATGTTTTTGATCCAACAGGAATAAAATTATGATCGTTTGTAGAGGATCTCTCATAGACCATTCCTGCCAAGTTTGGTTCATATCGGCTCAGCAGTTCCAGAGAAGATAAAAATGTGAAAAGCTTACGGATAACGATGGATGCCAAATGATGGCAATAGCTCACAAGACCTTTGGGCCAGGTCAGCAAATAAATTAAATAAATTTTAAAAAAATTGAAAATGTATTTTTAGAAAAATAAAAAAAATATATATTTCAGAAAAAAATGAAAAAAATATATATATAAAAAAGAAAAAGAATACTTAAATAAAATTATTTACATAAAAGAAAAAAAACATTTCAAAAATTATTTGTTAATATATAGGAAAGAAAAAAAATATTAAAAAATATTTAAATTTTTTACATACAGAAAAAAAGCATTTGAAAAAAATTTTGCTTATATGCAGGGAAGAAAAAAACCCTTTGATTTCGCACAGGGTTTCTATAGTAACTATAAGCCGCAAGTACAGCCATACTTGCAACCTGATCAAGATTAAATGAGGATCATTGGTAGATGGTGTCCCAGTCATCAAGCATGTGAAGTTTCCAAACATTTGGCCTTACGGTTTTCAGAGAAGATTTTTAAAATCTCCCAATCAGAATCAAAGAAAGCCTCTGGCGGCCACGTTTTCCATCCCACAGGAACAAAATGAGGACAGTTTTTAGAGTAATTCCCACAGACCATTCCTCTCACATTTGGTTCACATTGTCTTAGTAGTTCCAGAGAAGCAGTTGAAAATGTTATTTTCCATAGGGTTTCTATAGTAACTATAAGCCACAATTGCAGCCATGTTTGCAACCCGATCACCATTAAATGAGAATCGTTGGTAGAGGGTGACCCAGTTATTATTGACATGAGGTTTCAAAACATTTGGCCTTGTAGTTTCAAAAGAGAAGATTTCTTGAAAATCCACACATTTATGAATTCTGTTTCAATAAAAAATCAGTAAAAGGTTAAATATTTTGAAAATTACAATTTTTTCAGACAGTACTCTCTTTCAAATAGCTTTGGGTAGGTAAAGGGTTACAGGAAACACAACATTTTATTAAAATAATTTGTCATATCTTAAATGATATCATAATTGACTGGTCAGCTCTACATGATGGTGTACAAAACACCTGTCATCAATCAGTATTTCTGATAAGAAACATGACACTAATATTAACATAATTGCATGCATAGCTGCAAACTTGTCTACATGTATACACAATATTTTTGTGGTTTTTCCCAGTTCTCAGAGGAGAACCAACCCTTTCCAGGTTCTCAAAAAAAAACAAGTATTTTGCTGATAGTAAAGATCTCCATGCAGACAGGAGAGGTATTGAGTTAAGCATTAGAATATAGCCTCTGGTGGCCATGTATTTCCATCCCCTCATAGACCATTCCTGTCAAGTTCAGGTTCACATCGGCTCAGTAGTTCCAGAGAAAAAGAGGAAAATGTGATTTCCCATAGGGTTTCTACAGTAACTATAAGCCGCAATTAAGGCCATGTTTGCAACCTGATCAACATTAAATGAGGACAGTTGGTAGAAGGGGTCCCAGTCATCGACCATGCAAAGTTTCAAAACATTTGGCCCTGTGGTTTCAGAGAAGACTTTTCAAAATCCACCAATAAGAACCAAAGAATGCCTCTGGCGGCCATGTTTTCAAAACCACAGAAACAAAATGAAGATCGTTTGTACAGGACCTCCCATAGACTATCCCTGTCAGGTTTGGTTCACGTCAGCTCAGTAGTTCCAGAGAAGATGATGAAAATGTGATCTTCCATAGGGTTTCTGCAGTAACTATAAGCTGCAATTGTGGCCATGTCTGTAACCCGATCAACATTAATTGAGGAAAGTTGGTAGAGGGGGTCCCAGTCATCATTTATGTGAAGGTTCAAAACATTTAGCCTGTTTAGTTGAAACCTTGTAAGTTTGGTTCACATTGGCTCAACTGTTCTAGAGAAGATGAAAATGTGATTTCCTTTTGGGTTTCCATGGTAACTATGGGCCGTAATTGAGGCAATGTTTGCAACCTGACCAACATTAAATGTGGATCATTGGTAGAGGCTGTCCCAGTCATCAATCATGTGAAGTTGAAAAAACATTTGGCCTTGTAGTTTCAAAGGAGAAGATTTTTGACAATCCACCAATCAGAATCAAAGTATGGCTTTGGCGGCCATGTTTTTCATCCGATGGGAACAAAATGAGGATCATTTGTAGAGGACCTCACAAAGACCATTCCTGCCAAGTTTGGTTCACATCGGCTCAACAGTTCCAGAGAAGAAGACAAAAATGTGAAAAATTTACAGATGATGCCATACGCTAAGAAATAGCAATAGCACACATGGCCCTTTGGGCCAGGTGACCTCAAAAAGAATAAAAATATTTAAAAAATTTTTTTTTTTGTTTTGGGGTTTTTATTTTTCAGTTGAAAAAGTTTTTCTAGTTAAAGACCTTTTTGTTTTTTTCTTATAATAAAAAGGAAAAAGAAAGATAAATTAAATATGAATCCAAGAACTTGATTTGAACAAAATTGAATCAGAGCATGACTAGGGTGTTGTATACCAAATATCAAAACATTCCGAATGGTGTTCAATTCTCAAGATTTTAAAGAATATTCCTTTTTTGCACCAGTAAAAATTAGGGATCCCATAGGGAGCATAAATATTAACCCAGGGACTTGTTTTAAAACAAGAGGCCCCATGGGGCCTGAGACGCTCACCTCACCAACTTTGTTTAAAGAAGGATTCAATTACCATCTATGTCGAGTTACACAACAGAGGAATGAAGTTATTTAATTATTTGTAACTATGCTGTCCATGCTAGATGATTTTTATCTAGTATTGGGATGCTACCACAGAAATAATGCCCAGATTTTCAGTAATGGAAAACGACAGAGTCCCAGTATCAACCTACAAACTTGACTAAAACAAACTTAAAGGATGTTGTAGGACAAATATCTAAAGATTCTGACTGGTGGTTCTGGAGAAAAATAGTTTGAGAATATTACCAATTTTGCACTATGTTAAATTTTGAACACAAATATCAACTCATGGACTTTATTTGAACAAACTGAATCTGAACACCCAAAGGATGCTGAATACCAAATATTGAAAGATTCTGATTTTATCTCAAGAAGCAGATTTTTAAACATTATTCCTCATATTGGAGTTCAGTTAAAATTTGGGCTCCCTTAGAGAGCCCAAATATTAACCCAGGCACTCAATTTGAACAAACCTGACTCTGAGCCAATACAGATGTTATAAACCAAATATGAAAGCATTTTGACTGGTTGATATGAAGAAGATTTTTAAAGAAATTTCCTCATATTGCAAGAAGTTAAAATTCGGGCTACCATAGTAAGCCCAAACATTAACCTAGGGACCAGATTTGAACAAACTTGAATCTGACACCCCTACAGATGTTGTATACCAAATATCAAAAGATTCTAGTAGATGCTTCTGAGAAGATTTTTAAAGATTATTTCCCATGTCGCCCTATGCTAAAAATTCGGGCTCCTGTATTGAGCCGAAACATGAACCAAGGGGCTTCATTTTAACAAATTTGTATCTGACTCCCCCCACTCACAGTGTATATCCCCTAGATGCTTCATCATATATTGGGGAGCTACGCACCACACCAGACTCCCATATTCCAATTTTGGCAAAATGAAGGCATTATACATCTTACTCAAAATCTGTCGTTTGAAAATATGCTTTAGTTTTCATAACTGTGAAAGTCTAACACAGGCTTTTTTACAAATGTCGTCAAAGTGCACTTCCCAGCCCAAGTTAGATTGGATGGATGATGGATAACCCCAAGTGTTTGTGAATGCCAATGATCCACTTGCCGATTAGTTGAGTGCACAATCAACCGATTGTGAGTGCCGATGTCAGAAGTCACAACCAAAAAGGATTAGTAGATTCAAGAACACATAGAATAGGGTTAATTTTACAGTATAGGCAGATTGATATATCTGTTGATCTCAAGAACAAGTCACTGTGTGTATCAAAATAAAAGTACGACGTCAGCAGAAACATGTTAACACCACAGCATCTTTGATCAATGCGAAAATAGGTGACTTACGTTCATACTATTTTTAAATTCCACCTCTATTTAAATTTAGTTTCAAGATAAAATTGAAAAAAATATATCAAAGGGCTGATGAGTGTATTTTATGTTCATTTGTTATTGTCCACTTTGTGTTGACAGTGAATAAAGAAGAAGCAGGTAACTAGATTGTTTACAAATATGCTGATCAATCCTGCAAATTAGCGTCCGGTTACGGTCAATGTTCGGCACAATTGAGGCATATGACCGACACAAACATGTTTGAGGTGGACATTTTGACCAGTGCAAATTTCTTATCACGTCGGCATCAGATGCAGTTGTTTTTATATGTTTAACACCGCTGAATAACCAGTCAACGCGTTCTTTCATTTCGGGGTTTCCTTTTCGATGCATGGCGAACTTCCGTGGGATCCCCCGTTGGCTATAAATAATTAAGTGAACATGCCTCAGTTTCCATACAGTCAGAACTAAATTTATTTTGGGGGCCAATCAGATAACCTCAAGCACTGCATGATAAACTTTGGTGAGCACTATAAATAATCAACCTAACAAACTTCCGTTCATAACCAATCAGAATTCTCATTGTCATTTTTTCGAACCCATCACATTAACAGTACCGCACACATGACCACATAGGATTTCCCCAACAACTTTTACAATGGAGACGGCTCCGATGTCTGACAGTGATGCGTTCGGATTGCTTATTTCTCAATAAATACATTATTCAAGGGATTGGCATGAATGCATTTTTTGCAGAAGGTTATATTCTTCAACTTCTAGAAAGCGTTCGGTCAGACAATTCATAATTTGTTAAATATTGAAATTTGAATTGAAATGTGTCCTGATATCAGTCACATCAGTTCACTGTTGTTGTGTCCAGGTTGATCACAGGCACCTGCTCCTGACCATTTGACGTAGTATAATGCTAAGACAAATTATACCCCTCCCTGTATGTAGATGTGTGAGGAGGGGATACATTTTTTCTCGGCATCATAATTTGTCAAATGGCCTGGGAGCAGGTGCCTGTGGATACAATCTGTCTGACACCTTTACTAGAAATTGCCTAATTTCGTGTCAATTATGGTTCAAATCATCTTCTTGCCCAACAGGCCTCCAACATTTTCGCCCAAATGCACCTCCACCTGTTTGCATTCTGGCCATCGAATTTTACCCAGACCTCCACTATTTTATCCAAACATCTCTTAACAGAGAAACTGCCTTTACAAACGTTGTACTGAATTTAAAATTGCCTTTACAAACGTTGTACTGAATTTATTTTCTTGAGTATGTCTTGGATTTTGAGGAATATAAATTCTGTACAACACTTGTTTAAACCAAAGACCTTATACTAGAATACATTCTTTGTTTAAACTCTGTAGTGTGAACTCTG
Source organism: Pictodentalium vernedei (assembly GCA_031216915.1). Classification (NCBI taxonomy): domain Eukaryota; kingdom Metazoa; phylum Mollusca; class Scaphopoda; order Dentaliida; family Dentaliidae; genus Pictodentalium; species Pictodentalium vernedei. The sequence continues at coordinate 404,457,495 of CM062295.1, forward strand.
TAGTGTGGGTGTTTGGAAACTTCTATTAATTGGCAAAAATAGGACAAAAATTATTCAATATACATTTGAATCTCATGATAAGCACAAGTTACAATAGTAAACTTCCAGCTAATGGATCATCAAGTTGAAATTCAGCCTGAAGCTTCATGAGCTGGAAGTTTACTAAAATAGCTTGAGCTTCAAGAGAAATCAGTTAAATGGCTTCTGCTTAGTTTGTAAAATAGGACCTTGTAACCAGTGCCTGGGGCTGGTAACTTGCCTTCCACAATGGGCACTGGGTAGTATAGATTTAAATGATTGACTAAACTTGACTTCATACCAATGTTGTAAACTTGCGGTGATGACACATGAGGCCAGGTAGACATAGATGCTGAAAGTCACCTTAAACACCATCAATAAAAAAATGTAAATAAATAGAATTATAAACAAGAGATTTAAACTGAAGTACCTGTGACGCTATAGAACCATTAAGGCTATTTTATCAGCAAAGCTAGCGTTTCGGGTCAAGTGTAATTCTTCACAAGTTTTGACAGGCACAAAATTTTTGGTGACAGGCACAAACTTGTTGGTGCCTGTCGTTTTGACAGACACCAAAATTTGAGTTATTTGCAGGCTTGTTGCTGATGGTGATATCAAACGATGAAAGAGCTATTCATAGTACTGGAGGGGTGCTGTCAGTGTACGTGTAACTTGTACAGGGATGGGATATTATGTTGAATAATCAACAAATCGTTTCAACACTACTGCCAATCATCATGGCAACTTATTAAGCTTATTACTGCCTGTGAGAGGTTGTGAATCAATCGTAAATATGATCCCGTGGTGTTCCATGTAACCATTGGCATACACCAATGTTCAAACACTTCTACCGATGGTCAACCGATGGCTTAATATTAGCCGATGTCAGATGCGACTGCTGAACAATGCTGAATCACTAAATACCCTATACCAAATCTTGTTCAAATCGGAGCATCAGAAAATTAATATTTTGGGCAGGGCCAAACACAAAAATCTTGCCCCTCTCATTAGATGCAAATATTGCTCCACAAACTTCGTTTGAACAAACTTGATTCTACACTTGATTCTACACCTCAAAAGAAAACTCCATACCAAATATCATTGTCATGTTATATATATTTAATAAATCCCCCCATAATTTCTAATGTGAGCTTTGATAGGCTGGAGGCGAGTGAATACAAATCATTGATATAAAAATTCTGTGGGGATTCCCCCAAAAGCATGGGAAATTGTTTTTTTTTATGCTGACAACCAACACATTTCAAAACTGAGTGTATGCCATGCATGGTCAGAGCATAAACTACCTTCACAAATGAAAAATAATCTGCATTTTGTCAGCATACACACTACTTTTCAAACACTGAGGCAGGAAATATAACATGCAGAAGTGTATATACACCAGAGCAGAACCTTATTTACAAAAAAAAGTATATTCTTAAAAAATGCCAAAATACATCGAAATGGCTGGGGAATAGGTGAAGGGAGTAGGTGAAGGGAATAATACATTAAACAGACATCAGTAAAATATAATATATTTATTGATGAATGGTGATCAGGGATTGACCCAAATTGGGTGACACTAGATTTAACCCTTTACCTAACATGAAAAGCAAACACTTGCCAAAAAATTTCTTGGATTACTAATTTTCTTCATTTTTTTCTCAAAAACATAGATTATGACCCCTCATTGGAACGAGCTCGAGCTGAAAAAAATAATGAAAATTGGTGGTTTTTGAGAATAGCACTGGCCGATTTTGGCCGTTACATTGGGTAAAGGGTTAATCAATTAAATTCAACAATTACTCCAGACTAACCTGTAAGGTGAGTTTTGATTTGATCATGAAGACATGGAAGGCTAAGTGAGATTAGCGCATGCACTCAGATGTCATATTCAAAGCTCATAAGGCCATATGGTATTAAGTGAAGGGCGGGTAAATTCACTAAAGTATGCATTATCAGCCAATGGGTGGGCATTTAGCCTCCTGTCTCTTTATGAGTTGGTAGAATTCTAATAAAACCCAACTTACATGTAAGTCTTGTTTAATTGTTGAATTCTACCTCCCCATTCCAACTACAGGAGGCTACTCAAGACTTGAAAGCCCCAAGATTAAATCAGAAAGATGGTGGGAAGTACCTAATTTTGCCAAATCAATAGTATCAACCAATAATGGACCTTTTTATGTCATACTTGCTGCCAAAAGTTAGTAATGTTGAAGTAAAATACAATACACATACTTTCTAAGGTGGTGCTTGCACAAACTTGACAATTCCTTTTTATTTTGCACTGACTTGCAGTAGAACAAATGTGGATGAACTAGACCATACGGTTGCTTCCATAATTGTTTTAATGTTCACATTTTCTATGCAATGCTATACTTGTAGATGATGCGTGGATACTATGTGGTTTCAACACAGTAGTGTCAATCCCAGTTTGTAACATACCTGTTCGAATCTATCTTGCTATAGTATCCTTAGACACTGAATGGATTACAGAAGCTCGGGGAAAAATCTTTTGTCATTGCAAAAAGGTTGTGTGTTCAATATAAGCATCTAAATTTGTATCAGCACGCAAGCGTCTATCGGCAGAAAAAGCTTTGAAAGTCAGAGTTAGTCCCAGTGCCGACTGTTTTAGTAAGTGATTTAAGTAAAAAGTGCAAGAAGATTTTCCTCTGAGGAAGTAGTTTACATCCATAAAAACAATAGTTTGACATCTCTGCCCAGTAACTGGCATACATAAAATAACAGTGTTAGGTGTCAATTGCTTTAAGATTAAACATTCTGCTGGGGTCAGTTTCCTAAAAAAATGTCAAGGTATTTACACCCCAGATCCCAGATATGTTTACATCGTGCTAAAGCAGGCCTTTTAACAAATATTCCTCTCAAAAACTGTCATATTAGTGGGTGGTCCCCGACAGACAAATCTGAGTCCGAAAGTTTTACAAACTGTGCCATTGCCAATCGTGCTCTTTTGATAGCACTATAATGCTGGACAGCTTCAAAAAGATGCATTAAAAATTCAATTATATTCTTGACAGATGTACACATGGAATCACAATTTTGTTCTGCAGAGAAGTTAATCCATTTATCCAGATAGACCTTATATTGCTTGATGGTACCTTCCCGCCATGATGAAAAGATATTTTGAGTTGTTGGTGAAAGTCCTGTCTGTCCAATATTTTCCTTGATAAGATACAGGCCATCAAATTCAATTTTGGATGCTTCTGCACTGGATTGTATGGCAGATGAAGAATGTCTTTCTAGAACTGCCTGGTCTGCTAGCAGAGATACCAACACTGGGAAACAAACTTGCCTTTCCCATATGGGCACAATGAGAATTAATTTGTAGTGGTCGTTCATTAACTAAATGGAGGAAAAAGATACAGAAACCTATCAGCCCAGCTTAACAAGAATGCATTTATGGATAGAGCACAAGGATCTGGCTGCCACGATATATATAGTTTGAACTGAAAATTTTATCTGGATGCAAACATGTCAATTTCTGGGGAACTCCAGTTTTGGATAGTAATCTTTGAAAAAACTGTGTGGTTCTAATTTCCATTCAGTTCTATTGTTAAGTCAATCTACTTGGTTTGTCAGCCTCCACATTACTTTTTCCCGCTATGTGGGTGGCAGACAATCAAATGTTTCTTTGCACACATCAGTTCCATATTTTTCTAGCCACAAAAATAGAGGTACTGTGAGTCAAAAGCTCACAACGTGATCCCCCCCCCCCCCCCCGCGACTGAAATGTATGTTAGATTATCTCCCCTTGGAAATGTCAGAACGGAATTATATTGCTTCATGCACATCTTCACATGGAGTTCTTCCATTGTGTACAGTTTCATGAAAACAATACCCCAACCTGAGCCAGAAGCTAAAGCTGGGATGTTAACCGCAAACACGGGTCAGGATCAATAGTGCGAGACTACCGAAAATCGCAACCGCACTCCAAAAAACACAACCACAAATTCATTTTAAAAAAAATCCCAAATATTAAATATCAAAATGATCACACAATTCACTTAAACGCAATATATACACATTTGCTGGCCACGGTCAATCATTTCTATGTTTTCGTTTGAATGGAATTGAAAAAGAAAACTGTTGTACACTATACTTACACCAATGACATGTTCAAGAAAGTAAGCCAAGATTTCACTATCGAAACACGAAACTCAACATGATTTCATTAATATTGATGACCTGTCAATACCAATGGAGGAGCATTGTAAAATGTTCATCAGTTTATCAAATGCGTTTTCATTTGCTGAACTAGAACTTGCCACTTGCTCTTTATTTATACTGTCCGATATATATTTATTTCTACACGTAATTTTGAAAGCTTGAACTCCAAAATCGATTTCAAATTCACAGCTGAAGTCGGATGGAAATTTAGGGTTATAAATGATCTAAATGAGCTCTTTATTTATACTGTCTGATATATATTTATTTCTACACGTAATTTTGAAAGCTTGAACTTCACAATCGGTTTGAAATTCACAGTTGAAGTCGGATGGAAATTTAATGTTACAATGATCTAAATGAGTGACTTTCTACTTGATAAAATTTTTATGGTCAGCATAATTTTTTGGGGTCAGTTGGGTTACCCTAAACACAGTTTGGGTATTTTGTTTGGCCTGATATTTTACAACATCCTGGTACTTCATCCTCGTTTCCTTGGCAAAAAAATTGCTGTGGAAAACTGGTGCTTCTACGGCAATTGCTGTGAAGCCTGTTCGAATGTGTAAAAACATCAGAGGGCAGGGCATAGTCTCAATTGCCATGTATATGTAGTATGCGGTGAAGTAGTTTGAGATACATGTATATATAATCACAATCAGTGTGCAGAATCTTTCACTCAATTAGATCATGCCAATATCATGAACCATGTGAATGCTGAACAGCGCAAAAAGTTGACTTGCTCAAAATGTGTAGTATGAGTGAAAATAAGATGTAGCATAACCACAAACTAAGTATCTCACTTCTTCTGTGTTGATAACACCAAAATCTGACATCAGTTTCTGGAAAGCTCTGTAAGAGTTTTCCAGAAACTGATGTCAGATTCTGGTGTTATCAACATAGAAGAAGCAGAACACTTAGTTTCCAGTGGTTATGCTGCAACTTGTACTGTAAATTGTAAGATTAGCAATACAGCATAGTGCAACCCACATGGTTTGATTCCTTGTGCAACCTAGAAGTTGTGAAATTTCTGCCACCACAAGGCCTTCAGAAGAAGCCATCCTCTGCAGTATTTTTGCTGTGGATATTTTTTCCTTTTCTCGGCATTTTCCCCGCCACTGCTGATTGCTGAGGATGAATCACCAGGGCTGGGCATAGATATGTTATAATTATTTATTCAACTGATACAATCACCAGAAGATGCCTTGCTAGTTGTTAGAAGATGTTGTAATTATAGGGCTGATCTTTTGGGTATACAGTACGTGGAGAGTGTATTATCATTAAATCACCCATAGAGTGGAGATTCCACCCGAGAAATAATTGCAAATTTGTTGCAAAGCATAACCAACCATCAGAAGCAAAGTTCCAGCCAATGGACCTCCGGGTTGAACCCGGAGGTCCATTGGCTGAAACATTGCTTGTGTCTTTTGTCCATATGTACAGAATTTGAAAGTGAAACTTTGGGTGATTACTCCACTCTGCCAGTGATTTTGTTACAATCCACTCTCCACGTACTGTATACAGGCAGTTTCTATATGCTCATGGGCAACCGAAACCACAACAGCAACCAAGGTTTTTTGATTTAAAAAACCAAAACTGCAACTGCAGTGGAAATCCCGCAACCTCCCAGCTCCATCACAAGCATCGGTCTTCATAATGACCTGTGGATTACCATGCAAAAACTTTCCTGAGACTGTTAAGAGTATTTGATAACCACCCAATTATATCACATCTGTATCTTCAGATAACTCTATCAATTACTCAAAGCTTCCTTTTGCATTTACAAGGACTTGATTTTTCTTAATTTCCAAGTGCTGATAATGTAAAGCTCCATATTCAACCTCTGGGCAATAGGAAACCATAATGCCAATAATTTTTGCTATTTTATGGATTGAAATTGATGAAGTGGATAGAATGGCCTTGTCTAAAAGCTGTAATTTTTCATTCTTTTCATTACTAAAGGACGCTGTCATGTCTTTTGATTTTAGTACAAAGCTTAATAATCTGCATAGGTGCTGTAATGGATTTTTTCATTTGAAATATGAAAGAGCCAATGACACTGCAGCTCAACTTGTCCAAGAACGGACTTAACTAAATAGAAAGATCCAGTAATGCCAAGTCAATCACTCATCTTTCTGCAGAAAAGACATCACACCAAAGCTACTTATTAAAGCTGAATAAAAAATGGATGAGGGATGTGGTGTGTTGGGCAAACTAATGGAATTGTTGACAATTTTTTGTCAAATCAAAGATGACCTGGTGGTCCATGTTCCAAGGAAATGCATAACAATTTGATAACTCCCATCTAGACATCACACCAAAGTTACAAATAAAATTTGAAAAAAATCAGGTGGGAGGTGCAGCCTGTAGGGTCTGCTAATGGAATTGTTGACAATTTATATGCCAAATCTAAGATGGCCAATGGCAGCCATATTTTTCAAAATTTCATAGCTCCCATCTAGAGATCACACCAAAGATATATATGAAATCTGAAAAAGATTGGGTGAGAGATGCTGCCTGCAGGATGTGCTAATGGAATCATTGACAATTCATATGTCAAATCCAAGATGGCTGCAGGCAGCCATACTTTTCAACAAAATTCAGAAAAAATTTGATACCTCCCATCTAGACATCACACAAAAGCTATACATGAAATTCAAAAATGATCAGGTGAGAGATGCGACCTGTATGGTGTGCTAACAGAATTGTTTACATCCAAATCCAAGATGGCTGCTGGTGGCCAGGTTTTTGAACAAAATTAAGAAATATTTGATAGCTCCCATCTAGACATCACACCAAAGCTACATAAGAAATATGAAAAAGATCAGGTGAGAGATGCAGCATGCAGGGTGAACTAATGGAATTGTTGACAAAATAATTTATATGCCAAATCTAAGATGGCTGCTGGCGGACATGTTTTTCAATCAAATTCGGAAAAATTTGATAGCTCCCATCTAGACATTGGCCCAAAGCCACATATGAAATTTAGGCCTCATCGAGTGAGAGTTGCGGCCTGTAGGGTGTGGTAAATGAATTGTTGAACAATTTATATCCAAATCCAAGATGGCTGCTAGCAACCATGTTTTTCAACAAAATTCAGAAAAATTTGATAGCTCCCATTCAGACACCACACCAAAGGTAGATATGAAATTTGAAAAAGATCGGGTGAGAGATGCAACTTGAAAGGCGTGCTAATGGAATTGACAATTTATATACCAAATCTAAGATGTCCACTGGCAGCCAAGTTTTTCAATAAAATTCAGAAAAATTTGAAAGCTCCCATATAGACATTGCCCCAAAGCCACGTATGAAATTTGAAACTGATCCGGTGAGAGCTGTGGCCTGAAGGGTGTGCTAAAGGAATTGTGGATGGACAGACAGACATACGGATGGACGTACAGACAGACAACAGATTGTAACCCATCCCAATAGCTGATACTTGTCTTTGTCAAGCTGAGCTAATAAAAACCCAATTTTTGAAGCAAATCACATGTCCTCTTCATATTTAGTTCACAATCATTAAACTCTGAAGCAGTTAAAAAGAAATCATCTAAAGGTTATGAGAGCCTAAACAAGTGAACACGTGACCCAGTGTATTTGACACCCAAAGTTGTGAGTAGGATTAAATAGGGCTGATCAGCCGATTGTTTCAATATATTTTAGCTTCGAAATCATGAATTAAAATTTTGATCTGTCCACTTTAGAATGTTGACTTTAGAAAGAATTAAAAAATTTGTTTGTAATTTTGTGCCGGAATGTGTGAGGATCTCTCAAAAACATGAGGCATGAAAAAAAACAGAAGCTCAAGTAAGCCTAAAATGCTCACCTGGCTCAAGGTGTCAAAAGAGATGAGTGTACTAGTAAGTACCAGCAGCAAGAGCAATTTTTTGATTTGCTATGACACTACTAAAGGCAACTTTTTTGGCCATTCATTTGTGCTGGTCCTAGGAAAGCTTTCTGCAAGCTCTGTTCTGGAATTTTGGTTTTGTTTTCTACTACTGTGGTTCATTCTACCCCCCCCCCCCCCCCCCCACCAAAAAAAAAAAAAAAAAATTCCAGCATAAATGAAATACTTATGACCCATCCAGTTATATACAACATGACAAATATGGTTCACATCTGCCCATTGAATCTGAAAATAGAAATATTGAGTGTAGCCTAAAATTTGGGAGCCCAAATTTTGACTTACTGACGTTATTTGAAAACAAGAGCACCGCATAGCGGGACAATATACGCCCATTTTGTATTTTTGAAGGGTTGGGGTAAGGATGGGGGTGAGGGTGAAAATTGTTTGGACCAACCCCATATTCGAACTTGACCTGTATTTTGTTGTGATTAAACAACATACCAAGTTTAGAACCAATCGGAAAACAAATAATAAAAGTTATCATCCGGAAACCAAATATTTGATGCATTCTATGTCCAACAAGGTCCATAATTCAGGGGAACTTCGAAGTTCGAACTGACCCCCATATTCGAACTTGACCTGTCTTTTGTTTTGATTAAACCACATCCCAAGTTTAGGAGTCAATCGAAAAAAAAATACTAAAGTTATCATCTGGAAACCAAATGTTGACGAACGGACAGACTGGCGGATGTACAAATGGACAGACAGACTGATTCCATAATTCGACGGTTTTTCAACAGGCGTATAATAAAAAATCAGTTAGGCCATACTAAAATTATAATCTGGAAAACACAAAATGCACAAATTCAAGAGGAATAACTTGATTTTGGCCGAAAGTGAACTTGAGCTGTGCTTTGTGGTCATAAACAAAATCTGAGAATTTGAAACAAATTAGTCAAGGCAAACTAAAGTTATCATCTGGAAACCACATAATTCACAAATTTGCAATCATTCAAGGGGAATAACTATGGAACGGTACATGCGATTATGGCCAAAGGTGAACTTGAGATGTGCTTTGTGGTCAAAAACAAAATCTGAGAATTTGAAAAGAATCGGTTAAGGCAAACTAAAGTTATCATCCGGAAACCACAAAATCCACAAATCTGCAATCATTTAAGGGGAATAACTCTGCAAAGGTATATGCGATTGTGGTCAAAAGTGAACTTGAGCTGTATTTTGTGGTCAAAAATCAATAACTGAAAATTTGAAATAAATCGGTCAAGGCAAACTAATGTTATCATCCAGAACCGAAAAGTTGGGCTAAATTCCCATAAATAAAGGGCCATAACTCTACTGCAAATGGGCTGCTAGAAACAGAAATCGAACCCATCCTGTATTTTGTCATACTAAATCCACATGGGAAATTTAACTCAGCTCAAACCATTACAACTAAAGTTATCTCCCGGAAACGAAATGTGTCCATGGACGGACAGACAGACAGACGGGTGGAGAGACCATTCACATAATATGTCCCGTTTTTCAAACGGGTGTATAAAATCAACATCTGAAAAATTTGGTGTCAATCCGTCAAGGCATTCGGCTTTAAATGAACGGAAACCCATTTTTTTTTCAAAAATTGTGTTTTCAAAGGGCCATAACTCTGCAGTGGATGGACTGAGAAACACCAATATGGAACTTGACCTGTATTTCATTGCTAAAAACAACATCTGAAAGTTTGATGTCAATCCGTCAAGGTGTTCAGCTTTAAATGAACGGAAACCAATTTTTTTAGAAAAATTGTGTTTTCAAAGGGCCATATCTCTGCAGCAGATGGACTGAGAAAAAGTTTGATGTCGATCCGTCAAGGCGTTTGACTTTAAATGAACAGAAACCAAATTGTTTACAGACAGACAGACAGACGGACAGACAGACAGATGGACAGACTGATAACATAATACGACTGTTTTTTAAACGGGTGTATAAAAAGTGAATCTGCATCACTAAAGTAAGTTCCAAACAAGAAATCTAACTATTATTGCAAGTGGCGTATAACAAGATGATTTTAAATGCATATCAGGTTTATGGAGCATTAACCCCACCCTAAGGGATATAGTAATTTGGAGGGAAAAATCAGAAGAGTAAATTCCACCAGCCTGAAGATGGCAGCAGCTTCATTTGAACAAAGGAGAAAAGGTTTACTCCAAAGATGGTCTGTGCCATAAATGAATGAATTTGGCCGAGTGGTTTTAAAGAATAAGAAAGATTTCAAACTAGAGAAACAGAATTTTACTGCCACCAGTAAATTCAAGTCAGTGTGAAAATGGTTAAAGCATCAAAGTAAACAAAACAGAAAGAGTATTTATGGAGGCTTATTTGGGGGTAAAATATTTCTAATGATATCAGAAATAGGTTTTCATTAACAGTATTACACAAAATAAAATCTTTGGAAACCACATTTAAACCTTGAGAGGGTTAAATTAAAAGATATTCATACAGGAATTAGAGACATTTTTCCCAAGAAACTACAAAAAAATACATATGTGCACAGCACTGAAAAAGGCTTGATAAAGGCATAAATAAAATATTTGAAAGCCATACCGAAGTCTTGAGAGGGTTACAGGAATCAGATTATTTGCACAGAATTGAAAGGGTTCAACATAAAATAAAATCTTTGGAAAAGACACTGAAAACATGAAAGGGTTAAATTAAAGATATTCATACTGAAATCAGATCTATGTTTTTCCAAGGACCCAGAAAAAACATGCATGTGCACAGTACTGAAAGTGTTTGATCATGGCATCAATAAAATATTTGGAACCCACATTGCAGTCTTGAGAGGGTTAAATTAAAGATATGCATACAGGAATCAGATAAATGTTTCCAAGAAACCAGAAAAAAACATATATGCACAGCAGTGAAAGAGTTCATCATGAAATAAAATCTTTGGAAAAACACACTGAAGTCTTGAGAGGGTTAAATTAAAGATATTCATACAGGAATCAGATCAATTGTTTTTCCAAGGAACCGGAAAAAAACATATACAGCATTGAAGGGGTTTGTTTGTTCATGGCATCAATAAAATCTTTGGAACCCACATTGCAGTCTTGAGAGGGCTAAATTAAAGACATGCATTCAGGAATCAGATAAATGGTTCCAGCATTGAAAAGGTTCCTTCAACATGAAATAAAATCTTTGGAAAACAAACTAAAGTCACAAAATTTAACAATTTTTTGATTAAAATAACAAGATTACAATGTTCATAGCAACAATTTTGTTATTTTAAGAACAATACGTCAATCAAGGTTCTTTGTGAATGAAACTTTTCCTCCAGGATAAACTACTGCAAAAATACTGACTCATCATTTTTCCAATACCCTCTATCAGGCACCCTGATTGAACCAATCCCTTCTTCCGATCCTAAGGAGGCTTCATACCAAATAACAGTTCTCTGTTCCTTGTGGTTTGGGATACATGGGCTTTTAAATTTTTTGTTTTTAGCACCTGGGGTTGCCACAGGGCTGTGAACATTTTCTTTTGGGGGAGGGGGGGGGCATCAATCAATTACCGAGGACCCACTTAAACTACATGCCAAATTTGGTTGAAATTGGCCCACCGATTCTTGAAATAGAAATTTTGTGCAAAGCCCAAAATGGATATGCACCCACAGAGAGCCCAGATATTGACCTATCAACTTCCCTTGAACACACTTTAATCTTCTACACCAAAGGATGTTCTATACCAAATATCAGGGCATTCCTTCTGGTGGTTTATGAGAAGATTTTTAAAGGTTTTTAAGCTTTTGTGGCATAAACCAGAGCCTGAATATGGCAGCTGCATCATTTAAACAAAATAGAAAAGGTATACTCCACAGATGGTCTGTGCAATATATGTCTGAATTTGGCCTAGTGGTTGCGAAGAAGTCAAGTTTGCAAAAAGTTAACGGACGCCAGTTAAAAGTGATGGAAATAGCTCCCACTGACTTGCAGTCAGGTGAGCTAAAAAGTGTCAAGGTCATTTAGTGCAAGACCATAAGGTAGTAGTAAAAATTTTGATGTCGTACCATATATTTTTTTCCAGTTTATTTTTTCAAAAGATGATGTACTTTATGGATGTATAGGTAAGTTTCTTCAAAACAACTTGGTGTTTTGTACAGAGAGCGAAAGGTTAGCATGGTTGTCAATGGGATTTTTTTAGGCTTCCATAATGTAAATAACCACTAGAGAGATAACCTGGTGACCTTAATATTACAAAAATAGGTTCCACCAATTTTGTAAATATTTGTGGTGCACAGGCATGGCCATTCAGAAGAACCGTAAACTGATACAACTGTGAATTATATTTGAATATTTGAATCTTATATATTTCCGAACTTTTTTGGCAGCAGGAACTGAGTAGTAAGCATCAGTTAAGGGGACGTCCAACCTAACTTTGGTCAAATTTCAGGTAATTTTCCACAAAGTTCAAAAAAGGCTAAAAATTAATAACCCCAACAAATTATATACCAAAATGCTTGGAATGAAACATAGAACATGTGAAAACTGAAATCTGCCATGGAACTGCTGCCATGTGGTAGATTTATTTATTTATTAGGGTTTAACAACACTTTAACAGCCAAGGTCATATCATGTCGGTGATAGTTTTATGGGTGGAGGGAGTATCTGGAGAGAACCACCAAGCAGCTGCCAGCTCCCCAACATCGGAACTCTGCACTGCAGCATGGGTAGGGTTAGATTGGTTGAAGACATGCACACCATTGATGTGCAGTATGCCTTAGTACACGGCATTGTCGGGCCCCCATGTGGACAATCTGGGTTAATGCCTTGCCCATGGACATAATGCAAGAGTCTGAATCGATTGCTCAGACGGTCTCCCATCCAAGGACTAACCAGGCTCGATGTTGCTTAACTTTGGTGATCTGACAAGAACCAGTTAGCGTAACCATACTGCGCCCCCGGGCCATGTGGGAGATAGCACCACCTGAAAGTCTGCTATGGCATAAGTAAGACAATGAACTGTATTCTTGGAGCATTCAAGTACATAGTTGAAAAAATCTTTTCTTAATTCTTGAAAGGAAGAAAGAGAGAGACCAAATGTTATGAATGGAGTGCTCACTGATTGAAGGCAGACATATTCCTCAGTTTATGTTTTGATTTGGGGAAGTTCAACAAAGGTCAACTTGAAGGAGTCCACTAGAAGAAGTATGGATGGATTAAAAAAAGTGTCTCCCCATGTAATGATGCATGTGTCAGTGTGGTGGTTTAAAAAGAAACTATGATCTTCTCTATGTAGGATGCACTGATACGTCATAGTTGAACAAATATATTTACAGACCCATTTCAGTGACTTGCACTTTAACCCCATTTTTCCCATGCATCAATTTGATAGTGATTAATATCAAAGTAACTCAAGTTGTTTTACTCTTACCCCTGGACACCAATATACTAATGTCATCTGTTGGAGAAGAAATAAGAGTGACTGTAACTCTTCACAGCAATAAATCATCAAATGTACATAAATGTACATTGTTATTCAATGGGCATCAAATTAACCCTATAGAACCATTATCGCCTCAACTCTTCCAAAAGAGGCTTCTTGGCATATTGAGATCAAGAGGGCACATCCAGTAGGTTTCCCATTTATATGTGTTGTTAGGGGAGGGAGGCAAACCCACTTTTACGTTTATTGGCAACAGTCACTGGTGAAATCCCAGCCTTGTTTTTATTTCAGTCTTTAAATACTGTCATTGTGATCGTCAATTACCAACATTCATGATGGCATTACACCTTGGGACATTATGACCTGCACCAATCTATTGGTTTAGGACATTTAGGGTATTTGCTTAGGTCTTTATCCTTGACCTAAGGCTTATTTGCAAGCTTGCTACTGTATTATCAAAAGTTACACTAATAATAATAATATAACCAGAGGCTCTAAAGAGCCTGTAATCGATCATCTGGAACTACATAAAACAATGTGATTTCCCATAGGCTTTCCATGGTAACTATGAGCTGCAATTGTGGCCATGTTTGCAACATTACATCAACATTACATGAGGATCATTGGTAGAAGGTGTCCCAGTCCTCAATCATATGAAGTTTCAAAACATTTAACTTTGGTAGTTTGCAAAATTCATCAGTCGGAATCAGAGAATATCTCTAGTGACCATATTTTCCAACCAATGGGAAGAAAAAAGAGGATTGTTTGTAGAGGGCCTCCTATAGACCATTCCTGCCAAGTTTGGTTCACGTCAGCTCAGTAGTTCCAGAGCAGAAGATGAAAATGTGATTTTCCATAGAGTTTCTATAGTAACTATAAGCCGCAATTGAGGCCATGATTGCAACACGATCAACATTAAATGAGGATCGTTGGTAGAGGGTGTCCCAATCATCAACCATGCAAAGTTTCAAAACATTTGGCCCTGTGGTTTCAGAGAAGATTGGGAATCAAAAAATGCCGACAGGATCACCGATCCAATGTCGAGTTGTGATAGCACAAAAGTGGGTGACCTTGACCTTTGACCTAGTGATTCCGAAATAAATAGGGCTCTTTCTTGCACCAATGCCAACCTACCTATGAAGTTTCATGAACGTAGGTGGAACCATTGTCAAACTGTTTACGATTTATTATGTTCAAGGTCACTGTGACCTTGGCCTTTGACCTAGTGAGTCCAAAATAAATAGGGTTCTTCCACTCACCTCGGCCAACCTACCTATGAAGTTTCATGAATGTGGGTCAAACCATTATCAAGTTATCATCCGGAAACCAATTGTTTACGATTTACGATTTACTATGTTGAAGGTTACTGTGACCTTGACCTTTCACTTAGCAAGTCCAAAATAAATAGGGTTCTTCCTCTCACTGATGCCAAGCTACCAATGAAGTTTCATGAACACGGGTCGAAACATTATCAAGTTGTTATCCGGAAACCAATTGTTTACAATTTACTATGTTGGTCACTGTGACCTTGACCTTTCACTGTGACCTTGACCTTTCACCTAGCGATTCCAAAATAAACAGGGTCACTGTGACCTTGACCTTTAACCTAGTGAGACCAAAATAAATAGGGTTCTTCCTCTCACGAAGGCCAACCTACATATGAAGGTTCATGAATGTGGGTTGAACCGCAGTCAAGTTATCATCTGGAAACCAATTGTTTACAATTTACTATGTTCAAGGTCACTGTGACCTTGACCTTTGACCAAGCAAGTCCAAAATTAATAGGCTTCTTCCTCTCGCCAATGCCAACCTACCTATGAAATTTCATGAACATGGGTTGAACCATTATCAAGTTATCATCCGGCAAATCAATTGTTTACGCCTGCCCGCAATTCATCAAACTATAAACAATGAAAGTGTCAATGACACTGTAGCTCAACTTGTTTAAGACATGTACATGTATAGCATGTGACACAGCAATGACAAACATCTAGGTAATGACCTGATAACAAAGGTACATATAAAGTATTGTAACGGTCTGTACATAAATACTGACCGTTGCCTGTAACAAATGTATAGGTAAAGTATTGTAAAGGTGGGTGCCAGTCAGATGCTAAACAAGAAAAAAATCTTTGAGTCCCAGAGTGGGTCTGACTGAACCCCAAAATATTTGTTCTCATAGCACAGTGATTACAAAGGCACCCCAAAACACACTCATTCCTGTCCCAAGGTGAAAACAAAGGTACCCAAGAAGTTTCGTGAAGATCAGTTCACAAATATTAGCTGTGTAGAAGTTGTGACAAAAAACTGAATGGACCTCATTTTGGTACAAAATGGCCACTGGCAGCCTTCTTGAATTTTGGACTGCACCCAGAAACACTTGTTCTCGTCCCAAGGTGATAACAAAGGTACCCAAGAAGTTTTGTGAAGATCGGTTCATAAATACAGCCTCTAGCCCGAGCCGTATTGACATGTGCACTTACAGTGTATAAGTAGCACTGAATAAATCAAAGTTCATCTAATTTGCATAATTTCTGCATGAGAAAAAAACCCATACTATATGTGATGTATTCCATGTTACTAAACATTCCTACAAAAATTTATTCAAATCAGAACTTTCATACAGAAGTTCTGTACAAAAGACTGATTGCCCTAATTTTGGTACAAAATGGTTGCTGGTGGCCATCTTGAATTTCGGACCACACCCAAAAACACTCGCTCTCATCCCATGGTGATATCAAAGGTACCCAAGAAGTTTCGTAAAGATCGGTTCATAAATACGGCCTCTAGCCTGAGCCGTATAGATGTTGTGTACAAAAAACTGATTAGACCTAATTTCGGTATAAAATGGCCACTGGCAGCCATCTTGAATTTTGGACCGCACCCAGAAACACTCGTTCTCGTCCCAAGGTGATAACAAAGGTACCCAAGACGTTTCGTGAAGATCGGTTCATAAATACAGACTCTAGCCTGAGCCATATTGACATATGTACTTACTGTGTGTAGGTAGCACTGAAAAAATCAAAGTTCCTCTAATTTGCATAATTTCTGCACGAGAAAAAAAACCCTGTATTATATGTGATGTATCCCATGGTACTAAACATTCACACAAAAAATTATTCAAATCAGCGCTTTCATATGGAAGTTCTGTGCAAAAATCTGATTGCACCAAATTTTGTACAAAATGGCTGCCATCGGCCATCTTGAATTTCGGACCGGACCCCAAAACACTCGTTCTCGTCCCAGAGTGATAACAAAGGTACCCAAGGAGTTTCGTAAAGATCGGTTCATAAATACGGCCTCTAGCCCAAGCCGGATTGGCATTTGTACTTACAGTGCTGAAAGTAATACCAAAAAACATCAAAGTTAGTCTAATTTGCATAATTTACGCATGAGAAAAAAACCCGTATTATATGTCATGTATCCCATGGTACTAAACATTCATACAAAAAATTATTTAAATCAGAGCTTTCATATGGAAGATCTGTACAAAAAACAGATTTCTGCATCATCGGTACAAAATGGTGGCTGGCAGCCATCTTAAATTTCGGACCGCACCCAAAAACACTTGTTCTCGTCCCACGGTCATAACAAAGGTACCCAAGAAGTTTCGTAAAGATCGGTTCATAAATATGGTCTCTAGCCCGAGCCGTATCCAATTGTTGACGGACAGATGGCCAGACGGACGACGGGCCATGGCATAAGCTCAAATTTGGCTTCGCCAAAGTTGAGCTAAAAATGGGGAGTACGTGTAGAAGACCTCCCATAGACTACCCCTGCCAGATTTGGTTCATGTCGGCTCAGACGTTCCAAAGAAAATGAAAATGTGATTTCCCATAGGGTTTCTATAGTAACTATAAGCCACAATTGTGGCCTTGTCTACAACCCAATCAACATTAAATGAGGATCGGTGATAGAGGGGGGTCCCAGTCATCAACCATGTGAAGTTTCAAAACATTGGACCCGTGGTTTAAGAGTAGAAGATTTATCAAAATCCACTAATCAGAATCAGAGAATGCCTCTGGTGGCCATGCTTTCAAAAGCGTGGGAACAAAATTAGGATCATTTGTAGACTATCCCTGCCAGGTTTGTTTTCATGTCGGCTTAGTAGTTCCAGAGAAGAAGATGAAAATGTGATTTCTCATAGGGTTTCTATAGTAACTATAAGCTGCAATTGTGGTCATGTTTACAATCCGATCAACATTAAATGAAGATGTTGGTAGAGGGGGTGCCAGTCCTCATTTATGTGAAGTATCAAGTTTCAGAGGAGGAGATTTTTGAAAATCCACCAATCCGAATCAAAGAATGCCTCTGGTGGCCATGTTTTTCAACCCATGGGAACAAAATGAGGATCGTTTGTAGAGGACCTCCCACAGATTATCCCTACCAGGCTTGTTTTCACGTCGCCTCAGAAGTTCCAGAGAAAGAGATGAAAATGTGATTTCCCATAGGGTTTCTAATGTAACTATACTACTCAAAGTTTGCTAAGCACCAAATATTTGACACATCATTGTGAAATTTACTTGTGACATATTTGCGATATTTTTGGTGGATATGATTCAGGAATGCATTGAGATGGTTCCCAGTGTTTGCATTAGCTCTCTTGACAGGCAGACTTTTCATGACAGTCATGGAAAGCATGTACCCCTTGATTTTCATGATGTTTTCGTTTACTGTCTACATGTACATGACATGTGTTGGGTATTCAATCTTCATTTCAACACAAACCCTTGTGATTTAATGATTGAATATGGCAAATGAAAATGTAAGAAGACATTTGCCTGACGCAGAAATGTGTATGGGCTGTAGGGATGGTAGAGCAAGGGGCTACCCATTGTCAGGTTGGTGAAGCCCTTGGTGTGCACCATACGGTGATCACCAGAGCCTGGGCAAGGTACTGCCTAGTCCACACAGATATGCGTTCTAGGATATGGTGAAGACCAGGAGAGCGATTCCATGCAGTCAACATTGCTGAGCATGACCGCTATGGTGGAGGGTCAATCATGGCTAGGGCAGCATCAGCAGAGATGGACGTACAGAGCTCGGTGTCCTTGTATGTGGTGCATTGACTGCACAGCGGTATATTGATGAGATCCAGGATGCCCACGTCAGATTGTATGCAGGTGCAGTGGGTGATAGATTCATTCTGATGGACGATAATGCCCGTCCTCTTGTTGCCCATGCTGTCGGGGAGTACCGACTGAGGGAGGGGATTGAGCGTATGAACTGGCCAGTCTGACCTCAATCTAATCGAGCATGTCTGGAATGAGTTGCAGCTTGCAATTTCAGCCCTTCCAGTCCAGCCAAGAAGTGTCCAGGAGTTTGGAGCCATGCTGGTCTAAGAATGGAACAACATCCCACAAAGGACCACCAGGAACCTGACTGGGAGCACGAGAAGGCGTTGTCAAGCTATAATTAACAGTAATGGGTCTCATACTCAATACTGAACCCATACCAGTTCGCTCTGTCAACTTTTTGGCTAATTGAAAAATTTCCTCTTTTACCAATAATATCCATTTTCCATGGTTATCGTATTCAAAAGCTAAAAACTAATGTCAAACACAAACAAAATCTTAATTTCTGTACTTAAATCATTAAAGGTATAATTAAATAAAAAATATATATATGCTTTTCACAACAATATTTCAACTAAAATGTAAAACAGGTAGTTGAATACACTTGGTGTTTAGCAAACTTTGAGTAGTATATTAGCTACAATTGTGGCCATGTTTATAACCCGATCAACATTAAAGGAGGATCGTTGGTAGAGGGGGTCCCAGTCATCATTTATGTGAAGTATCCAAACATTTGGCCTGGCAGTTTCAGAGGAGACGAGTTTTGAAAATCCACCAATCAGAATCAAAGAATGCATCTGGCGGCCAAGTTTTTCAAAACCATGGGAACAAAATGAGGATCATTTGTAGAGGACCTCCCATAGACCATCACTGCCAAGTTTGGTTCTTGTCGGCTCAGTAGTTCCAGAGAAGAAGATGAAAATGTGATTTCCCATAGGGTTTCTATAGTAACTATAAGCCGCAATTGCGGTCTCAGTCATCATTTATATGAAGTTTAAAAACAAATTGCCTGGCAGTATCAGAGATGATTGTTGAAAATCCACCAACCAGAATCAAAGAATGCCTCTGGAAGCCATGTTTTTCATCCAGCGGGAACAAAATGAGGATCGTTTGTAGAGGACCATTCCTGACAAGTTTGGTTTCAGACCGACTCATTGGTTACAGAGAAGATGAAAATGTGAAAAGTTTATGCTCGACAGAAAACAGACGACGGGCGCCACGTGATGAGAAAATCTCACATGGCCTTTTAGGCCAGGTGAGCTAATAATAATAACGCATACTGCATATCAATGATGCACTTGTCTTTAACCAATGCTTAAGTGTACTGCACATCAATGATGCACTTGTCTTTAACCAATGCTAACCCTGCTTGGGTGGAGTTGGTAGGTTGGGGGCCCTGACAGTTGCTCGCCATTGCTTGGTGCTTCACTATGGGTACTCTGGCTTTCTCAACCCATAAAACTGTCTGACATGAACTGATCCTGGCTGTCGGAAGTGTCGTTAAAACCCCAATAAATAAATAAATAAATAAATAAATAAATAAATAAATAAATAAATAATAACGAAATCTGCCCCACTTTTTCATTTAACTAGTATGATAATAATAATAAGCAGAATAATAACTAGATCATTGACATTTGTGTGCAAAGCACACTAAGGTCTATTCCCGCATTTTCAGTCTGCCATCACGATGGTAACAAATCAGTTCACATTCTCCAATGACAAAAGTGGAGCTACAGGTGCCATATGGGGCTGAATAAAAAATCTGAAACTTTTATGCACATCTCGAGACTCTACCGTAACATATAAACACATTTTAAACAAACAAAATTATATATCCTAGGAGCCTTTTGTCGGAAAGCAGTTTAGCTCAGTATTTAAGTGGCGCCAAAGGCACCACCTGGTGAAAAAAATTCGAACTAAACCTATTTTTGTCATCTCTAAATCATAATTAAGACGTATGGTAGGTTTAAAAATTATAGCTAAAAAAATGGGATGTACGGATGGAGATCATCTCTGTATCCCTGCATTTTTGTACACCCACCTCATCAATTCATAATTTAAGTAAAATAAACAGAATTATTAATCAATTTAAATTAATTAATATATGAGAAAATATTTGGCTTCTGTCGCCCTCTCGTACTATTACTACAAAAATCTGCAGACACTGTGGTGCTGACAAATGAGAATGAACGCATTTGGTCTGATGTATCAGGCTTGGAAGCCACTCGGCATGGATACTGAAGAAATAATGAATATTTCGGGTATCACATCTGCTTAAATTTCAAATACGGGTAGTTTGGACCATAAATTTGATAATTCGTTTGGGTTTTGACCATTGCAGTCACGCTGATTGAACAAAACGCATAAAAAACCGAAAATCTTTTTCCAAATTTTGGTTCAAGGCCAAACCAGACCCAAAATTTTCAGGCTAAAATTTTTTTTCATCTCAAAATTGAACATAATGCATAAAAAATTGATTTTTTTGTCACATTTTGGTCCAAAATTTCTAAGTCCGAACCAGACCCCAAATTTTCAACCCAGGAACCCGTTTTGGACAAACCTGAATCTGACCCCTGTAGAGATGATGTGTACCAAATGTTAAAGAATTCTTAAAGAAATGTCCTCATATTGCGCTAAGTTAAAATTCAGGCTCCCATAGGGAACCCAAATATTAACCGAGGAACTTGATTTGAACAAAGTTGAATGTAGCCCCCCTCCCCACCCCCAAATATGAGAGGATTCTGACTGGTGAATCTGATACAGATTTTTAAAGAATATTCCACATATTGCACAAAGTTAAAATTTGGGCTCTAATTGGGAGCCCAAATATTAACCCAGGAACTCAATTTGAACAAACTTGAATCTGCCCCCCCTGGAGATGATGTACATGTATACCAAATATGAAAAATATTCTGACCACTGGATCTGAAGAAGATTATTTTTAAAGAAATTTCCTCATATTGAACTAAGTTAAAATTCAGGTTCCCTTAGGGAACCCAAATATTAAACCTAGAAACTCGATTTGAACAAACTTGAATCTGGCCCCCCCCCCCCCCCCAGAGATGATGTATACCAAATATGAGAGGATTCTGACTGGAGGATCTGAAGAAGAAGATTTTTAAAGAATATTCCACGCATTGCACAAAGTTACAATGCCTTCGCTGATTATTTCCATAACAAGATTGCTACTATTCGGTCACAATTTGACACTTATGAGGGGCAAGCCGAATTTCGACCATTCATTGGCTCGCCGCTTCAGTCATTCCGTCCTGTTTCTAGTGAAGAGGTTAGAAAAGTTATCACTTCAGCTCCTCCTAAATCGTGTACACTGGACCCGATTCCCACAGAACTTTTTCTGAAGCATATTGATACTATCATCGACCCAGTCACTGCTTTGATGAATTTTTCGCTGTCTTCTGGCATTGTCCCAACATGCTTTAAAAAGGCTTTGTTGTGCCTCTTTTAAAAAAGCCTTCATTGGACCCTGAAACTCTAAAGAACTACAGGCCAGTGTCCAATCTCCCTTTCCTTTCCAAAATCCTTGAAAAGCTCATTCTTGCCCAACTAAAAGAACACCTGGAATATCATTCGTTAATGGAAAAGTGCCAGTCTGCTTACCGCAAAGGGCACAGTACTGAAACGGCACTGATCCGAATAACGTCTGACCTTCTGACCGCGTCTGATGAAGGAAAAGTGTCCCTGCTAACGCTCCTCGATTTATTGATGGCGTTTGATACATTGGACCATACAATTTTAATTCGTAGACTCGAATCTACTTTTGGCATCCGTGGATCCGCTCTTAAATGGTTTGCCTCATATCTATCCGACCGGTTCCAACAAATTCAAGTTGGAAACTCGCTTTCAGATGAATGTGCGCTGAAATTTGGAGTCCCACAAGGTTCAGTACTCGGCCCTATGCTATATCTCCTGTATACACAGCCACTTGGTGACATTATCAGGAGCCACAGAGTTGGGTGCCACATGTACGCAGGCGACACACAGTTATATGACCATGATACAGTTAATCAATCCGCCTAGCTTATTTCAAACGTCGAGGAATGTTTGTCATCGGTGAAGTCTTGGATGTTGGCAAACCAACTCAAACTCAACGATGACAAAACCGAAGCGATGTGGTGCGCAAAACAATCTGTCGCAAATTCCATCACAATTCAGCACATTTCCGTAGGCGAGAACTTGATCCATTTCACCAATAGTGCGAAAAATCTCGGAGTTCATTTGGACACCACTCTTTCAATGTCCTATCAAATATCAAACATATGTAAGTCAGTATATTCTGAAATTAGAAGGCTAGGTCATATCCGAAAATATTTAAGTTTAGACAGCACAAAAAAGCAGATTTCATCATTCATCTTGAGTCGAATAGATTACTGTAATGAACTGCTTTTCGACGACCCGGACAACCAGCTCCAACGTTTACAGAGGCTCATCAACGTTGCTGCTAGGATTGCTCTACGGACGAAGAAAAGGGAACACATCTCACCCGCCCTTGCCAAACTGCACTACATTCCAGTTAAAGACCACATAACATATAAACTAGCAATACTCACCTACCAGAGAAATTCGGCTGACTTCCCAGGCTACCTTAGCGAACTCCTCATACCATACAAGCCGCAGCGATCATTGCGATCCAGTGACGAAGGTCTTTTAACTCAGTTCGCGGGGAATTTGAAGACTGTAGGTGACAGGGCTTTCAGAATCAGCGTGCCCCGTGTGTGGAACTTTGTCTTGACTCTGCTCATGCACAGACACTATGCACAAAGGCTTATTATTGTTTTGGCTTTGTTTTTGAGGTGTGGGGGGGGGGGGGGGTGCTATAAATTAAGTGTTTGGCTTGAATTGTTGCGAACAGAGTGCCAGCATGTCTGGGCCAGTAATATGATGGATAAATACACATTAAACCCTTTCCTGTTGCAGTCCAATTTTCCGAACCACTACAAAAAATAAATATATTATCTAGTACTGACAAGGATATTGTTAAGAAACTATACTATTAATAGCAGGGGTCCCTTTATCGAGGAGTTCTTTATGCCAGATTCAATTGAACTTTTCATCAAACATTAAATCAAGTCATGGCTACTACACAACAGCCATGACTTAATAATATGAAAAATAGGCCGATGAAATCGTCAGATGTGTACCCATACGCGCAACTAGTAGAAAGCTGTATGATGGAGGGCCACCACGGATGCCGACATTATGTACACCATACATGGTATGGGTACATATAGAAATGGATTGGAGGTGTGTCTAATTTGATGGATAAAGGGTTAATATCTCTGGATCAAATTATCAGATTTACATAAAAAACTATAGAGCACAGCACATCAGTAACCTGAACATATATATGAAGTAACATGACAATCGGATTGATATTTTTTAAGTTATCTCATGCCAAAGGGATTGGAGGAGTTTTCAATTTGAAGGATAAAGGGTTAATATCTCAGAATCAAATTATCAGATTTACACCAAAAACTATACAGCTTGGCACATCAGTAACCTGAACACAAATATAAAGTAATTTGACATTCCAAGCAATATTTTTCAAGTTATCTCATGCCAAAGGGATTGGAGGAATTTTCAATTTGAAGGATAAAGGGTTAATATCTCAGGATCAAATTATCAGATGTACACCAAAAACTATACAGCTCAGCACATCAGTAACCTGAACACAAATATAAAGTAACTTGAGAAGACAAGCAATATTTTTCAAGTTATCGAATGACAAAGAAATGGATACGTACGCTGGATGGACAGACCAACGGACAGACAGACGGACAAACAAAAAAAACTATACAGCTCAGCACATCAGTAACCTGAACACAAATATAAAGTAACTTGACAATCCAAGCAATATATTTCAAATTATCGAATGCCAAAGGAATTGGTGGAATTTTCAATTTGAAGGATAAAGGGTTAATATCTCAGGATCAAATTATCAGATTTACACCCAAAACTATACAGCTCGGCACATCAGTAACCTGAACACAAATAAAAAGTAACTAGACAATCCAAGCAATATTTTTCAAGTTATCAAATGCCAAAAGGATTGGAGGAATTTTCAATTTGAAGGAAAAGGGTTAATATCTCAGGATCAAATTATCAGATTTACACCAAAAACTATACAGCTTGGCACATCAGTAACCTGAACACAAATATAAAGTAACTTGACAATCCAAGCAATATTTTTCAAGTTATCGAATGACAAAGAAATGGATACGGATGCCGGACAGACAGACGGATGGACAGATGGACAGACAGACAGATGGACGGACAAAGGATGGACGAACGACGGATGGCCACCCCGGATGATGGCATTATGTGTACCATACATAGTATGGGTACACATAAATATTTTTCAAGTTATCAAATGCCAAAGGGATTTGGTGGAATTTTCAATTTGAAGGATAAAGGGTTAATATCTCAGGATCAAATTATCAGATTTACACCAAAAACTATACAGCTCGGCATATCAGTAACCTGAACACAAATATAAAGTAACTTGACAATCCAAGCAATATTTTTCAAGTTATCGAATGACAAAGAAACGGATACGGATGCCGGACGGACAGACGGATGGACAAAGGATGGACGAACGATGGATGGCCACCCCGGATGATGGCATTATGCGTACCATACATAGTATGGGTACACATAAAAAATAAAAAACATACTCAGCAGGTTAGGAGTTGAACATTGTGGAGTCTTGACAGAATGCATCAACATCCCTCACTGAAAAATTTCTATTTTTGAAAAATTAGAAATTTCTTTCAAATGATGTTTCCCAACTATAAAGGCTTCTATTTCCGCCATAATCAAAAAAATTCCAGTGAGCAGGTCATGAAAAAACCCAAACTTTTATGCACATCCAGAGACTCTACCGTAACATATAAACACATTTTAAACAACCAAAATTACATATCCTAGGAGCCTTTTGTTGGAAAGCAGTATTTTAGCCAAGTATTTCAGTGGCGCCAATGGCACCACCTGGTGACAAAAATTCCAAATAAACCTATTTTTGTCATCTCTATATCATAATTAAGACGTATGGTAGGTTTCAAAATTATAGCTCAAAAAATGGGATGTATGGACGGAGATCATCACTGTATCCCTGCATTTTTGTACACCGACCTTATGAATTCATAATTTAAGTAAAATAAACAGAATTAATCAATTTAAATTAATTTATATATGAGAAAATATTTGGCTTCTGTCGGCCTCTTCAACTATTACTACAAAAATCTGCAGACACTGTGATGCTGACAAATGAGAATGAATGCATTTGGTCTGATGTATCAGGCTTATAAGCCATTTGGCACGGATAATGAAGAAAATATAGAACCTTAGTGAGCACGCTCACATACCCCACGTGCCCCGATATTTCAAACTCTAATCATATTTTAAAAATAAACAGATTCTAGGAATACTGCAGAAAACAGTGTTCTGTAGTTTCAACGGTATTGTTCTGTAGGCCACCATGTTAGGCTAACATACCAAAAATCAGCTCAATATCTGGAAGCGTGTAGGAAAAAAGTCTGCAAAACTGTAATTTTGATGAACTTTTCAAAGTTCAAGGGCCGTAATTTCGGTAAAAATCAGTGGAGCGGAACAAAACGCAAACTTGTTCTGTAGGCCACCATGTTAGACTAACATATCAAAAATCAGCTCAATATCTGGAAGCGTGTAGGAAAAAAGTCTGCAAAACTGTAATTTTGATGAATTTTTCAGAGTCCAAGGGCCGTAATTTTGGTAAAAGTCAGTGGAGCGGAACAAAATGCAAACTTGTTCTGTAGGCCACCATGTCAGACTCACATACCAAAAATCAGCTCAATATCTGGAAGCGTGTAGAAAAAAAGTTCGGAAAATAAGTAGGACTGACTGATGGATTGACAGACTGACGGACAGACCAGTCAAAAACATTATACCCTTGCAACTTCGAAGGCCACCATGTTAGACTCACATACCAAAAATCAGCTCAATATCTGGAAGCATGGAGAAAAAATAGTCCGGAAAATAAGTAGGACTGACTGACTGACGGACGGACTGACAGACTGACGGACGGACCAGTCAAAAACATTATACCCCTGCAACTTCGTTGCGTGGGGTATAATTATGAATATTTCGGGTATTGCATTTGTTTAAATTTCAAATACGGGTAGTTTGGACCATAAATTTGATAATTCGTTTGGGTTTTGACCATTGCAGTCACGCTGATTGAACAAAACGCATAAAAAACTGAAAATCTTTTTCCAAATTTTGGTCCAAACCAGACCCAAAATTTTCAGGCTAAAATTTTTTTTTCATCTCAAAATGGAACACAGTGCATAAAAAATCGATAATTTTTGTCACATTTTGGTCCAAAATTTCAAAGTCCGAACCAGACCCCAAATTTTCAACCCAATGACCCGATTTGGACAAACTTGAAACTGACCCCCGTAGAGATGATGCGTACCAAATGTTAAAAGATTCTGAATGGTGGATCTGAAGAAGAAGATTTTTAAAGAAATTTCCTCATATTGCACTAAGTTAAAATTCAGGCTCCCATAGGGAGCCCAAATATAAATCGAGGAACAACAAACTTGAATCTGGCCCCCCTAGAGATGATGTATACCAAATATGAAAAATATTCTGACCACTGGATCTGAAGAAGATTATTTTTAAAGAAATTTTCTCATATTAAACTAAGTTAAAATTCGAGCCCAAATATTAATCGGGGAACTCAATTTGAACAAACTTGAATCTGCCCCCCCACCTCCCCCAAGAGATGTTCTATACCAAATATGAGAGGATTCTGATTGGTGAATCTGAAGAAGATTTTTAAAGAATATTCCACATATTGCACAAAGTTAAAATTTGGGCTCCAACAGGGAGCCCAAATATTAACCCAGGGACTCAATTTGAACAAACTTGAATCTGCCCCATCACGCCCCCCCCCCCCAAACACCCCCCACCACCCTAGAGATGATGTATACCAAATATGAAAAATATTCTGACCACTGGATCTGAAGAAGATTATATTTAAAGAAATTTTCTCATATTAAACTAAGTTAAAATTCGAGCCCAAATATTAATCGGGGAACTCGATTTGAACAAACTTGAATCTGCCCACCCCCCCCCCCCCTCCCCAAGAGATGTTCTATACCAAATATAAGAGGATTCTGATTGGTGAATCTGAAGAAGATTTTTAAAGAATATTCCACATATTGCACAAAGTTAAAATTTGGGCTCCAACAGGGAGCCAAAATATTAACCCAGGCACTCAATCTGAACAAACTTGAATCTGCCCCATCCCCCCCCCCCCCCCCCGCCCCCACCACCCTAGAGATGATGTATACCAAATATGAAAAATATTCTGACCACTGGATCTGAAGAAGATTACTTTTAAAGAAATTTCCTCATATTAAACTAAGTTAAAATTCGAGCCCAAATATTAACCCAGCAACTCGATTTGAACAAACTAGAATCTGTAACCCCCCCCCCCCCCCCCCCCCCCCGCCCCACCACATGCACTAATATCTCGCATAGCTTCCTTTAGTCAGAATGAGGAGGTAGAATCATAAATCCCAAGTAGGAATTGCAGGAATGCTAAAACAGGACCTCTGTGCAAATGCACTAATCTCGCATAGCTTCCTGTAGCCAGAATGAGGAGGTAGAATCATAATTTTAAACAAACAGCCTGTGTCCTTCCTGATGGTGTAGTATCTTCTAATAACATGATCCTTTTCCTTGATCCAACGTTTGAAGCCAGGAAAGCACAGAAATTTCAGAAAGCTAAGAAATAAGACTGTTTGCACCAGGCCAAACAAAAGAATGGTTATGGGACGGAATTGACGACACTTCCTTGGCTCTGCAAATGTGCTGAAGCCATCTATGAAAAACTGCACAATACTCTAGTTTTTTTTTTTTGATGTGACTTAATTTTTGGGGTGGGGGAGGGAGGGCTTCAAAATTAAGTGTTTGGCCTGAACTCTGATGAATGGAGTGCCAGCACATCTGGGCCAGTGGTGATGATGGATAAATACAGAACTGTTTACATCAGGCCAAATAAAAGAATGGTTACTGACTTGATGTGAGGACACTTTGTCTTGGGTCTGCTTAAGCACAGATACTATGCATGAAAGCCTATTATTGTTTTGGCTTCATTTTTGAGGTGTGGGAGGCTCGAAATTAGGTGTTTGGCTTGAACTGTTGCGAACAGAGTGCCAGCATGTCTGGGCCAGTAATATGATGGATAAATACACATTAAACCCTTTCCTGTTGCAGTCTAATTTTCCGAACCACTATAAAAATAAATCTATTATCTAGTATTGTCCAGGATATTGTTAAGAAACTATACTATAAATAGCAGGGGTCCCTTTATCGAGGAGTTCTTTATGCCAGATTCAATTGAACTTTTCATTAAACTTTAGTCATGGCAACTACACAACAGCCATGACTTGATAATATGAAAAAATAAAGAACATACTCAGCAGGTTAGGAGTTGAACATTGTGGAGTCTTGACAGAATGCATCAACATCCCTCACTGAAAAATTTCTATTTTTGAAAAATTAGAAATTTCTTTCAAATGATGTTTCCCAACTATAAAGGCTTCTATTTCCGCCATAATCAAAAAAATTCCAGTGAGCAGGTCATGAAAAAACCCAAATTTTTATGCACATCCAGAGACTCTACCGTAACATATAAACACATTTTAAACAACCAAAATTACATATCCTGGGAGCCTTTTGTTGGAAAGCAGTATTTTAGCCAAGTATTTCAGTGGCGCCAATGGCACCACCTGGTGACAAAAATTCCAAATAAACCTATTTTTGTCATCTCTATATCATAATTAAGACGTATGGTAGGTTTCAAAATTATAGCTCAAAAAATGGGATGTATGGACGGAGATCATCACTGTATCCCTGCATTTTTGTACACCGACCTTATGAATTCATAATTTAAGTAAAATAAACAGAATTAATCAATTTAAATTAATTTATATATGAGAAAATATTTGGCTTCTGTCAGCCTCTTCAACTATTACTACAAAAATCTGCAGACACTGTGATGCTGGCAAATGAGAATGAATGCATTTGGTCTGATGTATCAGGCTTATAAGCCATTCGGCACGGATAATGAAGAAAATATAGAACCTTAGTGAGCATGCTCACATACCCCACGCGCCCCGATATTTCAAACTCTAATCATTTTTTAAAAATAAACAGATTCTAGGAATACTGCAGAAAACAGTGTTCTGTAGTTTCAACGGTATTGTTCTGTAGGCCACCATGTTAGGCTAACATACCAAAAATCAGCTCAACATCTGGAAGCGTGTAGGAAAAAAGTCTGCAAAACTGTAATTTTGATGAACTTTTCAAAGTTCAAGGGCCGTAATTTCGGTAAAAGTCAGTGGAGCGGAACAAAATGCAAACTTGTTCTGTAGGCCACCATGTCAGACTCACATACCAAAAATCAGCTCAATATCTGGAAGCGTGTAGAAAAAAAGTTCGGAAAATAAGTAGGACTGACTGATGGATTGACAGACTGACGGACAGACCAGTCAAAAACATTATACCCTTGCAACTTCGAAGGCCACCATGTTAGACTCACATACCAAAAATCAGCTCAATATCTGGAAGCGTGTAGAAAAAAAAGTCCGGAAAATAAGTAGGACTGACTGACTGACGGACTGACAGACTGACGGACGGACCAGTCAAAAACATTATACCCCTGCAACTTCGTTGCGTGGGGTATAATTACGAATATTTCGGGTATTGCATTTGTTTAAATTTCAAATACGGGTAGTTTGGACCATAAATTTGATAATTTGTTTGGGTTTTGACCATTGCAGTCACGCTGATTGAACAAAACGCATAAAAAACTGAAAATCTTTTTCCAAATTTTGGTCCAAACCAGACCCAAAATTTTCAGGCTAAATTTTTTTTTCATCTCAAAATGGAACACAATGCATAAAAAATCGATAATTTTTGTCACATTTTGGTCCAAAATTTCTAAGTCCGAACCAGACCCCAAATTTTCAACCCAATGACCCGATTTGGACAAACTTGAAACTGACCCCTGTAGAGATGATGCGTACCAAATGTTAAAAGATTGTGAATGGTGGATCTGAAGAAGAAGATTTTTAAAGAAATTTCCTCATATTGCACTAAGTTAAAATTCAGGCTCCCATAGGGAGCCCAAATATAAATCGAGGAACAACAAACTTGAATCTGGCCCCCCTAGAGATGATGTATACCAAATATGAAAAATATTCTGACCACTGGATCTGAAGAAGATTATTTTTAAAGAAATTTTCTCATATTAAACTAAGTTAAAATTCGAGCCCAAATATTAATCGGGGAACTCGATTTGAACAAACTTGAATCTGCCACCCCCCCCCCCCCCCCCCCCAAGAGATGTTCTATACCAAATATGAGAGGATTCTGATTGGTGAATCTGAAGAAGATTTTTAAAGAATATTCCACATATTGCACAAAGTTAAAATTTGGGCTCCAACAGGGAGCCAAAATATTAACCCAGGCACTCAATCTGAACAAACTTGAATCTGCCCCATCACGCCCCCCCCCCCAAACACCCCCCACCACCCTTGAGATGATGTATACCAAATATGAAAAATATTCTGACCACTGGATCTGAAGAAGATTATATTTAAAGAAACTTCCTCATATTAAAGTAAGTTAAAACTTGAGCCCAAATATTAATCGAGGAACTCGATTTGAACAAACTTGAATCTGCCTCCCCCCTTCCCCCCCCCCCCCAAGAGATGTTCTATACCAAATATAAGAGGATTCTGATTGGTGAATCTGAAGAAGTTTTTTAAAGAATATTCCACATATTGCACAAAGTTAAAATTTGGGCTCCAACAGGGAGCCCAAATATTAACCCAGGCACTCAATTTGAACAAACTTGAATCTGCCCCATCACCCCCCCCTCCTTACCCCCCCCCCCCCCCCCCCCCCCACCACCACCACCCTAGAGATGATGTATACCAAATATGAAAAATATTCTGACCACTGGATCTGAAGAAGATTACTTTTAAAGAAATTTCCTCATATTAAACTAAGTCAAAATTCGAGCCCAAATATTAACCCAGCAACTCGATTTGAACAAACTAGAATCTGTAAACCCACCACCCCCCCAAGCACATGCACTAATATCTCGCATAGCTTCCTTTAGTCAGAATGAGGAGGTAGAATCATAATTCCCAAGTAGGAATTGCAGGAATGCTAAAACAGGACATCTGTGCAAATGCACTAATCTCGCATAGCTTCCTGTAGCCAGAATGAGGAGGTGGAATCATAATTTTAAACAAACAGCCTGTGTCCTTCCTGATGGTATAGTATCTTCTAATAACATGATCCTTCTCCTTGATCCAACATTTGAAGCCAGGAAAGCACAGAAATTTCAGAAAGCTAAGAAATAAGACTGTTTGCACCAGGCCAAACAAAAGAATGGTTATGGGACGGAATTTACGACACTTCCTTGGCTCTGCAAATGTGCTGAAGCCATCTATGAAAAACTGCACAATACTCTAGTTTTTTTTTTTTTTGATGTGACTTAATTTTTGGGGTGGGTGAGGGAGGGCTTCAAAATTAAGTGTTTGGCCTGAACTCTGATGAATGGAGTGCCAGCACATCTGGGCCAGTGGTGATGATGGATAAATACAGAACTGTTTACATCAGGCCAAATAAAAGAATGGTTACTGACTTGATGTGAGGACTAGTGTTGAAACGATTAGCCGACTAATCGGTGTCGACGCGATTATTAAATTAGTCGATCCCTAAATCTGCTAGTCGATTAGTCGGAACATCTGCCCCAACCATACACCATCCCCTTAAATTCACCCAACATTGTTGCGAACGTCACAAGTAAACTCCCGAAATCAAAAAACAACCCACGTAAATAACACGTTTGATGTTTCCGACTGCATGAATAACAACCCTAGTTGGCCAACTGACCAGAGATTGAATAAGACCAGGGGTGCGTGAAGTAAACAGGGAAAAATATATGGGTGAGCTTATTCTCGAGGGAGCAGCCTGCAGGAAAATTAGGACCCAAAGTTGACGTGAAATTAGGCCACCTTCGGACATCAATTTGTTCACCAGGTTCTGGTAAGTTCGAAATGTCTTACAGAAACATCAAAGAGAAGTTATGGAAGAACACATACCAGTTCGTATTTGGAACAATTTGTTATCACTAAAGAACCAATTACAAAATCCATGTGCTTTTTATTTTCATTTTGTAAATACATGCTGACAAATTCCTGGAAATCTGCGAGTTTCCGGGAAATTGAAAGTGAAACTAGCTTTTCCTCGAACTGCAACTGAGTTAAGAGGAAACCCAATCAGGTCAGGTGATGATTTTCAAAGCAGACAATATGGAAATTAGTAGGCGTGTTCGATGTATGCATAGTTATGGACAGATAAGAGGTTAAGTCATAATACGAGTAGTTGTGTGGGAGTATTCAGTGTACAATTGTTGACAGACTGATGACTACTGTGGGCGTTAACTGTGCTTAATTTTCGACAGGGGATGTACATCACGCATGCGTAAAGAGCAGTTCCTTTTGTTAACATTCAATGGGATGGAACGAATAATATAAAAAAAACCTGAATAATGATTTATTTTATTAAAATATCAGAGACTATATTGAGAAAAAATGATTTTAAACAGAAGCTACCAACATTAATTCTCTCTCGAAACTGAAAGAGGTTTTGAGGACTTTGAAAGCTTCACTTGCCATTGTTTCATTGCAAGTATTACTGTTAGTTTTAACCAGGGAAGAATGGCGGTACACGTGTTTGATAACAATAACATGGGGGCTTCGACTAGTCGATTAGTAATCGATTACTGCTGGCGACTAGTCGATTCCTGAAAATCACTAATCGTTTCAACACTAGTGAGGACACTTTGTCTTGGGTCTGCTTAAGCACAGATACTATGCATGAAAGCCTATTATTGTTTTGGCTTCATTTGGGAGGCTCGAAATTAGGTGTTTGGCTTGAACTGTTGCGAACAGAGTGCCAGCATGTCTGGGCCAGTAATATGATGGATAAATACACATTAAACCCTTTCCTGTTGCAGTCTAATTTTCCGAACCACTATAAAAATAAATCTATTATCTAGTATTGTCCAGGATATTGTTAAGAAACTATACTATAAATAGCAGGGGTCCCTTTATCGAGGAGTTCTTTATGCCAGATTCAATTGAACTTTTCATTAAACTTTAGTCATGGCAACTACACAACAGCCATGACTTGATAATATGAAAAAATAAAGAACATACTCAGCAGGTTAGGAGTTGAACATTGAGGAGTCTTGACAGAATGCATCAACATCCCTCACTAAAAAATTTCTACTTTTCAAAAATTAGAAAAATTAGAAAATTCTTTCAAATGATGTTTCCCAACTAGAAAGGCTTCTATTTCCGCCATAATCAAAAAAACTCCAGCGAACAGGTCATGAAATTAAAGTGTTAATGACGCTGTAGCTTAACTTGTCTGTGTGTTGTGTTTGATGAAAAAGATAATGTTCAATGTTTATGAAAGGATTATGAAATAAGACAAGAATTGTGATAATTGGGAATATGTTAATTTCTGTTCCTTGTATGCTATGTTTTTAATAAAAATAATATGAGGTTTACACTGTACTATAGAGCTGACGGGTGGCTTAATATGACCTCACAGTTAATGTATGTCAACCAAAGTTTCCAAGTTACAGTGAAATTATTCCAAAACGAGTCATCCTATCAAGTTACATTGAAATCCCTTCATAAATATGGCCTGTAGACTGTGCTAAAGGTTTTCGGGCTTCAGGCCTGTGTAGCCATGATGGTAGACCGATTGCATTATATATATTATCTCGACATTATACCGAGTCATTCTACTAAGTTACAATGAAATCCCTCCACAAATACGACCTGTAGCCTGTATGAAAGTTTTTCGGGTTTTGGGCTCGGGAAGCCATCATGGTTGAATGATCACAACCAAAAGGGGGCGTTGTCATCTGGGCATAATCTGGAGTGATCCTACAAAGTTACAATGAAATCCCTTCATAAATATGACCTGTAGACTGTGCTCAAGGTTTTCGGGCTTTGGGCCTCTGTAGCCGTCACAATTGACCAATCACGACCAAAAGAGGATGTCATCATCTAGGCATTATGTGGAGTCAACCTAACAAGTTACAATGAAATCCTTCCATAAATACGACCTATAGACTATGCTAAAGGTTTTTGGGCTCGGGCAGCCATCACAGCTGAATGATCGTGACCAAAAGGGGATGTTCTCATTTAGACATTATTTGGAGTCACCATAGCAAGGTACAATGAAACCCCTTCAAAAATATGACCTGTGGACTGCGCTAAAAGTTTTCGGGCTTCGGTAGCCGTCACAGTTGCCCCATCATGTCCAAAAGGGAATGTTCTCATCTAGACATTATATGAAGTTAACCTACCAAGTTACAATGAAATCCTTTCATAAATATGACCTGAAGACTGTGCTAAAAGTTTTTGGGCTTTGGGCTTGGGCAGCCATCATGGTTGAATGATCGCAACCAAAAGGGGACATTCTCATCTGGGCATCATCTGGAGTGATCCTACGAAGTTACAATGAAATACCTTCATAAATATGACCTGTAGACTGTGCTCAAGGTTTCAGGCTTTGGGCATCTGTATCCGTCACAGTTGACCAATCACAACCAAAAGGGGATGTCATCATCTAGGCATTATATGGAGTCAACCTAACAAGTTACAATGAAATCCTTCCATAAATACGACCTACAGACCATGCTAAATGTTTTTGGGCTCGGACAGCCATCAAGGCGGAATGATCATGACTAAAAGGGGACATTCTCATCTAGACATTATTTGGAGTCATCCAAGTTACAATGAAATCCTTTCATAAATATGACCTGTACACTGTGCTAAAGGTTTTCGGGCTTCGGGCCCCTATAGCCATCTCAGTTGCCCAATCATGCCCAAAAGGAGACGTTCTCATCTAGACATTATATGAAGTGAACCTACCAAGTTACAATGAAATCCCTCCATAGATATGACCTGTACACTGTGCTAAAGGTTTTCGGGTTTTGGGCTCAGGCAGTCGTCACAGTTAACAGATCAAGACCAAATGGGGAAGTTCTCATCTAGACATCATATGGAGTCATCCTACCAAGTTACAATGAAATCCCTCCATATTAAATATGACCTGCAGACTGTGCTAAAAGTTTTTGGGTTTCGGGCTTGGGCAGCCATCACGGTTGACAGATCATGACCAAAAAGGGTCGTTCTCATCTAGGCATTATGCAGAGGCATCCTACCAAGTTACAATGAAATCCCTTCATAAATACAACCTGTAGACTGTGCTAATGTTTTTCGGGTTTTGGGCTCGGGCAGCCATACCGGTTGACCGATCACGACCAAAAGGGGACGTTCTTATCTATGACCCCAAACCTGCATATGAAATTTCGTGATGATCAGACAAGAACTACATGGTGTAGCCTGTGCTAAAGGAAAATGTGAACAGACTCACAGACTAACAGACTCACAGACTTCCACACACGTGAAGGCAATAGCTTATCTGGACTTTATCAAGTTAAGCTAAAAATGAAAAGAAATTTGTCAGTTATCTTCAATGCAGTTATGACTGCTTCATGGCAACTATAACTTGACTGCATAGCAAGTTCAACAAACATATGACACAAGATGGCAAAACTCCAGCCCACAAAGAGAGAAGTGGAAAAATGTTTATGAAAAATGAGATCATCTCACAGTGTATGCCTACAGCAAGTTTCATGAAAACCTGATTACATTTTTTCCAGTTTGTGCATTCACAAGTCATTATTGGACAAACAACTAGTTTTCCTCAAAAAGGGACATTACTCCCACAAAAACTGTAGAAATTTGATGAATATTGAACTTCTCACAATGTGTGCCTTTAGCAAGTTTTGTTCAAGTCATCATGTTCATAATGGTATTATCAGACACCACGTACCAAGTTCTAATAAAATGGTCCATAACTCCAAGAAAAGCCAACAAAATTTAGTGAATATCAAACTTGGCTGAGCCCTCCTCAAAATGTTTGCTTATGGCTGAACAAAATTAAATAATTTATTCTCAGCCATTTTTTTTTAAAACGAATGAGGGAGGGCGTTTTTTATCTTTATTTTTCATTCTTCATGGAATGGTCGCCGATGCCTAAAATCCAGCTGTGAGAGCCTAAAATTAAATACTAGAGGTTCCATATTAATTGCACTTACAATTTTTATTGTAACAGTTCATACAACACAAAATAAATATAGAAAAACTAAAATGGAGATAAAAAATAATAAGAGTTCTTTAAATGAACAAGAGGCCCCAAGGGGCCTTAATCGCTCAACGGCCAAAGTGGTTCAAAGAAGTATTTGGGGTCACATTCAGTTAGACATGGTTCATCGACACTATAAAGGAATGAAGTCATGAGAGGCAAATTTTTTGGAAAAACACTAAGGAATGGATTTGAACAAACCTGAACGTAACATGCCCACCCCTGCCCAAAGAGCCCAAATATTAAGCCAATGACTCAAATTGAACAAACTTGAATCTGATCCCCCTTGAGATGTCATATACCAAATAGGAAAGAATTCTGACTTGTGGATATGAAGAAGGTTTTTAAAGAAATCACCTCACATTGCACTAAGTTAAACTTTGGGCTCAAATAGGGAGCCAAAATATTAACCCAGGGTCCCGATTTGAACAAACTTGAATATGACCCACCTAGAGATGTTGTATACCAAATATGAAAGGATTCTGATTGCAGAAGAATTTTAAAGAAATTTCCGCAAATTGCACCAAGTTAAACTTTGGGCTCCAATAGAGAGCCCAAATACTACCTCAGGGACCCGATTTGAACAAAGTTGAATCTGACCCCCTAGAGATGTAGTGTACCAAATATGAAAGCATTTTGACAGGTGGATCGGAAGAAGAAGATTTTTAAAGAAATTTTCTCATATTGCACGAAGTTAAAATTCAGACTCCCTTAGGGAACCCTAATATTAACCTAGAAACTCGATTTGAACAAACTTGAATCTATTTTGCAGAGCGCTATCACAAAATCGATATTAGATCATTAAGTAACTCTGCAGTTCCCGAATTTTAATTTACCTGGAATTTCTGAACTTGTATTTTTCTGAATTTTCCATAAAATATCACACTATTATCATTTATTAACAAACTAATTATTCTAATTTCCCAATAAATATCTTGTTTATAGTTGAGGAGCTGACAGTTGCTCATCGATGCTCGGTGGTTCTCTCCGGGAACTCTGGCTTCCTCCACCTGTAAAACTGTCACGCTCACGATTAGCCATTTTGCATAAGTATGTGACCTTAAACATAAATAAATAAATAGTTACTCTTAAGTTAAGATACTAGCTGTTTGGTGTTCAGGTAGGAAAACGTCACCCACAGTGACCAAAAAAAAAACAAGAGGCCAGGGGGCCTGAGGGCACTCATCTGACATAGTAGTCTTAATATCAAACCAGGGACTTGATTTGAATAAGCTGCGTGCATACACCCCTCCTAAGAAAAGCATATACCAACTAGATGAAGCAGTTGAGCCCACACAATACACAGGATTTTCCTTCTATTTTCAGTTCCTGCACTTTTACGTCCCAAAATTGAGATAAACGCATAAAAAACAGATTTTTTTATTTTTATTCAGAAATTTTCGAAGTCCCAAACAAAATATTTTCAGCCTAAAATTTTTTTTTCTTCTTAAAATTGACCGAAACACATAAAAAAACAAAAAACTAATTTCCGGATTTTGGTGCAAAAAAAAAAAGTCCCACACGGCCCCAAAATTTTCAGTGTATAAAAAAATAATTTTTTTTGTCTTAAAATTGACCAAAACGCATAAAAAACAAAAAAAAAAAAATTCTGGATTTTGGGACAAAATTTTCCAAGTCCCACTTGGCCCCCCAAATTTAAAAAAAAACACTTTTTTTTTTGTCTTAAAATTGACCGAAACACATAAAAAACCAAAAAAAATTTCCGGATTTTGGTCCAACGGAATGGGACCCCAAATTTTCAGCCTAAATATGAACACAGGGACTTGGCTTGAACAAACTTGAATCTCACCCACCTAAGGATGCTGCATACCAAATATCAAAAGATTCTTATTGGAAGATCTGAAGAAGAAGATTTTTAAAGAATATTCCTCATTTTGAACTAAGTTACAATTTGAGCTTCCACAGTGAGCCCATATATGAACCTAGGGACATGGCTTGAACAAACTTGTATCTCACCCCACTATGGATGCTGCATGCCAAATATCGAAACATTCCGACTGCTGAATCTGAATAAGAAGATTTTTAAAGATTTGAAAGAAAAATTCCTCATATTGAACGAAGTTACAATTCGAGCTCCCACAGTAAGTCCAACTATGGACCTTTGGGACATTGCTTGAACAAACTTGAATCTCACCCCCCTAAGGATGCTGCATACCAAATATCAAAACATTCCGACTGCTGGATCTGAAGAAGAATTTTTAAAGAAAATTCCTCATTTTGAACTAAGTTATAATTCGGGCTCCCACAGTGAGCCCATATATGAACTCAGGGACTTGGCTTGAACAAACTAGAATCTCACCCCCTAAGCATGCTGCATACCCAATATCAAAAGATTCTGCCTGCTCGATCTTGAGAAGAAGATTTTCAGGAGGCCGATTTGAACAAACATGAGTGAGATCAACCCCACAATGTTGCATACCACATATCAAAAGATTCAGCCTGCTGGATCTGGAGAAGAAGATTTTCAAAGAAATTTGCCTGAAGCGCACTAAGTTCGAATTCGGGCTTCTATAGTGAGCCCAAATATGAATCCAGGGGGCTGATTTGAACAAACTTGAATCAGATCCACCCAATAATGTTGTATACCAAATATCAAATGATTCTGCCCACTTGTGCTGGAGAAGATTTTTTAGTAATTTCTCTAAAATACATAGGGTGCTATCGGAGTTATGTCACCTATGAAGCCCCAAGTGGGCATGTCCATTTCATTTGAACAAACTTGAATTGACATATGGTAATGAACATCCATACCAAGTTTCAAGCAAATCGACCCAGCGGTATCATTCAGAGAAGTCGTTTGAAAAATGTTGACGACGCCGGACGGACGATAGATGACGGACGGCAAGTGATCAGTTTAGCTCCCTTTGGTGAGCTAAAAAAATCAATTGTGATTGTTTTTCATATACATACATATGAGAATCATGTTGCATTTCACAAAGAGAATAACAATACTGTATCAATGTATACAACATACTGCATTGCAAATCAAGATGCAATATCACTAAAATCACACCCTGTGATGGTTTTATACATTTTGAATTTTGCCTCCAAAATAAATATGACAAACATGGGCTGAAAAAATTAATGTGCTGTTGCCTGAGAATCAAAAGATTAATTTTGTTTAGCCGATATCAAGTATTTCGAAAACCTGATTACATTTATACAGTTTACTTTACTACATTATCAGACAAACAACAAATTTCAATCAAAAAGGCCAATAACTCCTACAATAGCTAAAGAAATTTGGGGAATATCAAACTTGACCAAGATCTTCTCACAATGTATGCTTGCAGCAAGTTTCATGAAAATCTGATTACAATTATTCTAGTGATCACATTCACAAACTTATTATCAAACACCGAATTTCAAACCAATAGGGCCATAACTCCTACAAAATCCAGGTAAATTTAGAGAATATCAAATCTGACCAAGTTTTTCTCACAATGTATGCTTGTAGCAAGTTCTGTAAAAATATCATAACATTTGTTCAAGTTATCATGTTCACAATGCCATTATTAGACAAACACCACATTCCAACTAGAAGCTCTGAAGAGCCCGTAATCACTCACCTGGAACTGCATATAAGAATGTGATTTCCCATAGGCTTTCCTTGGTAACTTTGAGCTGTAATTGTGGCCATGTTTGCAACATTACATCAACATTACATGAGGATCATTGGTAGAAGGTGTCCTCATTCATGTGAAGTTTCAAAACATTTGACTTTTGTAGTTTCAGAGAGGAATATTTTTGCGAAGTACATCAATCAGAATCAGAGATATATAGACCATTCCTGCCAAGTTTGGTTCACGTCGGCTCAGTAGTTCCAGAGAGAAGATGAAAATGTGATTTCCCATAGGGTTTCTAGAGTAACTATAAGCTGCAATTGTGGCCATGTTTGCAACACGATCAACATTAAATGAGGAACGTTGGTAGAGAGTGTCCCCGTCATCAACCATGTAAAGTTTCAAAACATTTGGCCCTGTGGTTTCAAAGAAGATTTTTCAAAATCCACCAATCAGAATCAAAAAATGCTTCTGGCAGCCACGTTTTTCGATGCACGGTAACAGAAATGGGGAGCATTTGTGGAAGACCTCCCATAGACTATCCCTGACAGTTTTGGTTCACATCGGCTCAGTAGTTCCAGAGAAGATGATGGAAATGTGATTTCCCATAGGATTTCTATGGTAACTATAAGCCGCAACTACGGCCATGTTTACAACCCGATCAACATTTAATGAGGATCGTTGATAGAGGGGGTCTCAGTCATCATTTATGTGAAGTATCAAAACATTTGGCCTGGCAATTTCAGAGAAGATTTTTGTAAGTTCACCAACCAGAATCAAAGAATGCCTCTGATGGCCACGTTTTTCAACCCACGGGAACAAAATGAGGATCGTTTGTAGAGGACCTCCCATAGACCATTCCTGCCAAGTTTGGTTCACGTCGGCTCAGTAGTTGCAGAGAAGAAGATGAAAATGTGATTTCCCACAGTGTTTCTATAGTAATTATAAGCTGCAATTGAAGCCATGTTTGAACCCGATCAGTATTAAATGAGGATTGTGAGCTCATCTGAGCGAAGCTCAAGGGGAGATTTACTAATCACTTTCCGTCCGTCGTCCGTCCGGCGTTAACTTTACATTATTGACTTCTTCTCACTGACTACTCAACCAAATTGAACCAAATCTGGTGTGCATGTTCCCTATCATATTATTTATCTATTTATATTTATTTATTGGTGTTTAAGGTCACATACGTATGCACAATGGCTAATCGTGACCGTGACAGTTTTACGGGTGGAGGAAGCCGGAGTACCCAGAGAGAACCACCGAGCAACGACGAGCAGCTGTCAGCTCTCCAACATCGTAACTCTGAACTCTGCACCACAGCACAGGCAGGGTTAGATTGGTTGAAGACATGCGCACCATCGACGTGCAGTACGCCTCAGTACACAGCGTCATCGTGCCCCCATGTAGGCAATCGGGGTGAAGTGTCTTGCCCAAGGACACAACGCGGTTGCCGCAGGTGGGATTCGAACCGAGGACCTCTCGGCTTGCAGCCTGCACCTCTACCAACTGAGCCACATTCCCTATCATATGTCAATTCAAGTTTGTTCAAATCAAGGTGACCCGCCCCTTGGTAGGGCCACGCCCAAAAAGTGAGCCTAAATCTTAAAAAATCTTCTCATGAACCAGCAGTAGCAGAGACTTGATATTAGGTGTGCAGCTTCCTTTTGAGGTGTAGA
This sequence comes from Pictodentalium vernedei, assembly GCA_031216915.1. Taxonomy (NCBI): domain Eukaryota; kingdom Metazoa; phylum Mollusca; class Scaphopoda; order Dentaliida; family Dentaliidae; genus Pictodentalium; species Pictodentalium vernedei. Next base: position 404,499,634 of record CM062295.1, read on the forward strand.
CTCAGATTTGTTCAAGAGAAGTTTTTGGGGCTATATTTGCCATCATTTTGGGAGGGGCAAGAATTTTTGCCCCGCCCAAAATTTCTATTTTCCAAACCGAGAGGCTGATTTGAACCAAATTTGATATGAGGTTTTATTGGGACATAAGTAGTTAATTTATGCCCCAAAAAATTTGCCTGTCGCCCCATGGGAACCGGAGCTAAAAATAGAAAAAATTTAAAACGCCCATATCTCCAAAACTGCACAGCACTGATAATTTTTATTTGGTGTGAAGCTTCCTTAGGACTAACAGAATGGAATGGTAAAAAAAAATTTCTACCAGTTTTATGATAGGTACTTTTTCAGGACTTTGAAAAAGTGCTGAGTCAGCATTTTTTAACACTGTGAGTAATGGGGAAAAAATTAAAGAAGAATCTTCTCCCAAACCACTGGTCCAAAGGCTTTCATTTTTCACATATAACATCATTGGAAGATTGATTCACATATTTGTTGAAATCAGTTCCCTGGGTCCATATTTGGGCTCTCTGTGGGAGCCCAGATGTTCAAATTAGTGCAATATGAGGAATATTCTTTAAAAATCTTCTTCTTCAGATCTACCAATCAGTATCTTTTGATATTTGGTATGCAGCATCCTTAGGGGGTGAGAATCAAGTTTGTTCAACCCAAGTCCCTGGGTTCATATTTGGGCTCACTGTGGGAGCCCGAATTATAACTTAGTTCAATATGAGGAATATTCTTAAAAAATCTTCTTCTTCACATCCACCAGTCAGAATCTTTTGATATTTGGTATACAGTATCCTTAGGGAGGTGAGATATAAGTTTGTTAAAGCCAAGTCCCTGGGTTCATATTTGGGCTTCCAGTGGGAGCCCGAATTGTACCAACATTTATATTTTCCAAACTGTGAGGCCAATTTGAACCAAATTTGAAATGAGAGCTTATTGGGTTATAAGAACCTAATTTATGCCAAAAACATTTTTCCCATCACTCCATTGGAACTGCAGGAGTTAAAAATAGAAAAAATTTAAAATACCCATATCTCCAAAACTACACGGCACTGAGAATTTATATTTTCTGTAAAGCTTCCTTAGGAACAGCAGAAAGGCATGCTCAAAAAAAAAATTGGGATGGTTTTTTTTTCATAGGGTACTTTTCCAGGACTTTTGAAAAAATACCGAGTCATCATTTTTCAACACTGTGATTAATGGAAAAAACATTAAAGAATCTTCTTCTCCCATACCACTGCTCCAAAGGATTTTATATTTCACATATAACATCTTTGGACGATTCATTCACATGTTTGTTGAAATCAAATCCCTGGGTCCATATTTGGGCTCCCTATGGGAGCCCAAATGTTCAGATTAGTGCAATATGAGGAATATTCTTTAAAAAATCTTCTTCTTCCAATCCACCAATCAGAAGCTTTTGATATTTGGTATGCAGCATCCATAAGGGGGTGAGATTCAAGTTTGTTCAATTTGAGACCCCAGCTTAATACTGGAGCTTTCTATGAGTATGGTGAGGGGGTGACGGGGGTGCATGTTAGGTTCAGATTTGTTCAAATCCATTCCTTAGTGTTTTTCCATAAAATTTGCCTTTCATGATTTCATTCCTTTGTAGTGTTGATGAACCATGTCTAACTGAATGTGTCCTCAAATACTTCTTTGAACCATTTTGGCAGGTGAGCGATTAAGGCAACGTGGGGCCTCTTGTTGGTAAAGGGGGTCCCAGTCATCAACCATGTAAAGTTTTAAAACATTTGGCCCTGTGGTTTCAGAGGAGAAGATTTTTCAAAATCCACCAATCAGAATTAAAGAATGCTTCAGACGGCCATGTTTTCAAACCCATGGGAACAAAATGAGGATCGTTTGTAGAGGACCTCCCATAGACTATCCCTGCCAGGTTTGGTTCACGTTGGCTCAGTAGTTCCAGAGAAGATGAAAATATGATTTCCCATAGGGTTTCTACAGTAACTGTAAGCCACAATTACAACCCGATCAACATTTAATGAGGATCATTGGTAAAGGGGGTCCCAGTCATCACTTATGTGAAGTTTCAAAACATTTGGCCTGGCAGTTTCAAAGGAGAAGATTTTTGAAAATACACCAATCAGAATCAAAGAATGCCTCTGGAAGCCATGTTTTTCAACCGGTGGGAACAAAATGAGGCTCGTTTGTAGAGGACCTCCCATAGGCCATTCCTTCCATGTTTGGTTCACACCAGCTTAGCAGTTACAGAGAAGAAGATGAAAATGTGAAAAGTTCAGGACGCCGGATGCCAAGTGATGTGAAAAGCTCACATGACCTTTTAGGCCAGGAGAGCTAATAAAAGGGGGCACAATTCCTACAAAAGCCAACAAAATTTGGTGAATATCGAACTTGATCAAGATCGTCTCATAATGTATATCTATAGCAAGTTTCATGAAAATCTGATTACATTTGTTCAGTTTATCGCGTTCACAAAATGTATGGAAGGATGCACACATACCTACACACACGGATAGAAAGACAGACAGTTGGAACAGATATACAGGACCCATTTCTACTTCATTGCCAAACTTTCTTTGGGAAGGAGGATACAAATGAATTTGGAAATATCCTTCAAACCAGGGTTTATTTGAGGATAGAACTTTACCTGTGGCCACACCCTGTGCACCAGTTAAAGTTGCCATGTCAACAATAACATCTGCTTCCAAATCCTTGTGTGCATAAGCAACCTATAAAAAAAGAAATATTATTGATTGATAGTGTATGATATGAATAGGATTGCCATGACTATCATCTTTTCAAAACAATTTATTGTTATTATAAATTACACAGGATATGTGCATAAGACTGGCCAAGAAGATGATAAGATGGCCATGGGAAAGACATAGCAAAATCTTGGTGATGGTCAATACAAATGTCATCTATAAAATTAGTTATTAGTTTCCAGTTATTATTTTGAGATAAAATTTTGTGTGTGGTTCACATATACATCCTGCGATTACATCATATTCTGGAATCATCCATTGGCAAACCCTTAATCATTTTAAAACTAATTATTATGATGGACCCCCACTTTTTGGAGTTACACTTCCCACTTCAAGTGTCAATTATCCTGGAAAACACACATAGATTGCCTCACTACTCAAAGCTACTGATACAGAACAACTTCTACTAAAAATCTGTATAACAGTTTAAGTTTAGGCTGGATAAATTAGCGATATTGTAGATGCTGTTTCATTTCTTTGTGGTTAAGAGGGCCACAGTTGAAATTCCAAAAGGATAAGACGGGCCATAAAGAGAGGATAAGACAGCCTCCCATTTTGTTTGATGAAAACTGAGTAAAAGAAATATTCAAAATGTATGACTATGGTCGAAACATGCCTAATTCGCATGTGAAAATATCATCAAGGATCATGTATCATAAAAAAAGCCCCATAAATTTAAGATTTCTCTCAGAGGGCCAAACAGAGATATCATACTGCCAAAATAACAGTTTCTTTGATTTTTTTCCTAATGTTATTTTATTGTGAGAAAATTATTGGAAAGTCTTCAATGGCCAGGAACATAAAATTACTCATTCCTGCCAGAACATAAGAATTAGTTAAATGTGACAGGCAGGTTGGCATAAGTTATTATATTGAAGTTCAGCAATTTACTCAAGAGAAGACGATTTATTTTGTGAGTCACTTTGATAAATTTCAGATGATATTTCGAAACAGAGACTATAACAGAAATCACAACAAAATATGTAAAATATTTTCTCATCATTATTACTACTACACTTAAAATGGCATTCTCATAAGTTTAGATACATTCATCCAATCTGCTATGTATTTGTATATCAAATGAAACGGTAAATTGGAATTCAATCACTGTTCCAAAAAGTTAAACCAGAACATTTGATACATTCAAATGAGATCAAAACCATGAAGGATCACTCGCAAGCCTCCTTAACACAGAAAAACAAGTGTAATTTGATATGGCCATCATATCCTCTTGATATGGCTGTCTTATCCACACTAATAGAGACCTTCTCAAGAAAAATGGCAATTTGGCAACATATTCATCAGGTTTCTCATGTTGTTCACATGTTGACTGAGTGTTTGAAATCCCAAAGTGAATGGGAACCTGAACTGATAGAAGGAATAAAGCGTGATCTTTTATTAAATGTAATTCTAATTGGTGTCTTGGTTGGAAAAGATCAGATTTCATGACAAAAAAATCAATTTAATGCCCATGTTGACGAGTTTTGTTGAAACAGTACATGCTGTAAGATTGAATAGATATCTGTATGTGCTATTTGTGTCACTCTGCCATCAAAACTTCAAATTAGACAGGACTAAAGTCTGCAGTGTTACTCCAAGAGGAACATTTTTCAGGATGGCCACCTTACCATTTCTGTGGTCTGTTAAAAAAATATAATGAAAGTGTCAATGACACTGTAGCTTAACTTGACCGTGTGTTGAGGTTGATGAAAAAGACAATGTTCAATGTTTATGGAAGGATTATGAAATACGTCAAGAATTGTGATAATTGAGAATATGTTAATTTCTGTTCCCTGTATACGATGTTTTCAATAAAAATAATCTGAGGTGTAGACTGTACTAAAGAATTGAGGGGTGGGTTAATGAGGCCCTCACAGTTAATGTATGTCAACCAAAGTAACCAAGTTACAGTAAAATTATTCCAAAATGAGTCATCCTATCAAGTTACAATGAAATCCCTTCATAAATACAGCCTGTAGACTGTGCTACAGGTTTTCGGGCTTCAGGCTTGTGTAGCCATCATGGTTGATCGAACGTAACCAAAAAGGGGACGTCCTCATATAGACATTATACCGAGTCAATCCTACCAAGATACAATGAAATCCCTTCATAAATATGACCTGCAGTCAATGCTAAAGATTTTCGTGTTTTGGGCTCGGGCAGCCATCACGGTTGAACGGTTGCTACCAAAAGAGGACGTTCTCATCTTGACATTATCTGGAATCATCCTACTAAGTTACTATGAAATCCCTTCAAAAATACAGCCTGTAGACTGTGCTAAAGGTTTTTGGGCTTCAGGACCCTGTAGCCATCACAGTTGACCAATCGCGACCAAATGGGGACGTTCTCATCTAGACATTATACGCAGTCATCCTACTAAGTTACAATGAAATCCCTCCATAAATACGCCTTGTAGACTGCGCTAAAGGTTTTCGGGTTTCAGGCTTGGGCAGCCATCACGGCTGTATGATCGCGACCAACAGGGGACATTCTCATCTAGACATTATGTGGAATCATCCTACCAAATCCTACCAAATTACAATGAAATCCCTTCATAAATATGACCAGTAGACTGTGATAAATGTTTTCAGGCTTTGGGCCCCTGTAGCCAACAAAGTTGACCAATCGCGACCAAAAGGGGACTTTCTCATCTAGACATTATAAGGAGTCATCCTACTAAGTTACAATGAAATCCCTCCATAAATACGCCCTTTAGACTGTGCTAAAGGTTTTCAGGTTTTGGGTTTGGACAGCCATCAAGGCTGTATGATCGCGACCAAAAGGGGACGTTCTCATCTAGACATTATGTGGAATCATCCTACCAAATTACAATGAAATCCCTTCATAAATATGACCTGCAGACTGTGATAAAGGTTTTTGGGCTTTGGGCCCCTGTAGCCGTCACAGTTGACCAATCACGACCAAAAGGGGACTTTCTCATCTAGACATTATATGGAGTCAACCTACCAAGTAAATAATAAAACAATAAAATCCCTTCATAAATACGACCAGTAGTCTATGCTAAAGATTTTCGGCTCAGACAGCCATCACAGTTGAATGATCGCTACCAAAAGAGAATGTTCTCATCTAGACATTATCTGGAATCATCTTACCAAGTTACTATGAAATCCCTTCATAAATATGACCTGTAGACTATGCTAAAGTTTTTTGGGATTTGGGCCCCTGTATCAGTCACAGATGACCAATCATGATCAAAATGGGACATTCTCTCCCAGACATTATATGGAGTCATCCTACCAAGTTACAATGAAATTCCTCTAAGAATATGACCTGTAGACTGTGCTAAAGTATTTCAGGTTTTGGGCTCGGGCAGCAGTCATGATTGACAGATCGCGGCCAAATGGGGAAGTAATCATTTAGTCATCCTGTCAAGTTACAATGAAATCCCTCCATATTAAATATGAGCTGCAGACTGTGCTAAACGTTTTTGGGTTTCAGGCTTGGGCAGCTGTCATGGTTGACAGATCATGACCAAAAGGGGATGTTCTCATCTAGACATTATACAGAGTCGTCCTACCAAGTTACAATGAAATCCCTTCATAAATACGACCTGTAGACTGTGCTAAAGGGTTTCAGGTTTTGGGCACGGGCAGCCATCACGGTTGACTGATCGCGACCAAAAGGGGACGTTCTCATCTAGATATGACCTCAAACCTGCATATGAAATTTAGTGATGATCGGATAAGAACAAAGGGGTGTAGCCTGTGCTAATGGAAAATGTGAACAGACTCAGACTAAGAGACTCACAGACTAAAAGACTTCTGCATGCGTGATGGTAATAGCTTATCTTGACTTTGTCAAGTTAAGCTAAAATGCGTCCAGTTTGTATTTTGGAAAAAGTGTTATTTTACGGCCATTTTGTCAGCAATTTTTTTCTGGAAAAAGATTTTGCTTTCCAGGCAGACATGTTAACCTCCAAAATAATTTTTCAGGGAACCTGAGGGTGATTTTCAAGGAAATAGGATGGATTTCAGTGAAAAGCTCGCGCATGGACAAAACAAAAGAAAAAACTTGCGAATTTTCAGCTTATGGACCACCATTAACACTAGGTTATATCCAGATCTAGTTGTCAATTATGCTGATGCATTTATACTATGTTAAATGAAAGGGTCAATGACACTGTAGCTTAACTTGTCTGTGTGTTGAGTTTGATGAAAAGGATAATGATCAATGTTTATGAAAGAATTATGAAATAAGACCAGAATTGTGATAATTGGGAATATGTTAATTTCTGTTCCCTACATGTATGCTGTGTTTTCAATTTCAATAAAAATAATATGAGGTGCAGACTGTACTAAAGAATTGAGTGGTGGGTTAATGTGGCGCTCACAGTTAATGTATGTGGCCCTCACAGTTAATTTATTCCAGAACGAGTCATCTTATCAAGTTACATTGAAATCCCTTCATAAATACGGCCTGTAGACTGTGCTAAAAGTTTTCAGGTTTGGGGCCTGTGTAGCCATCACAGTTGACTGATCGCAACCAAAAGGGGACATCCTCATCTAGACATTAGACTGAGTCATCCTACTAAGTTACAATGAAATCCCTTTATAAATATGACCTGTAGTCTGTGCAAAAGTTTTTCGTGTTTTGGGCTCGGGCAGCCGTCATGGTTGAATATCATGACCGAAAGGTGATGCTCTCATCTGGGCACTATCCAGAGACATCCAACCAAGTTACAATGAAATCCCTTCATAAATACGACCTGTAGACTGTGCGAAAGGTTTTCAGTCTTCGGACCCCTGAAGCCGTCACAGTTGACCAATAGCAGACATTATCATCTAGACATTATATGGAGTCAACCTATCAAGTTACAATGAAATCCCTCCATAAATAAGACCTATAGACTACGCTAAAGGTTTTCAGGTTTTGGGCTTGGGAAACAATCGCGGCAGAATGATTGCGACCAAAAGGGGACGTTCTCATCTAGACATTATTTGGAGTCATCCTACCAAGTTACAACAAAATCCCTTCATAGATATGACCTGTAGATGTGCTAATGGTTTTTGGGCTTCGGGCCCCTGCAGCCGTCACAGCTGACCAATCGCGACCAAAAGGGGACGTTCTCATCTAGACATTATATGAAGTGAACCTACCAAGCTACAACGAAATCCCTCCAAAAATACAACCTGTAGACTGTGTTAAAGGTTTTCGGGTTTTGGGCTCGGGCAGTCGCCATGGTTGACAGATCGCGACCAAATGGGGAAGTTCTCATCTAGACATCATACGGAGTCATCCTACCAAGTTACAATGAAATTCCTCTATATTAAATATGACCTGCAGACTGTGCTAAAAGTTTTTGGGTTTCGGGCTTGGGCAGCCGTCACGGTTGACAGCAGATCATGACCAAAAGGGGTCGTTCTCATCTAGAGATTATACAGAGGCATCCCACCAAGTTACAATGAAATCCCTTCATAAATACCACCTGTAGACTGTGCTAAAGGTTTTGGGCTTGGGCAGCCATCACGGTTGACCAATCGAGACCAAAAGGGGACATTCTCATCTAGACATGAACTCAGATCTGCATATGAAATTTCTTTACGATCGGACAAGAACTACGGAGTGTAGCCTGTGCTAAAGGAAAATGTGAACAGGCTCAAACTAACAGACTCACAGACTTCTGCACGCGTGATGGTAATAGCTTATCTTGACTTTGCCAAGTTAAGCTAAAAATGTGATTTCCCATGGACTTTCCATGGTAACTAGGAACTGCAATTGTGGCCATGTTTGCAACATTACATCAACATTACATGAGCATCATTGGTAGTAGGTGTCCAAGTCCTCAATCATGTGAAGCTTCAAAACATTTGTCTTTGTAGTTTCAAAGGGGAAGATGTTTGCAAAAATCCATCAATCAGGATCAGAGAATGTCTCTGGTGGCCATATTTTCCAACCAACGGGAACAAAAAGAGGATTGTTTGTAGAGGCCCTCCTATAGACCATTCAAAGTTTGGTTCACGTCGGCTCAGTAGTTCCAGAGAAGAAGATGAAAATGTGATTTCCCATATGGTTTCTATAGTAACTATAAGCCACAACTGCGGACATGTTTGGAACACGATCAACATTAAATGAGGGTCGTTGGTAGAGGGTGTTCCAGTCATCAACCATGCAAAGTTTCAAAACATTTGGCAATGTGGTTTCAGAGGAGAAGATTTTTCAAACTCCACCAAAAAAATTGAAAGCAATTTATATATTTTTTATACTTACCAATGGCCCAGACTTAGCTGGTGCTAACTCAAAATTATCTAGGGCCAAACACAAATTTTGCCCCCCAATCCCCAAAATTTGCATGCAAAACCGAAAATTAGAAGTCCTATCTGGCCCTCTATACATTTACTCTCCGCGCATGCACAGATGCCAGGAAGTCACCAGAACTGGCACCAACATCATTCTTTGTAAAAAGAGAGTATTATATAATAATTCAGCGGGAAGGTATGAGTGCCCAGTACTGCCCACTCATGGGAGGGCCATAAGTATAAACTAGAGGTACTGTGAGCAAGCTCACAAAGTGATACCCCTCGCACCTGTCAGAACGGAATTATATTGCTTCATGCACATCTTCATATGGAGTTCTTCCATTGTGTAAAGTTTCATGAAAATTCTTCAAACGGTTTAGGAGGAGTTGCGCTTATAAGGATGGACAGACGGACGGACAGGGTGATTCCTATATACCCCCCCAAACTTTGTTTGCGGGGGGTATAAAAATATATAAATTACTTATTTTTTCATATTTTTATACTATAAACCAATGAGTACAAAACATCAACACTCTCTTATCGAGCCTTCAGCCCCTTGGACTTTTTCAAGAATAAAGCAGAAACTATAATTACATCTTGTACATCTGCAGACAACTTGTATATCAGGAAAGTTCAGTTAACGTTACAATGACTGACGTTATATTGCAACATTATTACGGCGCTGCATTATTATACGCCAAAAGGCTTTAAACCTTATAGAGCTATCAAAATTTGTCGCGGCAATCGGCCCCGCCGTAGCAAAAGCTGTGTCATCTTGCCATGGCTTACACCATGCCAATGCCGATCGTCGCGGCGAATTCCGAGAGCTGAATTATTTAATGAATTGAATGTTTGCACCACGAGGATGGAATGTGTCGAGTCTTTTGAGCCACTTATTCACCTTAACTAGTCGAAGCTGGAGCGACTTGTCACCCACTTGTTCAACCACTGATACAGAGAGATCGTCCACCCTACGTCCACTTGTATTAAAATAATTGGGTACTGGTTTGTCCAGCCCATTATGAATGTCCCTTAAGTGTTCACTGACCCAATCTTTCAGTTGCCGACCAGTCTTCCCCACATAGACCGGGGTATTGCACTTTTTGTATCTTAACATGTACACCAAATTGTGACTTTTGCATGTGACGTTTGTCTTTACTTGATATGAGTTGCCATTCCATCCATCTACGATGTCATTTTCCTTAATAATTTCAAAGCCCGCACAAGATGATTCACATTTGGACACTTGTTTTCGCATGGCCTTCGCAGTTTTTTTGTGAACGAGAATATCGCCAAGATTTTCATCTCTTCTGTACGCAATCAGAGGGGAAAATGGGAATACTTTCTTCATTCTGTCGGACTCATATAAGACGTCCATGTTCCTACGAGCGATTTGTCCGATGTCGGGTAGAATTTTTGAGAAGGTGCATACTAATGGAACTGCGTCAACTCTCTTTTTGGATTCAGATCTCGGTTTTAGTAAGTCTTCCCGTTTCATTTTGTCTACTTTGCATATCTGTCTCTCAATAAATTTAGAGCTGTAGCCCCGCTTTCTCAGTTGTCGCTTTAATTTGTTTCTATTCCTGGTGTAGTCTGAATTTTGACTACACAATCACCGTATTCTTATCCCAAGACCATATACCATCGAACATTTACAATGAGCTGGGTGATCTGAATTCACGTCCAAGTGCATTTGGGTTTTATATATAGGTCTGTGTATATATCACGACCAGAAAGCACAGCCCACACATCCAAGAATTCAATCTTTTTATGATGGAATCCTAATTCTACCTTAATATTAGGGTGCATAGAGTTAGTGTACTGGGCAAACTCGCAAAGGCTTTTTTCTCCATCAGTCCAAATACCGAATCCATCATCAATAAACCTCTTATAGAAAAAAGGTTTCGTTTCAAATTCCATCAATTTTTCGCCCCAAAGTCTCATGAAGGAGCAAGCGAAATATTTTCTAATTTAGACCTAATAGCAATGCCTTCAGTCTGAATAAACTGTTTGTCACAAAACGAAAAAGTAATGTGATCTAAAACTGTCTCTATCATTTTAAGGACTTCAACTGTCAGAATTATTGGTTTAGTTCTGATTTCTAGAGCAATCCGGCATGCTTCCAGACCTTCTTTGCGTGGCGTTTTCGGATAAAACTGATGAACGTCGAAACAGAAGAGAATAGATCCTTCGGGAATATTACCTCTTACTCCTGTCAGTTTATTTATGAAGTCTTTGATCAAGGAATTCATTTTCCTGGTTGCCTTTGGTATTAAGTCGTATTCTGTCTGTATGAGCCATTGTTAGCCATCTCATCGTACAACCGACGTATGTAGTCCATCTTAATCATTACTACTACACCGGAACCTTTATCACATGGTCATATTATGATGTTGTTGTTATCACAAAGTTCTTTAATAGCACATTTTTCTTCTCTGGACACATTTGGTGAGGGATTAGCATCCAACTTTGCAAGTATTTCATATTTTACCCGAAGTATGTATTCCCACCCCTATTTGGTGTGAACCTGCTTTCTCATTTGAGTTTGAACTTCTCCTCACCCTTGACTTCTTGGTTATTCTTGTCACCCCTTTCGAAAAAATATTCTCTTAGTCTCATGTGTTGTTCCCATTCATTCAAATCAGCAATGAGTTTTTCTCTGTCCAAAATCGATCGTGAGGTTATGAATTTGAGGCCTCTTGAAACAACACTTACCTGAGCCGGACTAAGAGCACAGTCAGACATGTTTGTTACCAACGATGAGCCAGCTCGGTGGGGCTTTGCAGAATCATCCTTAATTCCAAAATTCGAAGTGTTCTTACCATCCGAAACACACTTAGTTTTAGAGTCAACCCTACATTCTATTGATTTAGTTTCAGTTATATTTGGTTCTCTCACGGTGGTTAACGCACTGTTTACCTGGCTGTCATCTTCATATATTGGTGTCATATCGAACCTATCAAATTGACAATTGTGCTTTAGATTCAGTTGTTGTGCTTTGGGTTTTATCTCTTCCTTCAGGAGATTGAAATGTTCATGTGATAGAACAAGATAAGCAGTCTGTGAATACATGTGCACGTTGTAATAATTTGTGGAATTTGGTTTAAAACAAAACTTATGCCATTCCCATCTGCCTCCGCTTTGGTACCATATATTGATGTTGAGTTGAAGGGCCCCCGACGCTGCTAAAATATCGGCCTCTGTCGTCCATGACTGGTATCTCCCATCTGAATGGCTGTGTTGTAGTATATGGGCTGATATATCAACGTCAACATACTCTCGGAAACAGTTTTCATTATTTGCCATATAGTTCACGAACAGACGCCTCAGATCATTATGTTTTTCTTCAGTATCATAGAGGTATAACTTCGCTGAATCGTAAAAAGGTGGAGGGCCTAGAACTTCCGAAATAGTTGATCAACATAGATCAAATCCTCCAATCCATGATGAAGGAATTTAGAATAATTAGGATTTTCATGTATGTCTCTCCATACCATAATAGAGGAGACAAATCCTAATATGGATCCCAATTTATGTAAATCCTAAATCTGAGCATGAAACATATGCTAATTAGGATGTAACGAGTTCTCAATTTTTAAGGCTAGTCTGGACTAAGCCCCAAAAATTAGGATGGCATATTTGAGAATGAGAGAAAATTGCCCACAAACCTACACCATACAATAACACTACAGCTGTGTGCAGAATATAATTACAGATAAAACAGCTTCCTTCATAGTTACATACCCATTAAGCCAGAGAACCGTAAACACGTGAGAATATGCGATTTGAGAACCGACAAATAGAAACCAGGATCTAGAAATGGAAGTTGGTATGATTACCAGGCTCCGACACGGACCGCCCCCGAAAAAAAAAAAAATTTCAAGGTCCACCAAAGCGATAATCTAATAATATATTGCGTGAGTGCATTAAAATCCAGCATGTAATCATCTAAATACCAAATAACTGGTTATGCAGCCACCGATGAACTCAAATATTAGCAATTATGATGATTTTAATAAGCGCTTGTATATCAAAAATCAACAAATAATCACAGGAAACTAATGCAATAAAACTGCGTATATGCCTACGAGGACGCCATCAAACACAACCCAAATGCATAGTATGTATGTATTAAGATATATATACGAGACAGTGTGTGAGTGGGGGGGGGGGGGGGGGGGGGGGGGGTGAATTCGAAGTCATGTCGAAACCTCGTCACCCACATTACTTAATCATTGCTGTTCCAGTCAGCAAAAATATAGGAACTGCAAAGGCTCTCTCACGTCTAACAGACTCCATTATGCCACTATGGCCGGAGAATGACGTGAAGAACAAAATTTTCCCTGAAGAAGAAGGCCCTCTTGTGGAGGAAACTTCTGGAGAATGTTCAATAACAGGCACTTGAGAAAACTGATAGAAGGTTATTGTGATGACAGATATGTTATTAGTAGGAATCACACTGAGACTGTTTAATCTTAACGTAATCTACTGAATCAAATGAATTGGAGAATACGCATATCCTACCATTCATTCCCATGAATACGGCCGAGCGTCAACTGCATGCGCTCAATTGTCGAACACTGGCAACACAAATGACGGAAATCTAAATTTTATAGTAAATTTCCTTTCTTATTATACCTACCACAATTGTTTACTACAGGCTTGCACTACAGTGGAAGTCCGGAACTTGGATAAAATACTCTCTATTTTTGTCTTTCCCAAGCAAGTTGGGAAAGAAAAGTGGTGCAAAAGCACCAATAAAAATAAGCCAAAACTGGGTCGAGTGCAACCGGCGCAGACCCAGTACGGGACGCTCTCTCCCAAGTACAACTCCACGACTTCCGTTGCCAGTGCGCATACCGTCTCTAAAGACTCATTCTTTTTGAATCCGTAAACGTTAGAGTTATGTGATCAGCGGGGAGGAAAGATTCTTTACCCGTAAAGAAGACGGGAGGGCCTCCATGTAAACAATTGTGGTAGGTATAATAAGAAAGGAAATTTACTATAAAATTTAGATTTCTTATCAACCTACTCACAATTGTTTACTACAGGCTGAATAGACAAAAGGCTGGAGGGAATCGCATAACCAACCCCCACATAACCCTAGTGCACTGGAACCGTGAAGTAGATGGAAGAGGTCCCGAGGCTTATCAACCATAATGTCGCAATCATTGGTAAAGGACAATGAAAAGAGACATATGAGCCTGTGTGACACACAGACAGAAAAAGGGCAGTAACAGCACAAGGCTGAAACTGACCTTCAAGAAGCCTAATGGCTATGGCAGACAACAGCCTGAGCAGAAGAAAGAGGACCCAGGGAAAAAGGTCCTCTGACTGCTCCTGCAACTGGCGTAAATAAAAGGTGGAGAAAGTAGAAGCATTTCTCCAGTAGGCTGCCTGCATAACATCCGACAACTTGACGGAGTTAGAATAAGCCCAAGAGGTAGACAGTGCCCGCACCTCGTGGGCAGAAATACGATTGGTAATACAATCGCCAGCTGCTAAATGACTATAAGCCGTACGAATAGCAAGACAAATCCATCGAGAAATGGATTGAGGAGAGATCTTCTGTCGACCCGGAATGAGAGACAGAAAAAAACGTTTTCTGCCTTTCCGTATGAAGCGTGTCCGATCAAGATAAATGCGAATAGCACGGACCGGACAGAGCAAAGGGCGAGTACCCTCAACAGAGGGAAGAGCCCTGATACAGATAGGAGGAGGAGTAGTAGTATCTGGTAACTGATTCTTAGCCAAAAAGGAGCAATCAGTGGTAAAAGTAACACTGTTGGGAGAGCTCCTAAAAAAGGCCGGGTCAACCGAGAGGGCGTGAAGCTCACTAACCCGTCTGGCCGAAGCAAATGCCATCAGAAAAACCGTCTTATATGTGAGAAATTGCATATCCACCTGGGATAAAGGTTCGAACGGCGCCCCCCCCCAAGCAAAGCAGCACCCACGAAAGATTCCATCGTGGAGTAAGCTGCAAAGTCCGAGGCCTTTTCAAAGAAAAGTGCCGAACAAGCTTGGAGAGGTAAGGATTAGTGCCGATACGATGCTTCCCAACATAAGAAAAAGTCTCTGAAAGCATGGACCTGTAACCCTTGATGGTAACAGGCTGGAGACCCCGAGAATCAAACAGATATACCAGAAACTCCGCAATCTGTGAAATCGAAGGATTGGCATAATCAACAGAGTGATCAGCACACCATCGACAGAAGACCTTCCATTTAGCTGCATAAGCTAAACCAGTGGAGTGCCTCCTTGAAGAAGAAATGCACTCCACTGCTCGTCTCGAAAAACCTCTACGGAGGAGACAGGACTTGACAAAAGATATGCGTGAAGGCACAATGAAGTCGGGTCGACGTGAAACCTCCTCGGGCGACCTTGACAAAGAAGGTTCGAATTTTGGCGAGAACCTGAGGAAGAATCGGAACCGGCGGGAAGGCGTAGCCGACTAGACCGTTCCAATCGAGTGACAGAGCGTCCACGGCAAAAGCCAGAGGATCTGGACACGGGGACACGAAAGTGTCCACCTGATGGTTCCAACGAGTCGCAAAGAGGTCGATGTGGGGACGTCCCCAGAGATCGCAAAGCGACTGGAACACTGCCCTGTGAAGCATCCACTCGGTGGAAATACCCTGCCCTGTCGGGACAGGGAGTCGGCTAGGACGTTCAGATGACCGGGAATGTGACGAACAACCACTCCGGCGTGAACATCCTGAGCGAGCAGTAAAAGATCCCGAGCTAACTCGTACATTGGAAGCGAGTGCGTGCCGCCCTGGTTCCGAATGTAAGCAACCACTGTCGAATTGTCGGATAGTAGAAGGACCTGGCGATTCGACAGTTGAGGGATCCACTGCCTGAAACTCAGAAGAAGAGCAAGAAGCTCCTTCTGGTTGATGTGTAGAGCTGCTTGATCCTGGTCCCACATCCCGTGTAGGGAAAGACCGAGAGGATCCAACGTCGCACCCCATCCGAGATCGCTGGCATCTGCCGTCAGAACGCGATCGGACGTGGGTAAGTCCAGCGGAACACCCCGCATACTCCACTGAACATCTGTCCAGGGAAGAAGGTGAGGATACAGAGAGTCCGGAAACGGAAGCACCTGATCCAGAGAATCTACATTCGGTCTCCAACGACTGAGCAGAAAGTGTTGGAGAGGTCTGACACGCAGCCGACCTAAAGGAATGAGATCCGTCACCGAACTGCAGAGACCGATCAGCCGGAGAAAACTCCGAGCGGTCGCGGACCTGGACTGGGACAGAGTCAGAGCAAAAGCTGAGAGAATCACAGCCTTGGCCTGGGGAACAGCCACCAAATTGAATTTGGTTTGGAAAGACATCCCCAGATGACAAAACGACTGAGAAGGGACCAGGTCCGACTTCTCCTCGTTGACTCTGAATCCTAGCGACGTGAGCAAGCTCAACAGAGTGGCGACATCCGATTCCAGTAAGGCAGCATTGGAATGCCTCTGGAGGATATCGTCCAGATATGCCGAAGTAGTCACCCTGGACTGTGTGCAATGGAACGCTATCACATGCGACATCAGTCTGGTGAACGCCCAAGGAGCCAGGTTGAGGCCGAAAGGCATGGCCTGAACTGGTAAACTCGCCCCAGAAAAGCGAACCTGAGATACTTCCGTGACGCCCGATGCATCGGAACGTGGAAGTAAGCGTCTCGCAGGTCGATGCTGGCTGCGAAATCTCCCTGGTGAATGGATTGGCGGACCGACCTGAAAGTCTCCATGCTGAACTTGGGAGCAATGATAGACTGGTTCAGGATACTCAGATGGATAACCGGTCGGAGTCGGCTGTCCTTCTTCGGCACCAAGAACAGGCGGGAATAGAAACCCACTGACTGAACGTTCTTGACGACCTCAATCGCCCCCTTTGCCAGGAGATTGGCAATCTCCATGGACAAAAGTTCCCGACGTAAAACGTCTGAAGGAACTGTGGTTGGAAGAGGCACCCTTGACAGAGTGGGGTGCCGTCGGAAGGATATGCGCAGCCCGGACCGAACAACATCTAACACCCATGGATCGGATGTGATGGTGGTCCAATGGTCTGCGAACTCTGCTATCCTTCCTCCAACCTGGGACGAGTCGAGGTGAGGACCTTCATTTCGAGCCCCGACGAGGCCCGCGAGAGGAGAAACCACCTCCTCTGCTAAATGAAGAATCCTGAGACTTCCCTCGATTCTGCCGACCCCTACCTTTACCCCGTGAGTAAGAAGTAGAGGCGGCGGCAGAAGGACCAGCCTTTTGCTTCACAGAGGAAGCAGAAGGGTACTTGTTAGGCTTGGAACGGCCCTTGCCTCCCCGAGAAGGCTGATCAAGCTGACGAAACAGCAGCTGATCTTTGGAATGACGTAGGACGTCATCCCGGACCGTCGACACGGAACCATGGAAAAGTTGCGGACCTGCCAAAGAAGCAGATCGAAGAGTAGCACGCTGCTCCTCGGGAAGGGATCGTCCTGTGTCCAGCGCAGCGTCCCTTCGAACTAATTCCAAATTGGCCGTGTTACAGGCATGCGTGTGAGTAAGGTGCATAAGCGCCTTGGACAGCACACGCAAAGGAGCCTGTACCTCGTCAAACTTATCTGGAGGCAGATAAGCAGCCAAAGCTGAGACGACGTGATCTGAGAGAGAAAGCATGCCAAGCATCTCTCTAGATAAGCCCAACGTGGACACCAGAGTCGTCAATGGAATGATGGCAGACTTAGGCTTGGAAAGCCCGAGGGAAGTGGAGCCCTGATCCAGAACCGTCAAAGCCTGGCAGACTGACGTATTGGCGGAATCGTAGGAACGATAACGCACAGGAGGCAAAAAGATGTCAACCCTGGTGAAGAACGGAGTCTTCAGAGCCTTGGAATTCAGCTTGGCATCCAATGCTGAAAAAGCCTCAACCACCTGTACCGACTGGCATGGTCGAAGGTGCCCAGAAGCAGGTTGCTCCATAGGCTGTTGGCGCGCGACCGATGATCGCGGCCAGGCTGACACTGTCGGCTGGTTAGCAGGTTTGAGCTCAGGCAGAAACCCAAACACAAAGTCAAGAGCCGCCCCCAAGTCCGAAGACTGCTGGCCCTCGACCTCAAGCATGTCGGACTCCTCCCCAGAGTCGGAAGACACATAGCCCATCGTGGGCAAACCAGCCGACGCCTCCCATGGTGTCGGGACACCAGAGGAATCGGAAACCGGCCTGTTTCCAATCCCGGGAGGCGGCGCCAAAGGAGGTGCCTGGAAACCACCCATAGCCTCGCTGGAAGCAACAGGAAGGCTCTTAGAAAGAACCTGAGTGAGTAAGGAGAGGGCCTCCCTAAGCTCACTGCCTGTACCGACCGGTTCGACAGGGGAGCGAACCGGCAAAGTGGCTTCACCTCTGACCCTCTTAACCAGCGAAGGGTCGCGATCCTCCAAAACACCCGCCGCGGGACGACGGGCGGCAGCCGAAACATCTGAAGGCAGACGTGTATAGGGGTACGATGCACCCCGAGGATCAATATTGCGAGGACTCATGAGAGTCACCGCGGACCTCTGCGGGGCAGAAGGTCCAGGCTGCACAAAAGGCGTTGGTCCCCTAAAACTGGTCGTGTGACCAGAGTGAGTAGACGGAAACGCCACGGAGTTCATAGTGTTTCCACTACGAACATCCGAATCCAAAGACACAACTGTGGTGCTCGACGGCGAAGAGACCACAGCGATGGGCTCGGCCGGCAGCCCCTTCCGACTTCGCCGAGTTGAAGTCAGGGAAGGCTGAGGCCGATATCCCACGTCTACAGTATCGGACAGTCCTGCAGTCCCCTGCAGCGAAAAGCCGAGGCCGGCTGAAACAGATAACGAAGCAGACGGGCCAGCAGCAGTAGTAGATACGTCGAGAGTCGTTGAGGCTGGTGAAATAGTGGAGAGAGCACACCGGCTCGGCTCCGAAGGAGGAGTCACAACCCTAGTGAGAGCCTCAGATGTCGACTGGAGGGGGACCGTAGTCCCGGAACCAGGCATCTCTACACCAGAACACTCAACGGCTCCCGCAGTATCCACCACAGGAAAAGACTGCACATCCCCCACGGAGGAGGAATAACTCTCACCAGACAAAGTCGACTCGGGAGGCCCCGAACGACCACGTTCTCCTTTCCCACGGGAGCGGGAGGCACGGCCACGAGAACGAACGACACGGTTTACTGACGCCCAGAAGGTGGAAGACCATGTTCCACAGACACCACACGGCCGCTCGGCCGAACACCCATTACAGGAGGAACAAGACAAATGTACATCGTCCACATGCTTTGGCAGCAGACATTGCCCACAGGGAATTGTCCTGGGCATGATAGAGGTGAGAGGAGCAGAGAAGTGGAGATGAGAAAACAGAACACCCCCAAAGAAGAGAGAAAGGTGACAGAAACAAAGACCCCAGAAGGTCGACTGGGAACCACCCAACAGGAAGACTACTCTCAAAAGAAAGAAGAAACACTGCAGGAGTGGTACCCCGCTGACACCTAACTCTAACACAATTAGAAAATTTTGCAAAAAAAGCATTAACAATAATTGTGAAAAAATCTAAGTCCGAACCACGTGGCACGCGAAATTCGCGAGCGACTCGAGAGAGAGCAAATAAAAATACATTATGGACATATAATAGAAAAGAGAATATATAAAACACTGTTCCTGAGAATACAAAGGATACACTGTGGTATAATGAATCAGGAATCATCAAACATCGAGCTGGTGGAACACTGATAAGCGTGCAAAAACATCTCGACACGAAGCGGATTTTAAAAAGAATGAGTCTTTAGAGACGGTATATGCGCACTGGCAACGGAAGTCGTGGAGTTGTACTTGGGAGAGAGCGTCCCGTACTGGGTCTGCGCCGGTTGCACTCGACCCAGTTTTGGCTTATTTTTATTGGTGCTTTTGCACCACTTTTCTTTCCCAACTTGCTTGGGAAAGACAAAAATAGAGAGTATTTTATCCGAGTTAGGGACTTCCACTGTAGTGCAAGCCTGTAGTAAACAATTGTGAGTAGGTTGATAAGAAACTATTGTTCCTGTGCGTCGCAAACTTAACTATCCTGGAGCGATCCACATGCATGTTCACTAATAATGTAAATCCAATGATGTAGCGTAAACAAATAAGACATCATTTCTTGATGAATATGTGAACTACAGGAACCGAGGGTCCCAAGAACTCTGCATGTCGAGTCTGTCGGACTCAGGGTTGTAACCCAATTTATGAATCAACATCCATCATGATTGAGAAAACTGAATCTGGCAGCTGCAGCGGAACTCCTTAAGTTAACCACTGAATATCTGCCCAAACTTGACCTTATGTTTACTAGATCCACAAAAACAATACAGGTCTTGAGGGAAAAGCATCTTCCCACTCCAGTTAAGAATAACTGGAGGGGATGTGTGCGTCAGCGATCTATCGGAATAACTTTCGTAGCCGCTCTGCACAACCGCATCCGACACATAAAATCTTTCGCTGTTAATGTTATCTGATAGAAGACAAAAGCAAGCCTAACAACTGGCTAATTCGCTCTGTGAAAGAACAGTTGAACCAGCTTGTTGAGAATGAACTGTAGGATACACGTATCCTATCATTCATACCATGAGGCATTATCTAGCTCATTATTCAAGTGATCTTAAGAACTATACTTGCCGCACAGTTGAACGCTTGCTTTTATCAACTGAATGATTACCACAAATAACCTTTTAGAGCCATCATAAACACGTTATCCAGTTCCAGTCAATTATTGACCGAGCTCTTGAAAAGCCTCGAGCCACCGATCAGTAATCTCGATCAGACCTAAACCCCCATATCCGAGTCGCTGTATTGACGATCCCCAAAAGTAATTATAGGAGGGTTACCTATACCCTCGTTATGAGTCCTTTTAGACGATCTGTGTCTAGGACATCCTCTCTTACTCTCTTCTGCTGTTGTTGGTCGATTAGACACCAACTTAAGGAGCAGAGTATTGATGCTTTCTTTGTAGCTTAATCCTACATTAATGAAAGCTTATCGTCAAAGACTTGTGTCTGGAAAACATGAGTGAACCGTAGACAGTTTTCCACCTTGTCATCTATTAAAGATTTTGACGCAAGGCTTCGTCACATCAGAATAACTCCCACATAGCAACTGTTAAGACAGAGATATATGTGATAAATAGGCCTGGAAAGAATTTTTAAAGAGGTACAAACGTCCACAAAATTCCTTACCTTATAGACGTTGCGTCACAGTTCTTAAAGGTGATCTACATAAGAGTCTAAATTTGCTCTGAATAAGAAATTATCTTCTCAGTTGTATCCGAGTGAACAGCGAAATGATGAAGGTAAGGCCACAACTAAGACCTTAGCCTGCTCAATCAAACGCAGAGAAACTCTCAACACATCTTCCCCGACCGTTTTTTAAATGAATGTTGTTCAAAAGACGGAAAAAAAAATACAGAAGATGATGATAAGAAACCGTATTATATGGCGTCATCTAAATAACCGAAGACTTGTGACACCCGTGTAGACTTAACTGGAAAAGACATATCCTCCTCTGTCCGGATGAAGTCAGTGTCTAACAATGCTAGCGGTTTCTCACAATTACTCGCAGCATTCTGATTCACTGGAACAAGTTCAAGGTAGTGATAATGGATAGCATCCATATCATCTATGAGTTGTTCCAAAAGGAAAGGTTAATCCTCCTCCGTATCCCTTTCATCATTCGTCTAAATCAGTTTTAGAATCACGGTCAACGGCATCTGAACACGCAGATGACTGGACCAAACGAGCACCATCCGACAGCTCAAGTTCTGAGACTGATGTTGAGTGCTTCTGCATTTGCAAGAACACTGAGATGAGCTGCGCAATCTGCGACAGCAAGTCCGTTACGGAGGCCTGAGGAGCAGCGGTCATGTATAGCTTGTCTGCCGACTGCTCCTGGGACAGTGTGTCTGAGATTGCTCTTAACAGCGGACGTCCCGATGAATGAGGCCTCGTCTCCTTGGCTACTAGATGGTGTGACTTACTTGACAAAGAGTGGACCTATTTGATGATGCAGACTAGATATCCGAAGTCAAGTAGCCAAGGTGCGGTCTTGTGTGCTTAGTAGACGCTGAAGAAGCCGAATTGTAGCCGACCCCAGCTGTGTATTAAACGGAGCATCCCAGACAATAGGCGTGTACGTAAGCTCCGACTGACGCAAGTTCCTACCAACAACATCTGGCCCCATATGTTGTTGTAAGAGAGAGGGGCCTCTCTCTTGCTCACGGTCCTGGCAGACCTAGCTGAGCGTACCTCAGAACTTGCCGGCTTCCTCCTTTCCGTTGTCACAGGGTGAGCATGTTTAGATTTTATAGTGCTCGCAATACACTTTTTTCTCACCTTCACCGCTACGGACACACCCGGCGTCACGTTACTCAAAACTGGAGTAATCGTTTCACCAGTCGAGCTACCTGGCGTAAACTGGAAGTTACCCCTAAATGCTAAGGTCTAGTTCCTTGTCTAATATTATGAGCACTTTTGCCGCGAGCTCTGATTTACTATGTAATTGTGACACACCCGGTGTCATGGTCCTCATATTCAAGAGTAACCGCTTGACCGTCGACAGGGAACTGAAACCACGAGCCATGGTTTATAGCCCTGTGCAATATTGAGAGCACTTTTGCCGTTAGGTAGAGGAAGCCATAAGACTAGCCGCACCCGGCTGCCTATTAGAGGGAACGTCCCGGACAGGAGGCATGGACGTAAGCTCTGACTGAAGCAAGTTCCTACCAACAACATCTGGCCCCAGATGATGATGTAAGAGAGAGAGGCCTCTCTCTTGCTCATGGTCCTGGCAGACCTGGCCAAGCGTACCTCAGAACTTGCCGGCTTCCTCCTTTCCATCGTCGCAGGGTGAGCATGATTGTATATTATAGTGCTCGCTCCACCCTTTTTCGTCTCCTAGACCAGAACGGACACACTTGGCGTCACAGTCCTCAGTAACCGCTTCACCGGTCGAGCTAGCTGGCGACAGGGAACTAAAACCATGCGCCATGGTTTTTAGCCGTCTAAATGCGACAAGTTTCTTTTTGTGCGGTCGTGTGTGCTTTTCAGATGTAGAGGAAGCCGTAAGACTAGCCGATCCCGGCAGCCTACTAGACGGAGCATCCCAGACAGGAGATATGGATGTAAGCTCCGACTGACGCAAGTTCCTACCAACAACCTCTGACCCCAGATGCTGTTGTAAGAAAGAGGAGCCTTCTCTTGCTCGCGGCAGACCTGGCCGAGCATACCTCAGAACTTGCCGGTTTCCTCCTTTCCGTCGTCGTAGGGTGTGCATGTTTGGATTTTATGGTGCTCACTACACACTTTTTTCTCTCCTCGATCGCTACGGACCTATCCGGCATCACGTTACATAAATCCTGAGTAATCGCTCCACCGGTCGAGCTAGCTGGCGACAAGGAAGTAAACCTTAAATGCTAAGGCCTAGTTCCTTGTCTAATATTAATGAGCACTTTTGCCGCTAGCTCTAATTGTATATCTTATTGCAACGACGGAAGCACACTCTCTGACGGCGTCACGTAACCTCACCATGTTCTTGTTCCTCTGTAAATAGAAACTAAAAAACTAGAGTGACTTTTTGGCGAGAGGACCAGCAATGTCCTCTCGCCGCGAGAGGACCGGTAGTGTCCTCTCGCCTTAAACAACGAACCATGACACCTGTCTCCATCATTGTCTAAATCTGACGCATGTTGTGCAAGAATTAGTGGGAGTAAATCAACTACCGGTACAAGCAAGGCAAAGACCATGTAAACAGAGAAAAGGCTTCCTCTTTTTGCCCTGCTATTTGAGAAATATTATTACATAAAAGCTTAAATATGTCGATTGTACCACCACCAAGTCTACATTAAATATAAGATAACATTAAAATATATAATCGAGAAATAATTACACCCAAAAGAAAGGTTTTTCTTATATAAGAGCCCAAGTTCCCAAAGGGAACGATGAGCACAAAAGAGCCTAAGTGTGGACAAAATTATTATATTATCCCAAAAATTAATTGCCACACTACCAGAATATTTTATGTTACTTATAACCGTTGTTTCCTTAAAAATAATAGGAAACTACCTATACAAATAAAGCGTTGTCAGGTAAACAACTTCAGAATAAAATCTGGAAACAAGACCCCAGGCAACACGGCCCGAAGTCAGTAAGAGAATTAAAACTATCCGATGTAAAGCAAGATCTTCAGCAGAAGAAAAAACGATACATCGGATGTATGATGCATCACCAAAATGCCCAAACACCCCTAGGGTGAGGACGTAACCATGGGGATGTGCAGAATAAACCTTCTGTATAATATGTTAAACTCCTAAGAAATTTTATATAAAAATTTTTTTTTTCAATAAAACAAGCCAAAAAGCTTGGGAGTTTAACTTGGGGGTTCAAGGGAGGATAGGGAAGGAATACTTAACAAACCGTGGAAAATCATTAATAATAATGATGACGTCAGGCCCATGTGCCCGAAATTGGGAAACATGAAATAATTTTTAAAAATATAATAAAGTTACAGCCCTGAACGTTTCAAACCAACGTTTCTTCCTTCCTTCATCCAGTTGTGTCCTTGGATCCACCAAATTAACCATTGATTTGTGTCTGGCATCATTAAAACTAAGATTTAAATAGCACAGAAGTCAGTTTCTTAGTATCTGACTGAGGGCCAAACAAAGAAATGATGTTGGCACCAGTTCTGGTGACTTCCTGGTATCTGTGCATGAGCAGAGAGTAAATGTATGGAGGGCCATATAGGACTTCTAATTTTCGGTTTTGCATGCAAATTTTGGGGATTGGGGGGCAAAATTTGTGTTTGGCCCTAGATAATTTTGAGTTAGCACCAGCTAAGTCTGGGCCATTGGTTTATAGTATAAAATATGAGAAGCGTTTGTAGAGGACCTGCCATAGACTATCCTTGCCAGGTTTTGGTTCATGTCAGCTCAGTAATTCCAGAGAAGATGAAAATGTGATTTCCCATAGGGTTTCTTCAGTAACTACAAGCCACAATTTCAGACATGTTTACAACCCGATCAAATTAAATGAGGATCATTGGTAGAGAGTGTCTCCGTCATCAATCATGCAAAGTTTCAAAACATTTGGCCCTGTGCTTTCAGAGGAGATTTTTCAAAATCCACCAATCAGAATCAAAAAATGCTTCTGGGAGCCTTGGTTTTTCAATGCATGGTAACAAAAATGGAGAGCATTTGTACAAGACCTCCCATAGTTTCAGAAAAGATTTTTGAAAATCCAACAATCATAAACCACGAATGCCTCTGGCAGCCATGTTTTTCAACCCACGGAAACAAAATGAGGATCGTTTGTCAAGGACCTCCCATAGATCATTCCTGCCAAGTTTGGCTCACATTGGCTCAGTAGTTCCAGAGAAGATGAAAATGTGATTTCCCAAAGGGTTTGTATAGTAACTATAAGCTGCAATTGAAGCCATGTTTGCAACCCGATCAACATTAAATGAGGATCGTTGGTAGAGGGGGTCCCAGTCATCATTTATATGAAGTTTCAAAACATTTGCCCTGGCAATTTCAGAGATTTTTGAAAATCCAACCATAATCAAAGAATGCCTCTGGAAGCCACGTTTTTCATCCGACGGGAACAAAATGAGGATTGTTTGTAGAGGACCTCCAATACACCATTCCTACCAAGTGTGGTTCACACTGGATCAGCAGTTACAGAGAAGAAGATGAAAATGTGAAAAGTTTACGGACGATGGATGACAAGTGATGAGAAATCACACATGGCCTTTTAGGCCAGGTGAGCTAAAACTGTTACAAATGTGATGGGAACTGGCATCCCAAACATAAATGTGAGCATAAAACTAAACCGGACCAAGAGCCCAAGCCTAATTTTTAAAAAAATTTTTATTAGGGTTTAACGACACATTAACAGCCAGGGTCATATCATGTCGGTGACAGTTTTATGGGTGGAGGAAGCCGGAGTACCCGGAGAGAACCACTGAGCAACGACGAGCAGCTGTCAGCTCTCCAACATCGCAACTCTGAACTCTGCACCGTGGCACAGGCAGGGTTAGATTGGTTGAAGACATGCGCACCATCGTTGTGCAGTATGCCTTAGAACACAGCCCCCATGTAGGCAATCGGGGTTAATTGCCTTGCCCAAGGACACAACGTGGGAGTAAGCCTAAGCCTAATAATGAACAGGAAACAGAACAGGGAAAATAGGAAAGGTCAAGTTTGGACCCGAATTGTTTACAATTTACTATGTGAAGGGTCACTGTGACCTTGACCTCGGAACTAGTTAATCCTAAAATAAATAGGGCTCTTTCTTGCACCAATGCCAACAACCTTCCTATGAAGTTTCATGAACGTAGGTGGAACCATTGTCAAATTATCATCTGGAAACCAATTGTTTATGATTTACTACGTTCAAGGTCACTGTGACCTAGGCCTTTCACTTACAGAACGAACAAGGTGATTTGGTACTCAATCACCCATTCGGCGAACAGCCACCCATTCCGTCGCCCATTGCGCCGGTGGACATACCAGCAATTTTGGGTGGACTTAATTAATATGTTCCGCGGACACTGCGGACTCGGGTGGAGCGGATTAGTAATGAAAGTGTCAATGACACTGCAGCTTAACTTGTGTGTTGTGTTTGATGAAAAGGATAATGTTCAATGTTTATGAAAGGATTATGAAATAAGACAAGAATTGTGATAATTGGGAATATGTTCATTTCTGTTCCCTGTATGCTATGTTTATGATAAAAATAATATGAGGTGTACACTGTACTAAAGAGCTGAGGGGTGATTTAATATGACCTCACAGTTAATGTATGTGGCCCTCACAGTTAACGTATATCAACAACAGTTACCAAGTTACAGTGAAATTATTCCAAAACGAGTCATCCTATCAAGTTACATTAAAATCCCTTCATAAATATGGCCTGTCGACTGTGCTAAAGGTTTTTGGGCTTCGGGCCGCTGTAGCCGTCAGTTTCCCAATTGCATCCAAAGGGGAAGTTCTCATCTAGACATTATATGAAGTCAACCTACCAAGTTACAATGAAATCCCTTAATAAATATGACCTGTAGACTGTGCTAAAGGTTTTGGAGCTTTGGGCTCTGGCAGCCATCATGGTTGAATGATCGCAACCAAAAGGGGATATTCTCATCTGGGCATCATCTGGAGTGATCCTACAAAGTTACAATGACATGTCTTCATAAATATGACATGTAGACTGTGCTCAAGGTTTTTGGGCTTCGGGCCCCTGAAGCCGTCACAGTTGGCCAATCATGACCAAAAGGGGATGTCATCATCTAGACATTATATGGAGTCAAACTTACGGGTTACAATGAAGTCCTTCCATAAATATGACCAATAGACTATGCTAAAGGTTTTGGGTTTGGGCAGTCATCAAAGCTGAATGATCGCGACCAAAAGGGGACGTTCTCATCTAGACATTATTTAGAGTCATACTACCAAGGTACAATGAAATCCCTTCATAAATATCACCTGTAGTGCTAAAGGTTTTCGGGCTTTGGGCACCTGTAGCCAACACAGTTGCCTAATGGTGTCCAAAAGGGGCTGTTCTCATCTAGACATTACATGAAGTCAACCTACCAAGTTACAATGAAATCCCTTCATAAATATGATCTGAAGACTGTGCTAAAGGTTTTCAGGCTTTAGGCTTGGGCAGCCATCATGGTTGAATGATCGCAACCAAAAGGGGACATTCTCATCTGGACATCATCTGGAGTGATCCCATGAAGTTACAATGAAATCCCTTCATAAATATGACCTGTAGACTGTGCTCAAGATTTTCGGGCTTCAGGCACCTGTAGCCATCACAGTTGACCAACCACGACCAAAAGGGGTCATCATCATCTAGGCATTATATGGAGTCAACCTAACAAGTTACAATGAAATCCTTCCATAAATACGACCTGCAGGAATGCTAAAGGTTTTTGGGCTCGGGCAGCCATCAAGGCTGAATGATCACGACCCAAATGGGACGTTCTCATCTAGACATTATTTGGAGTCATCCCACCAAGTTACAATGAAATCCCTTCATAAATATGACCTGTAGACTGTGCTAAAGGTTTTCAGGCTTTGGGCACCTTTAGCCGTCAAAGTTGCCCAATCATGTCCAAAAGGGGACGTTCTTATCTAGACATTATATGAAGTCAACCTACCAAATTACAATGAAATCCCTTCATAAATATGACCTGTAGACTATGCTTTAGGTTTTCGGGCTTCGGGCTCGGGCAGCCATCCTGGTTGAATGATCGCAACCAAAGGGGACAATCTCATCTGTGCATCATCTGGAGTGATCCTACGAAGTTACAATGAAATCCCTTCATAAATATGACCTGCAGACTGTGCTCACGGTTTTCGGGCTTCGGGCACTTGTAGCCATCACAGCTGACCAATCACGATCAAAAGGGGATGTCATCATCTAGGCATTATATGGAGTCAACCTAATAGGTTACAATGAAATCCTTCCATAAATATGATCTTTTGCCTATGCTAAAGGTTTTTGGGCTTGGGCACCCATCAAGGCTGCATGATCGAGATCAAAATGGGACGTTCTCATCTAGACATTATTTGGAGTCATCCTACCAAGTTACAATGAAATCCCCTCATAAATATGACCTGTAGACTGTGCTAAAGGTTTTTGGGCATCGGGCACCTTTAGCCGTCACAGTTGCCCAATCATGTCCAAAAGGGGACGTTCTCATCTAGACATTATATGAAGTTAACCTACCAAGTTACAATGAAATCCCTTCATAAATGTGACCTGTAGACTGTGCTAAAGGTTTTTCGGGCTTCGGGCAGCCATCATGGCTGAATGATCGCAACCATAGGGGACCATCTCATCTGGGCATCACATTATTTGGAGTCATCCTACCAAGTTACAATGAAATCCCCTCATAAATATGACCTGTAGACTGTGCTAAAGGTTTTTGGGCATCGGGCACCTTTAGCCGTCACAGTTGCCCAATCATGTCCAAAAGGGGACGTTCTCATCTAGACATTATATGAAGTTAACCTACCAAGTTTCATTGAAATCCCTTCATAAATATGACCTGTAGACTGTGCTCAAGGTTTTCGGGCTTCGGGCACTTGTAGCCTTCACAACTGACCAATCACGACCAAACGGGGATGTCATCATCTAGGCGTTATATGGAGTCAACCTAACAGGTTACAATGAAATCCTTCCATAAATATGATCTTTTGCCTATGCTAAAGGTTTTTGGGCTTGGACACCCATCAAGGCTGCATGATCGCGATCAAAATGGGACGTTCTCATCTAGACATTATTTGGAGTCATCCTACCAAGTTACAATGAAATCCCTTCATAAATATGACCTCTAGACTGTGCTAAAGGTTTTCGGGCTTCGGGCCCCTGTAGCCGTCACAGTTGCCCAATCACGTCGAAAAGGGGACTTTCTCATCTAGACATTGTATGAAGTCAACCCACCAAGTTACAATGAAATTCCTCAATAAATATGACCTGTAGACTCTGCTAAAGGTTTTCGGGTTTTGGGTTCAGGCAGTCGTCACGGTTGGCAGATCATGCCCAAATGGGGAAATTCTCATCTAGACATCATAAGGAATCATCCTACCAAGTTACAATGAAATCCCTCCACTTTAAACATGACCTGCAGACTGTGCTAAAAGTTTTTGGGTTTCGGGCTTGGGCAGCCATCACGGGTGATAGATCATGCCCAAAAGGGGACGTTCTCATCTAGGGATTATACAGAGGCATCCTACCAAGTTACAATGAAATCCCTTCATAAATAGGACCTGTAGACTGTGCTAATGGTTTTCAGGTTTTGGGCTTGGGCAGCCATACCAGTTGCTCGATCGCGACTAAAAGGGAACGTTCTCATCTAGACATGACCCCAAACCTGCATATGAAATTTCGTGACGATCAGACAAGAACTGCGGGGAGTAGCCCGTGCTAAAGGAAAATGTGAACAGACATCACAGACTCACAGACTAACAGACTTCCACACGCGTGATGGCAATAGCTTATATTGACTATGTCAAGTTAAGATAAAAATCAATATTGTTTTCGGCTGGCGTTTGAAGTTTAATGAGTGGTAAGACTGTCCACCTACTGAGCCGGTGGCACCACCTGAATTCACTTGCCAATCGAGAATTACTTTTATTCCCGTTCATGGAAACTCATCTATAATTATGTTGAAGCACTTCGAATAATATTTTGAAATATACATGAACTACTGCACAAAATTCAGAAACTCGTAAACATTATCCGTATAGAAACTCACAAGGCAAAATTAAATGGCCAATGGGGGAACGGGCTGCACGGACAATTCCCCAGTGAACATTTACCCCAGGCCAACATTTACCCCAGGCCAACATTTACTTAGGAGGACATTTTTAGGGGGGTTTGTGTAAAATTTGGCCAAGTGGAAGGGAAAATGTTTCGAAAATGTATATATTAACAACAATTTTCAAGTTACATTTTTATTCTGTATTTTACAAGAAGACTGCAACATAAACAAAATATTTTTCACAACATTACCAAGTACACAAAGAAAATCTCCAAATATTACATGATAAATTAAAGCACATTTTTAATTAATATTGTTAAATACTTGAGGCACTAAATACCATTGACAAAGTATTTCGTGGAGATCTTTTAGAAATTTAAAGTGGCTGGCTATGTGATATAAACAGTATGCAGCAAATGGGCTCTTGTGACATGTACCAATGCAGCTGAAAAAAAGCTCACACTTAACAAATAAGATGATGTGTAAAAGAATATATACTGGGAGCGATTATTTGGCCAGGTGAGCTAAAACTGTTACAAATGTGATGGGAACTGGCATCCCAAACATAAATGTGAGCATAAAACTAAACCGGACCAAGAGCCCAAGCCTAATTTTTAAAAAAATTTTTATTAGGGTTTAACGACACATTAACAGCCAGGGTCATATCATGTCGGTGACAGTTTTATGGGTGGAGGAAGCCGGAGTACCCGGAGAGAACCACTGAGCAACGACGAGCAGCTGTCAGCTCTCCAACATCGCAACTCTGAACTCTGCACCGTGGCACAGGCAGGGTTAGATTGGTTGAAGACATGCGCACCATCGTTGTGCAGTATGCCTTAGAACACAGCCCCCATGTAGGCAATCGGGGTTAATTGCCTTGCCCAAGGACACAACGTGGGAGTAAGCCTAAGCCTAATAATGAACAGGAAACAGAACAGGGAAAATAGGAAAGGTCAAGTTTGGACCCGAATTGTTTACAATTTACTATGTGAAGGGTCACTGTGACCTTGACCTCGGAACTAGTTAATCCTAAAATAAATAGGGCTCTTTCTTGCACCAATGCCAACAACCTTCCTATGAAGTTTCATGAACGTAGGTGGAACCATTGTCAAATTATCATCTGGAAACCAATTGTTTATGATTTACTACGTTCAAGGTCACTGTGACCTAGGCCTTTCACTTACAGAACGAACAAGGTGATTTGGTACTCAATCACCCATTCGGCGAACAGCCACCCATTCCGTCGCCCATTGCGCCGGTGGACATACCAGCAATTTTGGGTGGACTTAATTAATATGTTCCGCGGACACTGCGGACTCGGGTGGAGCGGATTAGTAATGAAAGTGTCAATGACACTGCAGCTTAACTTGTGTGTTGTGTTTGATGAAAAGGATAATGTTCAATGTTTATGAAAGGATTATGAAATAAGACAAGAATTGTGATAATTGGGAATATGTTCATTTCTGTTCCCTGTATGCTATGTTTATGATAAAAATAATATGAGGTGTACACTGTACTAAAGAGCTGAGGGGTGATTTAATATGACCTCACAGTTAATGTATGTGGCCCTCACAGTTAACGTATATCAACAACAGTTACCAAGTTACAGTGAAATTATTCCAAAACGAGTCATCCTATCAAGTTACATTAAAATCCCTTCATAAATATGGCCTGTCGACTGTGCTAAAGGTTTTTGGGCTTCGGGCCGCTGTAGCCGTCAGTTTCCCAATTGCATCCAAAGGGGAAGTTCTCATCTAGACATTATATGAAGTCAACCTACCAAGTTACAATGAAATCCCTTAATAAATATGACCTGTAGACTGTGCTAAAGGTTTTGGAGCTTTGGGCTCTGGCAGCCATCATGGTTGAATGATCGCAACCAAAAGGGGATATTCTCATCTGGGCATCATCTGGAGTGATCCTACAAAGTTACAATGACATGTCTTCATAAATATGACATGTAGACTGTGCTCAAGGTTTTTGGGCTTCGGGCCCCTGAAGCCGTCACAGTTGGCCAATCATGACCAAAAGGGGATGTCATCATCTAGACATTATATGGAGTCAAACTTACGGGTTACAATGAAGTCCTTCCATAAATATGACCAATAGACTATGCTAAAGGTTTTGGGTTTGGGCAGTCATCAAAGCTGAATGATCGCGACCAAAAGGGGACGTTCTCATCTAGACATTATTTAGAGTCATACTACCAAGGTACAATGAAATCCCTTCATAAATATCACCTGTAGTGCTAAAGGTTTTCGGGCTTTGGGCACCTGTAGCCAACACAGTTGCCTAATGGTGTCCAAAAGGGGCTGTTCTCATCTAGACATTACATGAAGTCAACCTACCAAGTTACAATGAAATCCCTTCATAAATATGATCTGAAGACTGTGCTAAAGGTTTTCAGGCTTTAGGCTTGGGCAGCCATCATGGTTGAATGATCGCAACCAAAAGGGGACATTCTCATCTGGACATCATCTGGAGTGATCCCATGAAGTTACAATGAAATCCCTTCATAAATATGACCTGTAGACTGTGCTCAAGATTTTCGGGCTTCAGGCACCTGTAGCCATCACAGTTGACCAACCACGACCAAAAGGGGTCATCATCATCTAGGCATTATATGGAGTCAACCTAACAAGTTACAATGAAATCCTTCCATAAATACGACCTGCAGGAATGCTAAAGGTTTTTGGGCTCGGGCAGCCATCAAGGCTGAATGATCACGACCCAAATGGGACGTTCTCATCTAGACATTATTTGGAGTCATCCCACCAAGTTACAATGAAATCCCTTCATAAATATGACCTGTAGACTGTGCTAAAGGTTTTCAGGCTTTGGGCACCTTTAGCCGTCAAAGTTGCCCAATCATGTCCAAAAGGGGACGTTCTTATCTAGACATTATATGAAGTCAACCTACCAAATTACAATGAAATCCCTTCATAAATATGACCTGTAGACTATGCTTTAGGTTTTCGGGCTTCGGGCTCGGGCAGCCATCCTGGTTGAATGATCGCAACCAAAGGGGACAATCTCATCTGTGCATCATCTGGAGTGATCCTACGAAGTTACAATGAAATCCCTTCATAAATATGACCTGCAGACTGTGCTCACGGTTTTCGGGCTTCGGGCACTTGTAGCCATCACAGCTGACCAATCACGATCAAAAGGGGATGTCATCATCTAGGCATTATATGGAGTCAACCTAATAGGTTACAATGAAATCCTTCCATAAATATGATCTTTTGCCTATGCTAAAGGTTTTTGGGCTTGGGCACCCATCAAGGCTGCATGATCGAGATCAAAATGGGACGTTCTCATCTAGACATTATTTGGAGTCATCCTACCAAGTTACAATGAAATCCCCTCATAAATATGACCTGTAGACTGTGCTAAAGGTTTTTGGGCATCGGGCACCTTTAGCCGTCACAGTTGCCCAATCATGTCCAAAAGGGGACGTTCTCATCTAGACATTATATGAAGTTAACCTACCAAGTTACAATGAAATCCCTTCATAAATGTGACCTGTAGACTGTGCTAAAGGTTTTTCGGGCTTCGGGCAGCCATCATGGCTGAATGATCGCAACCATAGGGGACCATCTCATCTGGGCATCACATTATTTGGAGTCATCCTACCAAGTTACAATGAAATCCCCTCATAAATATGACCTGTAGACTGTGCTAAAGGTTTTTGGGCATCGGGCACCTTTAGCCGTCACAGTTGCCCAATCATGTCCAAAAGGGGACGTTCTCATCTAGACATTATATGAAGTTAACCTACCAAGTTTCATTGAAATCCCTTCATAAATATGACCTGTAGACTGTGCTCAAGGTTTTCGGGCTTCGGGCACTTGTAGCCTTCACAACTGACCAATCACGACCAAACGGGGATGTCATCATCTAGGCGTTATATGGAGTCAACCTAACAGGTTACAATGAAATCCTTCCATAAATATGATCTTTTGCCTATGCTAAAGGTTTTTGGGCTTGGACACCCATCAAGGCTGCATGATCGCGATCAAAATGGGACGTTCTCATCTAGACATTATTTGGAGTCATCCTACCAAGTTACAATGAAATCCCTTCATAAATATGACCTCTAGACTGTGCTAAAGGTTTTCGGGCTTCGGGCCCCTGTAGCCGTCACAGTTGCCCAATCACGTCGAAAAGGGGACTTTCTCATCTAGACATTGTATGAAGTCAACCCACCAAGTTACAATGAAATTCCTCAATAAATATGACCTGTAGACTCTGCTAAAGGTTTTCGGGTTTTGGGTTCAGGCAGTCGTCACGGTTGGCAGATCATGCCCAAATGGGGAAATTCTCATCTAGACATCATAAGGAATCATCCTACCAAGTTACAATGAAATCCCTCCACTTTAAACATGACCTGCAGACTGTGCTAAAAGTTTTTGGGTTTCGGGCTTGGGCAGCCATCACGGGTGATAGATCATGCCCAAAAGGGGACGTTCTCATCTAGGGATTATACAGAGGCATCCTACCAAGTTACAATGAAATCCCTTCATAAATAGGACCTGTAGACTGTGCTAATGGTTTTCAGGTTTTGGGCTTGGGCAGCCATACCAGTTGCTCGATCGCGACTAAAAGGGAACGTTCTCATCTAGACATGACCCCAAACCTGCATATGAAATTTCGTGACGATCAGACAAGAACTGCGGGGAGTAGCCCGTGCTAAAGGAAAATGTGAACAGACATCACAGACTCACAGACTAACAGACTTCCACACGCGTGATGGCAATAGCTTATATTGACTATGTCAAGTTAAGATAAAAATCAATATTGTTTTCGGCTGGCGTTTGAAGTTTAATGAGTGGTAAGACTGTCCACCTACTGAGCCGGTGGCACCAC
Source organism: Pictodentalium vernedei (assembly GCA_031216915.1). Classification (NCBI taxonomy): domain Eukaryota; kingdom Metazoa; phylum Mollusca; class Scaphopoda; order Dentaliida; family Dentaliidae; genus Pictodentalium; species Pictodentalium vernedei. Next base: position 404,534,802 of record CM062295.1, read on the forward strand.
CTGAATTCACTTGCCAATCGAGAATTACTTTTATTCCCGTTCATGGAAACTCATCTATAATTATGTTGAAGCACTTCGAATAATATTTTGAAATATACATGAACTACTGCACAAAATTCAGAAACTCGTAAACATTATCCGTATAGAAACTCACAAGGCAAAATTAAATGGCCAATGGGGGAACGGGCTGCACGGACAATTCCCCAGTGAACATTTACCCCAGGCCAACATTTACCCCAGGCCAACATTTACTTAGGAGGACATTTTTAGGGGGGTTTGTGTAAAATTTGGCCAAGTGGAAGGGAAAATGTTTCGAAAATGTATATATTAACAACAATTTTCAAGTTACATTTTTATTCTGTATTTTACAAGAAGACTGCAACATAAACAAAATATTTTTCACAACATTACCAAGTACACAAAGAAAATCTCCAAATATTACATGATAAATTAAAGCACATTTTTAATTAATATTGTTAAATACTTGAGGCACTAAATACCATTGACAAAGTATTTCGTGGAGATCTTTTAGAAATTTAAAGTGGCTGGCTATGTGATATAAACAGTATGCAGCAAATGGGCTCTTGTGACATGTACCAATGCAGCTGAAAAAAAGCTCACACTTAACAAATAAGATGATGTGTAAAAGAATATATACTGGGAGCGATTATTTGGGAATGTATTTTGTGTAACAATACCCTATGGCTGGAAGGGTCCCTTGGACAGCGGTAGAGAATATATACAATATATGAGCATCAAAACCATATGGAGAAAAATGGAGAAAACAGATGACGCATAATGACTCTTTGGCCATCCGCTGATTTGTCGCGGTTCTCATACGCAAACAATTATTGCATGACTAATCTTTTGTCTCAAAAACATAGCTTATACCCTCATTGGAACGAATTTGTCGAGATCGTTCCAATAAAGGATAATACGCTATATTTTTGAGACAAAAAATACATAATCAGGATGGCGATATTTGTAAAATAGCAGTGGTCGGTATTGGCCGCCACATTGAGTAAAGGGTTTATTACCAAACCCAAGAAAGTGTGAAACATGTGGTAAGCCACGGGTGGAAATGTTCACAACTAATTACTAGAAATTGTCTATTTACAGTTTCTTGAGTTTGATATCAAATCAAGCCATGGCTGCTATCAGCAGCCATGACTTGATTTGATACCAAAGCCAAGAAAAGGTGATGCATGGGGTAAACCATAGTGGAAATGTTCACAACTAATTAGGAGAAATTGTCTATTCACATTTTCTTGAGTTTCAAGTCATGGCTGCTGATATCAAGAAAATGTGAAGCATGTGGTAAACCATGGGTGGAAATGTTCACAACAAATTACGAGACGTTGTCTATTCACATTTTCTTGAGTTTGGTATCAAATCAAGATTTTGCTGCTATCAGCAGCCATGACTTGATTTGATACCAAACCCAAGAAAAGGTGGTGCATGGAGTAAACCATGGGTGGAAATGTTCACAACTAATTACGAGAAATTGTCTATACACATTTTCGTGAGTTTGATATCAAATCAAGCCATGGCTGCTATCAGCAGCCATGACGTGGTTTGATACCAAACCCAAGAAAATGTCAAGCATGTTGTAAACCATGGGTGGAAATGTCCACAACTAATTACGAGAAGTTGTCTATTCACATTTTCTTGAGTTTGGTATCAAATCAAGCCATGGCTGCTATCAGCAGCCATGACGTGGTTTGATACCAAACCCAAGAAAATGTGAAGCATGCTGTAAACCATGGGTGGAAATGTCCACAACTAATTACGAGAAGTTGTCTATTCACATTTTCTTGAGTTTGGTATCAAATCAAGATTTACTGCTATCAGCAGCCATGATTTGATACCAAAGCCAAGAAAAGGTGATGCATGGGGTAAACCACGGTGGAAATGTTCACAACTAATTACGAGTAATTGTCTATTCACATTTTCTTGAGTTTGGTATCAAAGGGTTAAAGAAGGGGTTGGTTAAAGGGTTACAACCCATGGAAACCAAAGGTACATGTAATAACATAAGTTTACAGTATTTTGGGCAGTGTATTCAAATTGGCCTTTTTCTTTTCGGGACGTCTCAAGGATTCATTAATTTTTGGAACAAACATGACCTTCCAACTGTCTTTGTCACTTAAAGCAGGATACAGATAAAGAATATCTCTCTCTATGTACTTCTTTCTGATTGGGTCCAACTCTGTTTTTGCTAAACTACCACTGCCAAAGTAGGAGTATTTTAATCTCTGTTTCTCTGGCCCATATAACTCGGAAAACAATTTTTCACATAAGTTTTTGGCCAACTTGCCTGGACCTGAAGAGTGTTTATCAAACTCCATCAGGTGGTCAGTAGAAAACCTATATACTTCAGGAATATCACTGAACGGGCCCTCCGTGGGTTCTACGTGTCGTCTGTGCTCTTCCGTCGCTACATGATCACCATTTAAACTTGAGTCTATCATCATTCCTGTTTGCATGGTTGTGTCATCTGTGTATCTCAAAATTTGTTTCAACAAACGGTTGTTTTCGTTATATATATATATATATATAACTTCGTCAAATTGCCGTCATGCTCGGAAGTTTACTTCCTTCTAAGCGGCTTTCATTTTTGACTAATACTTATTCCGTTACGTTAAGTGCCGTACCAATGTGTATCGCGTCACGGGAACGTAAAATTTAGCGTCACGCTGATCCTAATTGTTGAATGGGAATTATAAAATTGATCGTGATACGCGTACGTCTTACAGATCGATTTATTATTTGGCAAGTGGATGCCTAGCTCCTAATCACGAACCCGTCTATAAAATCGCCGATGCATGTCTTCCTTGGGTGGCAACAAGTAAAGATATGTTCCGCATTACACGTTGTTCACCTTCTTTAATTGTAAATTATGGACAAACAAGACCGTATCATATCTTCCTAAGGTGGTAACGAGTGGAGATATATTCCGCGTTATCTCGCGCATTTTTTTGTTCTCAGCCTTAGAATTAGAAACATTCAATCATTTATCTCAACCTCGCCCTGGTAACAGAGGCAGAAGCGAGTTCGCATGCAGTATTCACACATTCAGCCATTCCTTGACCCGAATTGTTTACACGCGTTGTAATACCCCCCCCCCCCCCCACCCCGCCCGATCCTTCCACGCATTGGTGTTGGACATAGCGTGTATATGTTGCGAGATTATGATCATTTGGTACATGTCAGTGCGTACATCATGTGTATGTGGTGTGTGTGTGTGTGTGTGGGGGGGGGGGGTATGGAACCCTAGCCTACGATTGTCAGTGTAGACATTATAGGTGGGTCTGCACTTAGATCAGTGGTGGAGGGCATATATATGCTGCAATAGTGGGTTGGGACAAGACATTTACACACCCTGGAAGGATCGGGCGGGGGTGGGGGGGGGGGGTATTACTACGCAGGAAGGGTATAAAAAATTATATTTTCCATCAGCGGTATTGATGTCTGATTGACGCGGTTTGGGTACTGGGGCGGAGATATGGAGGCGCGCAGAGTGGTTGGATGTGTGAATACGGTATACGCACTTACTTGCCTCTGCCTCTGTTACCAGGGCTAGGTTTTAGAAATAGTGTCTAATTCATATTTGCTTTTTACGTAATAACGCGGAACATATCTTTACTTGTTGCCACCCAAGGAAGATATGATACGGTTATTTTGCGCGTAATAGACTCGGATACGGGGAACAACATGAAACGGGGAACATATCTTTACCACCCAACGGAGATATGATACAGTGGTTTTATAAGCAATACACTTGAATATGGAGAACAACGCGTGTAAACAATTCGGGTCAAGGAATGGCTGAATGTGTGAATACTGCATGCGAACTCGCTTTTGCCTCTGTTACCAGGGCGAGGTTGAGATAAATGATTGAATGTTTCTAATTCTAAGGCTGAGAACAAAAAAATGCGCGAGATAACGCGGAATATATCTCCACTCGTTACCACCTTAGGAAGATATGATACGGTCTTGTTTGTCCATAATTTACAATTAAAGAAGGTGAACAACGTGTAATGCGGAACATATCTTTACTTGTTGCCACCCAAGGAAGACATGCATCGGCGATTTTATAGACGGGTTCGTGATTAGGAGTTAGGCATCCACTTGCCAAATAATAAATCGATCTGTAAGACGTACGCGTATCACGATCAATTTTATAATTCCCATTCAACAATTAGGATCAGCGTGACGCTAAATTTTACGTTCCCATGACGCGATACACATTGGTACGGCACTTAACGTAACGGAATAAGTATTAGTCAAAAATGAAAGCCGCTTAGAAGGAAGTAAACTTCCGAGCATGACGGCAATTTGACGAAGTTATATAAAATATTTGATGAAGTGTATATATATATATATATATCAGAAGTTTATAAACAAATCCTTGTGCTGGTAGTTATAAGAAAAAAATATTAAAGTTCAAAACAAATACACCGACATCACTGACTATATTCCTGCTAGCGCTTTCACCGCTCTGTATGCGGATCTTCAGGCATTTTTATTTTTATAAAATACGTTATAAAAATAAAAATGCCTGAAGATCCGCATACAGAGCGGTGAAAGCGCTAGCAGGAATATAGTCAGTGATGTCGGTGTATTTGTTTTGAACTTTAATATTTTTTTCTTATATATATATATATATATTTAGAATATTATTACTTTTCACGGTCAATTCTGTAGCGTCCACACGCTTTGAGAGACAGTCTAGTTTCTTCTGTACCATAGAATGTTTCCTGTCGTCTCATGACATACACATATTAAAACCCTTAGGAGTGGATACATTTTGGGGTGTACCCAATAGTCTTAAGGTAGAAAAAAAGCTGGGTGGGCAGTCGATCACAGGTACTGGTGCAAGTGGCAGTGGTCTTTTACTTGGAGATGGAAATGTACACGTAACAGCTGCACTACTCAATTTTACAGGAGATGCCAGAATCATTTGTGTTTCAACTGGCTTTAGTCTGTAAAGGAGAAAAATAAAAATATGAAATTAGAAAACTGACAGAATTAGACAGTGATTTGCCACTAATCCACCTGAGGAGAGAAAATACACCCATATCATATCTTGTAAATAATGAGACAACTTTTGTAGTTATCAATAAGAGATGACTTTAAACCTTTATCTGACGTAACGGACAAAAACCGGTCAGTGCTATTATCATAAGTCCCCATTTAAAATTCATCATTCTAAAAAAATGTTTGCCTAAAACATACAGTTTTAAGAAAAGGTCTTAACCGATGTTTTTTGGCAGAAAATTGAAATATTTAGTGATTCAAAATTTTATCTTGCAAGAGTCATCTGCTGTTCAAGTTAGTTTAGACAGTTAATCACTTGTTTTGATTTTTTAGCACCTTCTGTATCAGTAGATCCTAATTATTACCTCTGTTTTTTCCGCCGTCATTGTTGTAAAAGACAACTGGTGCAATAAAACATTAAATGTGTTAAATGATCAGTAGCTATGTTAGTTGTCAAACAATCTTTCGCCGATTGGCTGTGTCTATGTGTTTATGTGCAGAGAGCACAGCTTATAATTTTTTCTCATTATAATTTGTGTCACTGTTCTTGTACTCCTATTTACGCCAAAATGCCACGGCCTAGCATTTTAAATCATCGGCAAAAGCTTATGGTTATCGATAAACACAGCAATGGTTGGAAGCCGTTCGCAATAGTAAAGTTCCTCAAAGAAGAAAATCCATCAGTGACTGCAAAACATGTCAGATATATTACAGAACAGTACCAGAAAGGGGCCATAGAAATGATTTAAAGAAACAAAAGAAAACGGTATTTGATAAAACTGATTCATCTCATCTAACTTTTATATCTGAAATGCTTGAAAATGACCCAACACTTTCAGCATCGGAAATAAGAAAAAAACTTGTCGATAATGGCATGAGAGTGTCTAAAACCACAGTGGTTAAAGCAATTCATGCTTCAGGATGGACAGCCACACAGCCGAGATATTGCCAGCTGGTGAAAGACAAAAATAAAGTCTTACGTCAAGAGTTTTTACGGAGCTTATCGCAAACGATGAACAGTTCAGAGATGTGATTTTCACGGACGAAACATCCATTCAGCTCCACGATAATAAACTTTTATGTTACAGGCCCATTGAAGGAATAGCGCCAAATTTTTGTCGTCCGAAGCACCCACTCAAAGTGCACATGTGGCGTGGAATCAGTCGAAAAGGAAAAACCCCTCTTTTCATTTTCGAGGGAATCATGGAAAAAACATTTTTCACAGATACAATTCTTAAAAAAGTACTTCTTCCAACACTCCGAACTGACTTCTCCTCTGGACATCGCTTTGTGCAAGAGAATGATCCAAAACATACCAGAAAATATGCTAAAGAGTTTATGCAGAAGAACAACATAAATTGGTGGAAATGGCCAGCAGGTAAGAAAGTAACACGTACCTGTTTTATTCAACATACCCACCCCCATCCCTCACTCCCCAATCACCGCTGTTTATTTAGAAAGAATTGAATCACAATTTAGTTCTTGGTCTTTAAGGTCACTTCTCTAGCGGTTGCTCGCCGCTGGTCGGTGGTTTCCTCCAGCTCTTCTACCGACCGTAAAACTGCCCAATACGACTTCACCCCGGCTAACTGATGTTTATGGAAATTACATGTATATTTTTCCGGCGAAATGTCCAAATCTTCGGCAAACTGTCCAATTTTTCCTTCAGGCGAAATGTACTTTCGGCGAAAAGTCAAGTCCCCTTTTTCGAGACATGGTGCATTTATTCTATTCTCTAATTTAATTGCTTGACAAAACTCATGGAGCTCTACCAAACAATATATAATAGATTAAATTCCAGCGTGGATTAAGGCTAATATTTCTATAAACATGAGGCCATTGGTGAGCATCAGGAGGGTAATTTGACAGCTAACATGAGTGATATATTAAATTAACAGTTACAAGATAAAGAATTAAGTAGGCTATGTAAAATAATGTTTCCAAGAAACAACAACAGAATTTGGTGTTGTCATTGAATGACAGATATTTTGCAACAGCAAATTAACCTGTATGGGCCTCAAGTTAATTGATTAATGATGTTAAAGAAATCCAGTCTGAATCACTTAGTAATAGTGGATATGGTCCCTTCTTGACCCATGAGCAATTTGAGTTGGGATATTAGGTGCAGTTTAGATTATATAATATAATGACAAGGAAATCGATTTAAAGATGCATGTATTTTTAGAGCCAAAATTTTCTGCACTGCAGGAATTTTGGCTCGAATATGGCATGTATTATTAATTCAATTTCATTGTCATTATGGTATATAGTCTACAAAAGAAAACATTTTTAGTCGATATCTATTTTTATACATACCTGTTGAATTCTGATATTATGCTTGAGGAGGGCTTGCTTTCGGGGGTGGTGAGGGTGGGGGGGGGGGGGGAGAACATACAATGTATAAAAATAATAAAATATGTTGAATTCGGCTATTACGGTTGAGGAGGGTTTGATTCCGGGGGTGGGGGATGCAGTTTCCCCTACCATGCCATGGGCCAATGAACTGAGTCGTCCATTGCGTTTGCTGTGGGGGGGGGGGGGGGGGGGGGCGGAAGGTCTCTGAACCAATGATATATAATGTATATATATATATATATATGTTCATTGTATACTTGTTTAACGTTAACAACACAACACACTTGAAAAACAATTTCTAGAATAACTAAAAATTGTTTTTCAAATGTGTCGTCATTAAATATTTTTTGAGACCAAAAAATGAAAACAATTATTGTAGGATGATTTTCAAAAAAATAAGAAACGGTGAAAAAAATGTGCATAGGGTGGGAGAGTAACCCACGACATCGGCTCAGCTGCGGTCCGTGGCTTCACCCCTGTGTAGGGGGACCACCTCTTCTGAATAATTATGGCTGTGTATCGCTCTATGTGCCGTAATGAGCGAATTATTAGTGATAGAGGTAGGTGGAGGTGGGAATTGAATATTTTATTTCGTTAATGATATCTAGTAGATTTTGTATCTTTATTCATTCATTAGTGCTTAGTGTCACTATACCAACTAAGGTTGGTATAGTGACACTAAGCACTAAGGAACTAATGTTCTTAAACAGGCGTGGTTAACGGCCGTCTGTTATGAAAAACTAACCAGAATAATTGTAGAGATTATGTTAATCCTTTACATACTTCAGCCTTGAATATTGTATCTTTTGTTGGTCCCCACTGGACATTGTACTGCTTGCCAACTTCAATCGACTGTGTCTTCGTAAAATATTTCTTGACTCGAACTTGCAGATAGTCATTTTCTAAATATCTCATGAGGTAATGACTCGGCCTAGTCGTCGCTCCCGCAGTCGCCCTCCGTTTTGTCATTTGGAAATGTTTTCTGTCGTTTTTCGATTGTATGACGATAGTAATTTTTGGATTGTTGATACGAATCCCGAATGAAACGGTTTCGCGTGCCGAAGGCGTGCAGGGACGGTATGGGGGCAAGCCCCTTTCGACCCTCTTTAACTGTAGATGATTTGGGTTGTCTGGGCGTGGCAAAGATGGAAAATGGAAATGGTACTCAGCGCTGTCTATGTTTCATCCTGTTCTTTTTTGGAGGAGGAGGCTGTGATGGTGATACCTCTTTTGGTGGTGTTGAAGGAGGGGTGCTGGAGGGCTGACTAGGTTGGTATGGTCTAGCCCTTGCAGCTGCTGGTGATGGAGAGCTCTCTGGAGTAGTGCGCAGATAGTGGTTACTGACACTCTGTAATGTTCCTCTAATCGTGCTTTCCAAGAGTCCTTGGTTATCCAGGGTATTCAGCGTTTGTTGGAGAATTGCTAGATGTTTGTCATCACTGACCTTTTCCCCAAGGATGCTTTCCACAGACTCCGCGGTGTGAGCTTCCTGGATGGTGTCCTGGTCTGGAAGAGCAAGAGCGGGTGTAGCAACATGTGCGCTGTCCGGCACAACTTCCTGCACCATAAACAAACCTCCCTCCTCCATCTCCTCTTCCGAGGAAGAGTGTGATGGGCTAGAGATTGGAGTGTTGCCTGGCGAACCAGCATCCTCCGGACCCTCCACATGAGTGGGGGGAACCAGCGTGGATGTGGAACGGCCAGGAGTAGCAGGCATTGAGCTTTCAACGCCATGGTTAGCCTCCCTCTCTTCCTTTTCCATCCTTTTCTTCTCCATGAACACCGTCAGTCGGTGGACATCGCATCGTCTGGCGGAAGGTCCCTTCTTTCTTCTCCTTTTCTTCTTTCCTTCGGCTGCTTCTGTATTCTTGGCATCATCCTGTGAGTCCGTATCACTTGGAGGGTGACCAGTGCGGGGGGAAATCCCCTTGCGAAAGGTGCTACACCTCTCCAAGGACGGCGGTTCGGTTTCCTTCTCAAAATCCACTGTCAGGTGAATTTTACCCTTGAGCACCTGGATGCTCCAGGTGGTAGCTAGGGTAGCCTTCACTCTGACCAGTGTCTCTTGTATAAGAATTGGGAGCTCCATTGTGTAGTTGTTGACACCTCAGAATCCAAGGTGTGAGTGTGATGTGTGTTGATACTTCAGTTAAGGTTAGGGATATATAAACCTTTTTTCTTGGTCTTGTGTATCAATCATCCAAACAGAATCTAGTTTCAGAGCGAAGCCAGTTATTCACACATTTCCGATTTTCAGCTTGGTTAAAAATATTTCCATAATCGCATTACTTCTTGACAGCTTTACGTGTGAAAATGGCTTTAGAAATAGCCGCACCGACTTCTGAGTACCAAATTTTATTCAACCTTTTATTCAACAAATGTCGGGCGTTCGCTACCATTGTCTTGCATTTAATTTTCGCTTCCAATTCCCCCTGTCACCCCCCCCCCCCCCCCCCTCCCCCATTACACTGTCTTACAGTCTTACAGCTTTTTCGTTTCTCCAGTGGTGGGACAAGTCCAAAATGTTAGGGCAGGTTCAGTGCAAAAACGTGTTTGACAGGTTTTAGATATCAACAGGCCCGATGCTAGTAGAACAAACCTCTATATCAATCTCTGTCGGAACTTTTGGCCTTTATGTACGTATGTAAAGTTGAAGATTTTTGGTCATTTTCCCTATATTTGAACCCTTTACCCAACGTGAATGCAGACGACACTTGCAAAAAGAATTCTTTAAAAACTAAAAAAAAAAAATATGTATTTCTCCAAAACACAGCTTATGAACACTCATTGGAAGGAACTCAACGGTTTCAAAAACCTAGCTTATGACCCCTAATTGGAACAAGCTCAATGAGCTCGTTTCAAAGACGTGTCACAAGCTATGTTTTTTGAGACAAAAAATACACCTTAAAATTTGAATGGCAATTTTTGTGAAAAGCATTGGCCAGTTTCGGCCGTTACGTTGGTTAAAGGGTTAAGACATTTTGTCGAAAATTTTCAAATTTTGCCCTCTGTAGGGAACAGTCTGGCTTTGGAAAAAAAGTCAAATAGAACTTAACTTTTCTGATTAGTTCCGGGTAGTGGCCACCCCATAAGCACGTCAGGTTATATGCACACAGTTCAGATTTAAACCACTTCAGGACATTAGTGGGCCAAGATCGCTTCTCCGTTCATAACTGTTACAGGGTACAAGAATGCACTCTTAGCATTTTGTTTTTATTTATTTTTGTCTGCTGTTTGTTAAATAACTTGCGTTCAGTAACCAATATGGAAAACGCTATTTGGTTTTCAAAAATAAATAGTGCTTCATGCTCATACATTTAAATCGCAATTTGTTTCTTTTTATGAATCCCAGCCACAAGGGCCCAAAACAGCAGTTTATAGAGCATTGTAGTGATTTAAAAACAAGTGCAAACCGACTGTTTCGTTATTCCCCATAAGTAGTCAGAACATTTTCAGTGTATTTTACATAATTACACACATGAAGCAACTTAATTCACACAAGTCAATATCGTGAGACTGGGGAATTGGTTACCGAGTGATGTTAATTAATTGTGTCCACTCAATCCGCCGGTATTCACATTGGTTGTCTATGTAATTGTTTTGTCAGTCTATAATCCTGTCCACCCAAATACACGGTGGCATTATACAGCCACTGTGGACCTCTAATTTCCTTAATCTCTTCCACCCAATCTACACCGACACTGCGGCGGGTGATTCAGTACCAAATCACCTTGTTCGTACTGTAGTGAGTCCAAAATATATAGGGGTCTTCCACTCACCTAGGCCAACCTACCTATGAAGTTTCATGAATGTGGGTCAAACCATCATCAAGTTATCGTACGGAAACCAATTGTTTACGATTTACTATGTTGAAGGTCAATGTGACCTTGACCTTTCACCTAGTAAGTCCAAAATAAATAGGGTTCTTCCTCTCACTGATTCCAACCTACCTATGAAGTTTCATGAACGTGGGTCGAAACATTATCAAGTTATCATCTGGAAACCAATTGTTTATGATAGACTATGTTGAAGGTCACTGTGACCTTGACCTTTCACTTAGCGAATCCAAAATAAATAGGGTTCTTACTCTCACTGATGCGAACCTAACTATGAAGTTTCATGAACATGGTTCGAACCATTATCAAGTTATCGTCCGGAAACCAATTGTTTTGATTTACTATGTTCAGGGTCACTGTGACCTTGACCTAGTGAGTCCAAAATAGGGTTCTTCCTTTCACAAAGGCCAACCTACATATGAAGTTTCATGAATGTGGGTTGAACCGTAGTCAAGTTATCATCTGGAAACCAAATGTTTACAATTTACTATGTTCAGGGTCACTGTGACCTTGACCTTTGACCAAGCAAGTCCAAAATTAATAGGGTTCTTCCTCTCACCAATACCAATACCAACCTACCTATGAAGTTTCATGTACATGGGTTGAACCATTATCAAGTTATCATCCGGAAACCAATTGTTTAGGCCCGCCCGCCTAACCGCCCGCCATTCATCAAACTATAAGTCGAGTTTGACTTCGTCACAATTCGACTAATAAATCCAAGCAAGGGCAGATTGTTAATTTGACTGCCATTCACTCAAATTGCCTTTTTGTAGATATTATTGTTGAAGGAAAACACACAAAATTTTAGTTGATACTGGGTCAGCCGTGACAATTGTTTCCAAAATCAGTTTTACAGAAAGAAAAGACATTTTTCAATCTGGTTTAGAAAGTGTTTCTATTACACTAGTATCTGCATCTGGAAATAATTTACCAGTTTTGGGTGAAACTTCATTAAACTTAAAAAAATAGGTCATACAAATTATGAGCACAGAGTGGTGGTAGCTGAAACTGATGATAATTTATTAGGGATTTCAGGAATGGATTTTCTTTTGAAATTTAATGGAGATATTTATTTGAATAAAAAGATGCTTAAATTAAATAATCAGAATGTTAGTTTATATTCTGGGAATGGGGTGCGGTATGCTCGTGTAAGATTAGAGAAGTCACTTATAGCTCCAGATTCTGAATGCATTATTGGAGGTGTCATTGATGAGTTAGATGATTTTTCTGAAGGATTGACAGAACCTAATTCATTAATAAAGCAGAAATTTAAATTTTATAGTAAATTTCCTTTCTTATTACACCTACCGCAATTGTTTACAACAGGCTTGCACTACAGTGGAAGTCCCTAACTTGGAAAAATACTCTATTTTCTTCTTTCCCAAGCGATTTGGGAAAGAAAAGTGGTGCAAAAGCACCAAGAAATGAAAGTGTCAATGACACTCATGTTCAATTTGTGTAAGACATGTACATGTATAGTATGTGACACAGCAATGTAACACATCTAGGTAATGACCTGATAACAAAAGTATATGTATATGTAAAGTATTGTAAAGGTCTGTACATAAATTTATTTATTGGTGTTTGAGGTCACATATTTTTGCACAATGGCTAATCATGATCACAAAATGAGTATGAACTCAAGACCAGGCGTGAGCGTTAATAATCCATGTTGCCCATTTTAGAGAGGGTTTTCACCTCCCAAGCATTGGAGACTGGGTGCTATTTTACCAATAAAACAGAGCCTGTTTACCGCTGTGAACAGGCACTGCTTCACATCTCGGGGTTCCCACGGGGACTGTACATAAATACTGACCGTAGCCTGTAACAAATGAACAGGTAAAGTATTGTAAAAGGTGGGTGACAGACAGATGCTAAACTAGAAAAGAAATCTCCATGGGGTTAATGTTACAATGGGGATCCTTGTATGGTGCACCATAAGCCAAATGTTAGCAACTGTTTTGGCCTGTTTGATTCAAACACTTCTAAGGTTGATTCATACTAATAAATAAATATTTGTCCAGTCCTTCTTAAAATATAGGTATTTGAATTTTTTATCTTTTGCTCATAGGGTTCCCACAGGTGAGGAGGTTTTATTTTTCTCACTGGAAATAGAAAATCGGGTTGTGATAATAATGTTTACCCTCCCCAAACAACACCAAATATTAACACAGGAATTTGGCTTCAACACATTTGAATATACACATACTAGGGATGCTGAATTCAAGAAACATTATTTTGTCTGGTGTTTTTGGAAAAGATTTTTAATTATCTCCCTTTTTGAGACCCATAGTGGGTCTGACTGAACCCAAAAATATTTGTTCTCATACCACATTGATAACAAAGGCACCCAATAAATTTATAGCAAACATTACTGACATAAAAAAGTCTTCTTTACAGGTTCAGTACAAAAATGTAATACACAGAATTTTCATAAATATGACTGCCAACAGGCATTTTGAATTTTTGTCCAAGCCCAAAAGCACTCATTACCATCCCAGGATGATAACAAACCAAGTCCTAGAAGTTCTGTACAAAAAACTGATTGTACCTAATTTCGATACAAAATGGCCACCAGCAGCCATCTTGAATTCTGGACCGCACCCAAAACACTCGTTCTCGTCCCAAGGTGATAACAAAGGTACCCAAGAAGTTTCGTGAAGATCGGTTCATTAATACAGCCTCTAATCCGAACCGTATTGAGATGTGTACTTACTCAGTAATGTATAAGTAGCACTGAATAAATCAAACTTCATCTAATTTGCATAATTTCTGCACGAGAAACAAACCTGTATTATATGTGATGCATTCCATGTTACTAAACATTCATACAAACATTTATGCAAATCAGAACTTTCATACAGAAGTTCTGTACAAACAACTGATTGCACTACTTTTGGTACAAAATGGCTATCTTATAATTTTGGACCGCACCCAAAAATACTTGTTCTCGTCCCTCGGTGAAAACAAAGGTGTCCAAGAAGTTTTGTAAAGATTGGTTCATAAATACGGCCTTTAGCCTGAGCCGTATTCAATTGTTGATGGACGGACAAACAGACAACGGACAACGGGACAAGGCATAACCTTAAATTTGACTACGTCAAATATTGAGCTAAAAATAAGCCAAAACTGTGTCGAGTGCGACCAGTGAACACCCAGTAGCGGCCAGTCTTTTCCTTGTACTAATCCATGGCTTCTGGAACCAGAGCGCAGACGTATAACCAACGTGTCATTCTATTGCATCCGCCAAGATTGGAGTTATGTGATTAGCGGAAATGAAGGATTCTTACCCAAAAAAGAAGACAGGAGGGCCTCCATGTAAACCAATTCCGGTAGGTATAATAAGAAAGGAAATTTACTATAAAATTTAAATGTCTTATCAACCTACCTTACAACTGTTTCCAACAGGCTGAATAGACAACAGGAGGGAATCACATAACCCCCACATAACCTGACTGCACAGGAACCGTGGACAGAAGAAGAGTTCCCTAAACCTATAAAACCATAGCATCACAACCATTAGTAAATGACAATGGGAGATGAGGCGTATGGCCCTGTGACACACAGACAGAAAGGACAGTACCAAAACAGGGCTGGAACTGACCTTACAAAAACCCAAATGGCTAGGGTTGATGACAGCCAGAGCAGAAGAAAAGAGGGCCTAAACAAAAAAGTCCTGAGACTGCTCCTGCAACTGATGCAGATAGGTGGAGAAAGTAGAAGCATTTCTCCAGTAGGCTGCCTGCATAACATCCGACAACTGACAGAGTTAGTATAAGCCCAGGGCAATATATGTACCTCGTGGGCAGAAAAACAATTGGTAATACAAACGTTAGTGGCTAGACGAGTGTATGATGCGCAAATAGCAAGACAAATCCATCTAGAAATGGATTGAGGAGAGATCTTCTGTCGACCAGGGATAAAAGACAGAAAAATATAATTTCCTGTCTTTCCTACCGAACTGCGTCTGGTTGAGGTAAATGCAAATCGCACAAACCGAACAGAGCAAAGAGCGATTACCCTCAGCAGAAGGAAGAGCCCTGCCTGATACAGATTGGAGCTTGAGCAGTTTTTGGCATCTGATTCTTAGCCAGAAAGGAGCAATCAGTGGTAAAGTAACACTGTTGGCAGAGCTCCTGAAAAACGCCAGATCAACAGACAGGGCGTGAAGCTCACTAACCCTTCTGGCTGAGGCAAAAGCCATCAGAAAAGCAATCTTGAATGTGAGAAAAAGCATATCCACCAGGGTTAAATGTTTGAATGCTGCCCCCCTCCCCCTCCCCCTCCCACCCCCCAAGCAAAGCAGCACCCAAAAGATACCATCTTCAGGTAAGCTGCAAAATCCTAGGCCTTTTCAAAGAAAAGTGCTGAATAAGCTTGGAGAGGTACAGATTAGTGCTGATACCACGCTTTTCCACATACAAAGAGGTCTCCGAAAGCAAGGACCTGTATCCTTAGATGGTGACAGGTTGGAGACCCCGAGAATCAAACAGATATACCAGAAACTCCGCAATCTGTGTTATCGAAGGATCGGCAAAATGAACAGAGTGATCAGCACACCATCAGCAGAAGACCTTCCATTTAGCCGCATAGGCTAATCCAGTGGAGTGAAGCCTTGAAGAAGAAATGCACTCCACTGCTCATCTCGAAAAACCTCTACGGAGGAGACAGGACCTGACAAAAGATATGCGTGAAGGCACAATGAATTCGGGTCAGTGTGAAAACTCCTCAGGTGACCTTGGCAAAGAAGGTCATGACGTAGAGAGAGACATGCAAGAACTGCTGCCAACAGAGAGCGAAGCTGATTGATCCACACTCGTTGAGACAACGGGAGTGATCAGAATGATTCGACAACTGCAGGTTTGTATCTCGTTTAGAACCTGAGGCAGAATCGGAACTGGTGAGAAGGCATAGCCGGCTAGATCATTCCAATCGAGTGACAGAGCATCCACAGCGAAAGCTAGAGAATCTAGACACAGGGACACGAAAGGGTACACCTGAGGGTTCCAACGGGTCGCAAAAAGATTGATGTGGAGACGATTCCAGAGATCGCAAAGCAACTGGAACACTGCCCTGTGAAGCATCCACTCGGTGGAAATGAACCTGCCACGTCGGGACAGGGAGTCGGATAGGATGTTCAGACGACCAGGAATGTGATGAACCACCACCCCACCGTTGAAAGATCCTGAACCAATTCGTACATGGGAACTAAGTGCGTGCCGACCTGGTTCCAAATGTAAGCGACCACTATCAAATTGTCGGACAACATAAGGACCAGATGATTCGAAAGGTGGGGGATCCACTGTCGGAAACTCAGAAGAATAGCAAGAAGCTCCTTCTGGTTGATGTGAAGAGCTGCTTGATCCTGGTCCCATACACCATGAAGGGAAAGACCAGAGGATCCAACGTCGCGCACCATCCAAGATCGCTGGCATCTGCTGTCAGAACACGATCAGACATGGGCAAGTCCAACAGTACTCCCTGCATAATCCACTAAACATCCATCCAGGGAAGGTGACGATGAAGAGATGCTGATAACTGAAGCACCAGATCCAGAGGATCGACATTCGGCCTCCAATGACTGATAAAGTGTTGGAAAGATCTGACATGCAGCCGACCTAGAGGAATGAGACCGAGCAGCCAGAGAATACTCTAGAGCTGTCAGCCCCAACCTCCGACAGAAGGCGAATCAAGCTGGCAAAGCAGCAACTGATCTTTGGAATGACGCAGGACATCATCCCGGACAGTCGCCACAGAATCATGGAATAGTCGTGGACCCACCAAAGAAGCGGATCGAAGAGCAGCGCCCTGCCCTTCAGGAAGGGAATGGCTTGTGACCAACACAGCGTCCCGTCAAACTAATTGCAAAATAGCCGTGTTACAGGCATGTGTGTGAGTAAGATGCGTAAGCCTCTTAGAGATCACATGCAAAGGAGCCTGTATGTTGTCGCACTTATCTGGAGGCAAATAAGCAGCCAAGGCAGAGACAAAGTGATCCAAGAGAGAAAGCATGCCTAGCATCTCGCTGGATAAGCCCAACATGGACTCCAAAGTCGCCATAGGAATAATGGCTGACTTGGGCTTGGAGTCCTGATCCAAGACCGTCAAAGTCTTGCAGACCAACGAATTGGCAGAATTGTACGAAAGATAACACACATGGGTAAAAAGGTATCAGCCTAGTGAAGAACGAGGTCTTCACAGCCTTGGAACTCAACTTTGAGTCCAATGCTGCAAAACCTTCGACCACTTGTACCGACTGGTACGGTCGAAAGCGCCCAGAAGAAAGTTGCTCCACAGCCTGTAGGCATGCGACTGATGATTGCAGCCTGGTTGAAACCTCCGGCTGGTCTGATTGTTTGAGAAGACTAATGGCTCTGAATGTCAGGTGTGCCTGACTCATTGCCTGAGTCAGAAGACACATAGCCCATATCGGGCATACCAGCCGATACCTCCCATTTTGTAGGAACACCAGGGGGATCAGAAAGCAGTGGGTGACCTGCTTCCAATCCCGAAACTGAGGGCGCCTGGAAGCAACTAGAAGCCTCACTGCAGGCAACAGGAAGGCTCTTGGAAAGAAAATGCGTGAGCAAGGAGAGGCCTCCTTAAGCTCACAACCTGTATTTGCCGGTTCGACGTGGGAATTGCCCAGCAAAATGGCTTCGCATCTGACCCTCTATACCAGCGAAGGGTCACGATCCTCTATAACACCCGACGTGGGGCAACAGGTGGCAGTCGAAACATCTGAATACAGATGAATCCCCCGAGGGTCTGAACTGCGGGAACTCAGGAGAGTTGCCATGGACCTCTGAGGGATAGAAGGTCCAGGCTGCACAAAAATGGGCAAGTCCGGCAAAACTGGCCAAAGGACCCGAGTGCATGGACGGAAGCTCAACAGAGTCTACAGTGACCCCAACAAAGGACATCTGAATCCAAACCAAAACCTGATGGGCTCGACGACGGAGAGACCACAGCAGAGGGATCGGCCGCCAACCATTCCCCTGCAGGGATAAGCCGAGGCCGGCTGAAACAGAGAACAATGACGTCACCAATGGAGTAGCAGCAGGAGTGGATAGACCACTAGCTGTTGACAAAGGCAGAAAAGCAGAGAGAGCAACTGGGCTCAGCTCCAAGAGGAGTCACAACCCTAGTGACAGCCTCAGATGTCTACTGGTGGGGGACAATAGTCCTGGAAGCAGGAATCTCTTCGCCAGAAAGTCAGCAGCTATCGCAGTATCACGCCATAAAAAGACTGCAAACCCCCAGGAGGGGTTATAACTCTCTCCAGACAGAGTTGAATCAGGAGGCCCCAAACAACCGCATTGCCCTTTCCGTGGGCACGGGAGGAAAACGTCACGTGCCTTAACTACACAATAGACGGAAGCCCAGAAGGTGGAAGACCACCCAGCCCACAGGGGAGAACACCCAAATAACGTGTAGCATGAATAACGGGGAACTTCAACATGCTAAGACAACAAAAATGGCTTGCAAGGTATCGTCCTAGGCATATATGGTGAGAGCAATGTAGATGGGAAGGTGAACCCAAAGAAAAAATGAAACAGGACCCCCACCTACAAAATAAAGTTAGCAGGAAACAAAGGCCTGACGGGAAAAGAAAAGTACCGCAACAGCCAAAAGAGAACTGGCAGAAATTCTACCCTCAACAGAGGGGAGAAAATCGGCCACAACCACCCCCAGCTGACACTTAACTCAGTTAAAAGCAGAACCCAAAGGGTTAGCATTTATGAACAAAAGACCGAAAATCGGTATAGAGATTTATCACGAAAAATACAGTGAATAATCGAGAGAATTTATATAAAAATGCAGCCCTGTATGTCTGGATAGTGAAGAAACAGCTATGAATCAACAATTCAGAACAGGAAACATCGTTAACATCGAGTCAAAAGGTATACTGTTGAAGAGCGAAACGATCCGCATCCTTAAGATGGTGGGGAAGAAATGGAATGACACGTTGGTTATACGCCTGCGCACTGGTTCTGGAAGCCGTGGTTTAGTACAAGGAGAAAAGTGTTCCCTACTGGATGTGCACCAGTCGCACTCGACATAGTTATGGCTTATTTTTTCTTGGTGCTTTTACACCACTTTTCTTTCCCAAATTGCTTGGGAAAGAAGAAAATAAAGAGTATTTTTCCAAGTTAGGGACTTCCACTGTATTGCAAGCCTGTTGTAAACAATTGTAAGGTAGGTTGATAAGAAAGGGATACTTAGGCCATACAAAGTTCCTTGTCTGTTAGAGTATAAAAGGATGTAGCGACTTACCCTAAGTTAGGCAGAAATCTCAAGGGAAGGGGCATATCAAGGGTTAGGAGGTACCTGATTGCCGGTAAAACGGGGGTTAAAGGAGCTATTGGTGTGTTAAGTCAGGCCCCGGGAGGGGGGTTTTAACACGGGATAGCTATAGGGAAATAGGTCCGTTATTACCTGGTAGGTAGGTGTTGCCTCATATTTTAGGAGCACTTTCCCGACAAGATCAAAACACTTGAATCAGAAGGCAAATAAGGAGTAAAGACGGAAAAAACTGTGATATTCCCCGGGAGGGGTAGTGTAGACACAATTGTGGCAAGATGTCGGGGATGTGTGCATCTTGCTGTGGAATGGGTTAATGTATTTGTTTTTGTCCTTATCACAGTGGAGGACCTTCAGTTGCATGCGGTTACATAGCAGCTGGAAATCACTCTGGAAGTGGAATTGAGTGGGTTTCTTGGGAGTGGGAATAAATTTCAGTCCTTTATCAAGTACAATCTTTTCATGGTTGGTTAATGGGTGGTTGGATAAGTTTGTAATGTACTTGTTTGTGTTATCAGCCAATCGGGCCAGGCTGGCGCTGTGTGCAAACTGTTTCTTCATGCGATGGCACCTGAGTTTATTGGTACGTCAGGTATTACCGGCACGGTGGGCTCGGTTCAGGTTTCTGCCCGTTTTTCCATTGGTAGGACTGGGTGTCCTGCTGTGGTTTGGGTTAGCATGTATCTGTGCTAGTCACGCAGGTGGTCTGAGTTGCTCAATGAGAGCTAGGGGAGCTGATTGTTGAGTAGGGTTTAGGAAGGGTTGTAATATAGAGCCCAGGGTTTCCGTGGGCTCGGTTGAAATAAGGCTAATATTATCGTCCATTGTGGGATGGGTGGAGCCTAGGCAGCGGTTGTTCTTGGTAGGGCACTGTGGTAGTGGTATTGTAGCTCCAGCCAGTGGGGAGGAGGGGGAATAGTTTGTAAGAATGCTCGTGGGGGGCCAGGAAGCGTTCAATGACGGCTGGATAAGGTTGTCGGGCGACAGGTTAGATGGTTGATGTACTGTTAGGGATTTGGTAGGCACAGACTCAGTTTCATGACCCGGGTGGGTGGTGGGGTCTTCCTGTAAGCTAGGTGGGGAGTGTCCCCATGGGGTGGTTATGGGTGGGATTTCATTTCCCTGGTAGGCGAAATCATGGTTTCCCAGGTTGGGATGGGTTCCAGCTCGGGAGAGCATGGGGGGCCAATCATGGAGTAGGGTGTCATGTTCCCACTCAGGTGGTGGGGGTTGCTAACCCAAACCACAGCTTGACACCCAGTCCTACCACTGGAAAAACGGGCAGAAACCTGAACTGAGCCCACCGTGCCTGGAATACCCATCGTACCAATAAACTCAGGCACCATCGAGCGTAGAAACAGCTTGCACACAGCGCCACCCTGGCCCGATTGGCTGATTCCTCAAACAAGTACATTACAAACTTATCCAACCACCCATTAACCAACCATGGAAAGATTGTACTGGGTAAAGAACTGAAATTTATTCCCACTCCCAGGAAATCCACTCGATTCCACTTCCAGAGTGATTTCCAGCTGCTATGCAACCGCATGTGACTGAAGGTCATCCACTGTGATAAGGACAAAAACAAATTCATTAACCCATTCCACAGCAAGATGCACACATCCCCGACATCTTGCCCCAACATATTAGAGGAAACATACCTGTCTAAAACGAAAACATAACTACTTCGGTGCCTTGAACCAACCGACCTTATCTCACCCAAATCCAACACCAGTATCGCAGAGCGCCAAGCGATCCTGAAAGGTGAGCTAATACGCTTTATACGGAACAATTCCGACCAGCTAGCGATCACGAAAGGTGAGCTAATAAGCTTTATACGGAACAATTCCGACCCAGCTCTGTTCGAGCACCATAAACTACACTTCATCCGTACCCTCCTCGAACCCCTGCTTTCCAGTGCCAACTTCCATAATAGGCAGGGAATTTTGGCTAAGACTAACAGAAGCAAGGCTCGGAGGAAAAAATTCCCAACCTCCACTAGTGTTTACCGCACCCTTTAACCCATAGATACAGCATACTACGCGCAACCGTTTAATATACTGGAGCATGATTGAGAGTTCCCCCAACTCAGTGAACTCTTTCCTCATTCCCCTACTCTGGCGTTCCAACGCCCTATCAACTTAGGCGACACCCTGATCACGGCACGCCTGAACTCCAGTATTAGTTTTGAAATTTTCATTTTCCAAATGGCATGCCGACTCCCTATGCCATTCCACTCATTATATTGCCTAATATCACAGTTTTTCTGTCCTAACACCTTATTTGCCTTCTAATTCGAGTGATTTGATCTTAATTGTCGGGAAAGTGCTCCTATAATACGAGGCAACATCTACCTAAAAGGTAATAACGGACCTGTTTACCTATAGCTATTTTGTGTTAACTCCCTCCAGGGGACCAGACTTGACACAGCAATAGCTCCCTGTCATCCCAATTCACTGCCAATCAGGAACCTCCTGACCTCTGATATGCCCCTTCCCTTGAGATCTCTGCCTAGCTTAGGGTAAGTCGCTACCTCCTTTTAAACTCTAACCCAGAACTCTGAACCCAAATGGCTAATGGAATTCCCCCCCTCCTGCGAATCCGGAACGCCGCAGGTTGGGCATGACTAGTATCGTTTCCACCCGAAACCCTGATAATGACGAAATGGGAGACTACTCCACTGCAACTGGAGCCACCCCCACGCACAAGTTATTAGATAATCCGAACACAAATGCGGATACCCTGGAACAAGGAAAAGCCGACCCAATGTCAATTACAGCTTCCCTCCACCAATTAATACAAGGCACCCTAAGTAACAGTATAATCTTCCATGACCTGATACTCTCGCCTGATCACAGAAGAGACCCTGGAATGTGTGTCACCCAACCCCCACCACCTGAGTGGGAATATGACACCCTACTCCATGATTGGCCCCTATGCTCTCCCGAGCTGGAACCCATCCCAACCTGGGAAACCATGATTTCACCCACCAGGGAAATGAAATCCCACCCATGACCACGCCATGGAGACACTCCCCTCCTAGCTTACAGGAAGACTCCACCACCCACCTGGGTCATGAAACTAAGTCTGTGCCTACCAAATCCCTAACAGTACATCAACCATCTAACCTGTCGCCCGACAACCTTACCCAGCCGTCATTGATTGCTTCCTGCCACCCCCTCCCCCCCCCCCCCACACCATTTACAAATGATTCCCCTTCCGCCCAACCGGCTGGAGCTACAATACCGCTACCACAGCACCATACCAAGAACAACCGCCGCCTATGCTCCACCCATCCCACAATGGACGATAATATTAGCCGTATTCCAACCGAGCCAGCGGAAACCCCGGGCTCTATATTGCAACCCTTCCTAAACCCTACACAACAATCAGCTCTCCTAGCTCTCATTGAGCAACTCAGACCACATGCGTGACGAGCACAGATTTCCAGCACGTTATCTCTCAAGCCCTTGAGAGCCTGGCATTCCATACCGGCCAGCGTCTGACTGTCTTGCTAGAACAACAACATGATTCTCACCTCACCCAAATACAAGAATCAATTGTTGAGGTAAAAGCAAACCCTAATACTGAGGACTGTGACCCAGATGAAAGAAAAACATTCCTCCAAGTGGCTGATACCGTCCTGTCCCATTTTGTTGAGAAAGACCTTGCCCAGTACAAGGCTGCCGACACTAAAACGAACCATGATTTCCTAGTGGACACACAACAATCTCCTGATCCCCAGGAGCCCTTTTCACAATTTGGCACCCAAACTGCAACCCAGAACCCTGAACCCAAATGGCTAATGGAATTCCCCCTCCTGCGAATCCGAAACGTCGCAGGTTGGGCATGACTAGTATCGTTTCCACCCGAAACCCTGATAATGACGAAATGGGAGACTACTCCACTGCAACTGGAGCCACACCCACGCACAACAAGTTAGATAATCCGAACCCAAATGCAGATACCATGGAACAAGAAAAAGCCGACCCAATGTCAATTACGGCTACCCTCCACCAATTAAAACAGGGCACCCCAAGAGACAATATGATCTTCCATGACCTGATACTCTCGCCTGATCACAGAAGAGACCCTGGAAACCCCACCACCTGAGTGAGAACATGACACCTTCTTCATGATTGGCCCCCCATGCTCTCCCGAGCTGGAGCCCATCCCAACCTGGGAAACCATGATTTCACCCACCAGGGAAATGAAATCCCACCCATGACCATGCCATGGGGACACTCCCCCCACCTAGCTTACAGGAAGACTCCACCACCCACCTGGGTCATGAAACTAAGTGTGTGCCTACCAAATCCCTAACAGTACGTCAACCATCTAACCTGTCGCCCAACAACCTTACCCAGCCGTCACTGAATGCTTCCTGGCCCCCCACTGGTACTCTTACGATTCCCCCTCCGCCCAACCGGCTGGAGCTACAATACTGCTACCACGGCACCGTACCAAGATCAACCGCCGCCTATGCTCCACCCATCCCACAATGGACGATAATATTAGCCTTATTCCAACCGAGCCCACGGACACCCTCGGCTCTATATTGCAACCCTTCCTAAACCCTACACAACAATCAGCTCTCCTAGCTCTCATTGAGCAACTCAGACCACCTGCGTGACTAACACAGATACATGCTAACTCAAACCACAGCATTACACCCAGTCCTACCAATGGAAAAATGGGCAGAAACCTGAACCGAGCCCACCGTGCCGGTAACACCCGTCGTACCAATAAACTCAGGCGTAATCACATGAAGAAACAGCTTATACGCAGCGCCACCCTGGCCTGATTGGCTGATACCGCAAACAAATACATTACAAACTTATCCAACCACCCATTAACCAACCATGAAAAAATTGTACTTGGTAAAGGACTGAAATTTATTCCCACTCCCATGAAATCCACTCAATTCCACTTCCAGAGTGATTTCCAGCTGCTATGTAACCGCATGCGACTGAAGGTCCTCCACTGTGATAAGGACAAAAACAAATTCATTAACCCATTCCACAGCAAGATGCACACATCCCCGACATCTTGCCACAATTGTGTCTACACTACCACTCCCAGGAAATATCACAGGTTTTTCCGTCTTTACTCCTATTTGCCTTCTGATTCAAGTGTTTTGATCTTAATTGTCGGGAAAGTGCTCCTAAAATACGAGGCAACACCTACCTACCAGGTAATAACGGACCTATTTCCCTATAGCTATCCAGTGTTAAAACCCCCCTCCCGGGACCTGACTTAACACACCAATAGCTCCTTTAATCCCCGATTTACCGGCAATCAGGTACCGCCTGACCCTTGATATGCCCCTTCCCTTGAGATTTCTGCCTAGCTTAGGATAAGTCGCTACCTCCTTTTATACTCCTCTATGATGTAGAATAAGCTTGAAGTGTGTTAATTTAAAATTTGCCAACGCATCGATTCACCGAAATGACCACAATATCTCAAATTTTTTTTAAGATTTTTTGGGGTCATACAAAGGTTGCATGCGCAGCAAAAATGACCATGCGGATGGGCCCGAGAAACAGAGGTTCTTTTTTTATGGCCTTATGGCCTGTGCTGTTGTGGAAACACAAACTAAAAATGTTCTTCTGTTGGTTCTTTCAGATAGAAAAGTTACAATTTATGGCAACTCTTTAATAGCAAATATTTCTCTAGTCGGGAAAATTTTAGGTGATGGTGAAAATATCTCAGGCTAAAATTCTAAAGAATTGCCTGCCCATTTATTATCACTGGTAGAAGGTATGTGAACAAAATTGAGTGTATCTCAAGTAGAACAGGTCAGAAACTTGTTAATAGAATATCAAGATATTTTTGTTGGACCAGAAAAAAAATTGAAAAAAAAAAGATTTAGTACAACATAAAACAGATACTGGTTCAGAAAACCTTTTAAAATACCCCCTAGGAGAGCCTCATTTGCCAGAAGGGAGGTGATTGAACAAGAAATTAATGACATGTTAGAAAAGGATATCACTGAACCAAGTAACAGTCCTTGGTCTTCCCCTATAGTGTTGGTCTCTCACAAAGATAGATCAGTTCGCTTTGTGTTGACTATAGGAAGTTGAATTCAGCGACTAGGAGGGATATGCTTTCCCATTAAAGTGCATGATGTGCTGGATACATTAGGAAATTCTGAATGGTTTAGTACCCTGGACTTAGCCAGTGGTTATTGGCAGGTGGGTATGCATGACAAACCAGGGATTGTATCAGTTCAAGGTCATGCCTTTCAGGCTTTCAATGGCTCCTGCAACTTTTTCACATTTAATGGAAATGATTTTGGGGGACCTCCAGTGGTCCCGGTGCTTGTGTTATTTGGACAATGTTATTGTATATGGGACATCCTTTGACACAGCCCTGGAAAATCTTAGGGTTTTTGAGTGTTTACGAAATGCAAATTTAAAACTGAAGCCATCCAGATATAAATTGTTTGCAACAGAGGTATCTTATTTGGGACATATGGTTTCAGACAAAGGAATTTGTTGTGACCCACAAAAAGTAGAAGCCATTCAAAACTGGCCATCTCCAAATTCAGGTTCTGAAGTGAAAAGTTTTCTGGGTTGTGCAGGATACTACCGTAGGTTTCTAGCAGATTTTGCTTATCTGGCCTCCCCCTTTAACTAAATTAACAAGAAAGCATTCCAAATTTAAATGGGATACTGATTGTGAGCAGTCTTTCATAAAGCTTAAAAAGCTGTTGATTACTGCTCCGATATTGTCTTATCCAATAAAAGATGGTTTGTTTGTGTTGGACACTGATGCTAGTTTAATTGGTCTAAAGGGAAGTTTTGTCACAGATACAACATGGGGAGAAGGTGATAACCTTTGCTAGCCACACCCTCAATAAGTCTCAAAGAAATTATTGCACTACATATAGAGAACTGTTGGCAGTGGTCACTTTAACAAAAATGAAAGTGTCAATGACACTCTAGCTCAACTTGTTTAAGACATGTACATGTATAGTATGTGACACAGCAATGACAAACATCTAGGTAATGACCTGATAACAAGGTACATGTAAAGTATTGTAACGGTCAGTACATAAATGCTGACTGTAGCCTGTAACAAATGTGTAGGTAAAGTATTGTAAAGGGTGGGCGACAGTTAGATGCTAAACTAGAAAAAAAATCTTTCAGTCCAAGAGTGGGTCTGACTGAACCCAAAAATATTTGTTCTCATAGCACAGTGATAACAAAGGCACCCAAAAACACCTGTCACCTGTCACAAGGTCATAACAAAGGTACCCCAAGAAGTTTCGTGAAGATCAGTTCATAAATACAGACTCTAGCCCGAGCCGTATTGACATGTGCACCTACTGTGTATAAGTAGCATTGAACAAATCAAAGTTCATCTAATTTGCATAATTTTTGCACGAGAAAAAAACCTGTATTATATGTCATGTATTCCATGTTACTAAACATTCTTACAGAAATTTATTCAAATCAGAACTTTCATACAAAACTTCTGTACAAAAAACTGATTGTACCAATTTTGGTACAAAATGGCTGCCGGCAGCCATCTTGAATTTCAGACCGCACCCAAAAACACTCGTTCTCCGTCCCAAGGTGATAACAAAAGTGCCCAAGAAGTTTCGTAAAGATCGGTTCATAAATATGGCCTCTAGCCCGAGCCGTATTGGCATTTGCAGTTACATTGCTGAAAATAACATTAAATAGATCAAAGTTAGTCTAATTGACATAATTTATGCATGAGAAAGAAACCCGTATTATATGTGATGCATCCCATGGTACTAAACATTCACACAGAAAATTATTCAAATCAGTGCTTTCATATGGAAGTTCTGCACAAAAATCTGATTGCACCTAATTTTGTACAAAATGGCCACCAGCGGCCATCTTGAATTTCAGACCGGACCCAAAAGCACTCGTTCTCGTCCCACGGTGATAACAAAGGTATCCAAGAAGTTTCGTAAAGATCGGTTCATAAATACGGCCTCTAGCCCGAGCTGTGTGTACGGTGCGACGGACGGCCAGGCGGACGATGGGGCCATGGCAATACCTCAAATTTGGCTTCGCCAAAGTTGAGCTAAAAATCAAGCATTATTTGTGGGGACAAAAGTTTTAAATCAGAACTGATCATGCTTCTCTAGTCTGGCTTAAAAATTTCAAAGAGCCTGAGGATATGTTAGCCAGATGGATATCTATAATTGATACTTATTTTAACTTTGATATTCAGTATCGGGAGGAAAGTCATCACCTTAATGCAGATGGGCTTTCTAGAAGCACATGTGTATGTAAGCAGAATGATTGTCCCTTTTGTGTAAAGATTGCGATATCTGATAATCAATCTACTGAAACTGAAACACAGGTAAAAAATGTCTAACATAAGTATTGTGTATAAAGTGCTGCCAATACAAGACAAAGACCTCTCACATGAAAATTTGTCTAATTGGGTCACTTCTTGGTCTCCCGATTTATTAAAATAATGGCAGACTTTAGATCCAGTTATCAGTCAAATTATTTCTTTGAAAAATAAGCATGATTTTCAGCCAAGCAAAACCAGTTTAAAACAAGAGGCCCCAAGGGACCTTAATCGCTCACCTGACAAAGTGGTTCAAAGAACTATTTTGGATCACATTCAGTGTGTCATGGTTCATCAACACTAGAGAGAAATGAAGTCAGGAAATTATTCATAACTCTAGTGTCCATATCCTGGGTCTTCCTGAATGCTTCCACTTCTATCAGCTGTAGACTAGCACTGCCAAATTTACAAGCGTTGTTACGTCACCACCCCCTGATCAAACAGAGCATGAATATTAACCAGGGACCAAATTTGAACAAAATTAAATCTTACACCCCCCCCCCCCCCCCCAGATGCTGTATACCAAATATGAAAGCATTTGGATGGTGGATCTGAAGATTTTCAATGAAATTTCATCACACTGCACTAACTTAAAATTCAGGCTCCCATAGGGAGCCCAAATATTTACCCAGGGACGAAATTCGAACAAACTTGTATCTGCCCCCCCCCCCACTCCCTAGAGATATTGCATACCAAATATCAAAAGATTCTTAACTGATGGTTCTAAAGAAGAAGATTTTTAAAGAAATTCCTTCATATTGCATTTTTTTCTCCACTTAATTGACCCGAGGGGGTGGGAAGTGGGGTTAGTGGTCGTAGGGGTATTAAATTTTTTTTTTTTTGGGGGGGGGGGGGGGGGGGGGGGGGGGGGAGGTGTGCATAAAATCACTCCAGATCTTTCAAAATATATATATATTTGCAGCCAAACATTTTGTTACATCTAACTGCCCCCCCCCCCCCCCCCCCCCCCCCCCCCCCCCCCGACAAGGAAGGGAGGGGAGGACATAGGGTAAAAACATTTTCGCATAAAACCACTCTAATTCATCTAGGAACTCAATTCTGAAAACAATCGAGAACATTTTTTCCAAATTTTGGTCCAAAATTTTGAGTCCAAACCAGACCCAAAATTTTCAGGCTATATGTTTTTTTTTTTTCGTCCCAAAATTGAACCAAGAGCCCCACGGGGTCTGACAGCACTCACCTGACACTGACAACTATCAACCAAGGGTCCTGATTTGAGCAAACTTGCGATCTGCCCCATTGAGAAAACCGTACACCAAACATCAAAACATTCTGATAGTTGGATCCGAAATTTAAAAAAAAAAAAAATTCCTCATATTGAACTAAGTTATAATTTCGGGCCAAATATGAACTCTGAATATGACTTTGCTTTAACACATTTGAATCTCAACCTCCTTAGAGGTAGACCATTAAATATCAAAAGATTCTTACTGGTGGATGTGAAGAAGAAGATTTTTAAAGAATGTTCCTCATATTGAACTAAGTTACAATTTCGGCCTCCCACAGGGAGCCCAAATATGGACTCAGAGACTTGACTTGACTTGAACAAATTGAATCACACCTCCATAAGGATGATGTACACCAGGTATCAAAACATTCTGACCGCAAGATCTGAACAAGAAGATTTTTGAAGAAAATTCCTCATATTTAAGTAAATTTTAATTCGGGCTCCCACTGGGAGCCCAAACTTGAATGCAGAGACTTGGCTTAACAAACATGAATCTCACCCGCCTAAAGATGCTGTCTACCAAAGATTCTTACTGGTGGATGTGAAGAAGAAAATTTTTAAAGAATGTTCCTCATATTGAACTAAGTTACAATTCAGCCTCCCACAAGGAGCCCAAATATTTACTCCGAGACTTGGCTTGAACAAACGTGAATCACACCTCCCTAAGGATGCTGTATACCAAACATCAAAACATTCTGACTGCTGGATCTGAACAAGAAGATTTTTAAAGAAAATTCCTCATATTGAA
Organism: Pictodentalium vernedei; assembly: GCA_031216915.1. NCBI lineage: Eukaryota > Metazoa > Mollusca > Scaphopoda > Dentaliida > Dentaliidae > Pictodentalium > Pictodentalium vernedei. The sequence continues at coordinate 404,564,674 of CM062295.1, forward strand.
TGAAGTTATAATTCAGGCTCCCACAGGGAGCCCAAATATGAACACAGAGACTTGGCTTGAACAAACGTGAATCTCACCCCCCTAAGGAGGCTGCATACCAAATATCAAAAGATATTCTGATTGGTGGATCTGAAGAAGAAGATTTTTCAAGAATATTCCTCAAACTGCTCTAATTCAAACATCTGGGCTCCCATAGAGAGCCGAAATATGGACCCAGGGATTTGATTTCAACAAACATGTGAAACGATCTTCCAAAGATGTTATATGTGAAATTTGAAAGCTTTTGGAGAAGTGGTTTGGGAGAAGAAGACTCTAAAATGTTTTCCCCATTACCCACAGTGTTAAAAAATGCTGACTTCAAATCCTGAAAAGGACCCTATGATAAAACCGATAGCAATTTTTTTTGACTACTCCATTCTGCTGGTCCTAAGGAAGCTTGACACCAAATAAGAATTCTCAGAGCCATGTAGTTTTGGAAACATGAGTGTTGAAATTTTTTCTATTTTTAGCTCCTGGGCATTTTTAAAACATTTTTCTGCATAAATCAAGTACTTATGACCCATTAATACTTCATATTAAATTTGGTTAAAATCGGCCTCTCTCCCATAATGATGACAAATATTTCCCCTCGAACATCTCTTGAACAAGCTTGAGTCTACAACTCAAAAGAAAGCTGTATAGCAAATATCAAGTCTCTTCTACAGCTGGTTCATGAGAAGATTTTTTTAAAAATTGAGGCATTTTGAGCAGAAAACCAAATTGAAGAAAAAACCCAAATGCCCCTATATAACCACTACTCATGGGAAATTTCATTAAATTGCCCCCCCCCCCCCCCCCCCCCCCCCCTTCCATAGAGATGATGTATACCAAATATGACAGGATTCTGAGTGGTGGATCTGAAGAAGAAGATTTTAAAGAGATTTCCTCATATTGCATTAAGTTAAAATTCAAGCTCCCCAAATATCACTGAGGAACTCGATTTGAACAACTTGAATCTGGCCCCCCTAGAGATGTTATATACCAAATATGAGAGGATTCTGAATGGTAAATCTGAAGAAGATTTTTAAAGAATATTCCACATATTGCACAAAGTTAAAATCTGGGCTCGAATAGGGAGTCCAAATATTAACACAGGGACTCGATGTAAACAAACTTGAATCTGGCCCCCAAGAGATGTTGTGTACCAAATATGAAAAGATTCTGGCTGGTGGATCTGAAGAAGTAGATTTTTAAAGAATATTCCACGTATTGCACTAAGTTAAAATTCAGGCTCCAATAGGGAGCCCAAATATTAACCCAGGGACGCGATTTGAACAAACATGAATCTGACCCCCTTAGATATGTTGTATACCAAGTATGAAAAGATTCTGACCACTGGATCTGAAGATTTTTTTTGGTATTTTATGGGTGCTATCAGAGTTATGCCCCTTGTGGAGTCCCCTGTGGGTGTGGCAACTTTATTTGAACAAACTTGAATTGACATATGATAAGGAAGATGCACACCAGATTTGGTTCAATTTGGTCTAGGAGTTTGTGAGAAGTTGACAATGTAAAGTTTACACTGGACGGATGATGGACAGACAACAGTAGAAAGTGATTAGTAAAGTTCCCCTTGAGCTTCGCACAGGTGAGCTAAAAAATAAGGAATGAAGTCAGAGTTTGGTGTCAAATGCGGGCAGTTCTATTCACTGAAAATGATCTACTTTATAGAATTTGTGAAAGAGATTCGCAAGGGAATCTCTGTAAACAAATTGTGGCTCCTTTTGAGTTGAGAGAAAATTATGAACTGCCTGCGTAATACCAGGACTTCTGGCCATTTGAAGGTAGAGACAAGGCTCTTGAATCAATCAGAAAACGATTTTATTGGGGCGGAATGAGTGCAGATGTAAAAAGATGGTGCAACTGCTGTGATTTATGTGCTAAGCAAAAGCCTGGTCCAGGGAAAGGAAAATCCTTTCTTCAGCAAGACATAGCTTCTCAACCAATGGAGCGCATTTTAATTTATATTTTAGGAGGGCTCTGTTACAACCCACTTTGTAATAAAAGTTGCAAAATGTAATCATTTTTACAAAGTGCAACGACTTGGATGGGATAAACGTTGCAATATGTAATAATTATTACAAAATGCAACTACATGGACAGGAAAAGCGTTGCAAAATGTAATAAACTTTTTTTTTAAAGGGACAATCAGAAACTAATTCATGTTATTATACAACTATTAAAATAAATTTGTGTCTCTATGATTCTAGGGCTGTCTTTGGGTATGTTATAAGCATTTGTACATGTATTTGAGCGAGTTTCGTTTTTTGTTCGAGGTTTTATAACAAAGTGCAGCTACATGGACTGGAAAAACATTGGAAAATATAATAATTATTACAAAATGCAACTACATGGACTGGAAAAACATTGCAAAATGTAATAAATGTTACAAAATGCAACTACATTGACTGGAAAAATGTTGCAAAATGTAAAAAAATATTTTCAAGCAGAGCAATCAAACTAATTCACTGTATTATACAATTATTAATAACAAATTGTATCTGAATGTCTTAACCAAATGCTGTCAATGTGTGTCGTTTTTAGAGATGATCACTGGTGATAAGTATAGTGGCGATGACAAGAAATGGCTTGTGATCGTCTATGGCGATCTCTAGTCATATTTGGGAGCAAGATGAGGATTAGAGGGCCATGAGTACTAGCTGCACGGATGCCTCTCCTCACACCCCCAATATGAGGAGATGATCATTGGTCATCGCCATTGGCAATCACCAGGGATGCCTAGTGATCGCTTATAGCAATCTCTGGTGATCGTTATTAGCGATCACATTGATCATCTCCCAGTGAGGATGAGAGGGCTGTAAGGAGGCCCCATTGAGTCCTAACCCTCACATGCATATCTCGCTCCCAGCGATTACTAAAGATCACATACATCCCAGAGTTGACCGGATCAGAACCAGATTAACGTTAACAGAAAATCACCACCAGACATCATAGGGCTACGATTAAAAGAAATGTCACTCTTTAAGATATAGGGTGTATAAATCGGGGACCAACATGTAAACGTCTGGTGGACATAGTAGTTTACTATAGGTGTATTGATTTTACTTGGCTTTGAAGCACTGTTATTTATTGGGGTTTACAACACTTTCAAAAGCCAGGGTCATATCATGTCGGTGAGGAAGCCATAGTACTGGGATAGAACCGCCGAACAGCAGTGAGTAACATTGGCATTGGTTGAAGGCGTGTGCGCCATCGGCATGTTATACGTCTTAGCACACTTTGCCACCGTGTTCCCACATAAGCAATCCGGATTAAGTGTTTTGCTCAAGGACACAAGGTGATGGACCCAGCTCGAACTTTTGAACCCCGGCCTCAAGTTCGACGACAATGTAGTCAATGTGCCACCACGTTCTGCTTGAACTCGCTGAAATGAATAAAGAAATTTTGAGTGAAGCAGCTAAACTGCTTGGATGAACATGTTATTACTTTTTGTGTGTGTGTGTGTGTGTGTGTGTGTGTGTTTGTGTGTGTGTGTGGTGGGGGGGTTACGCACAACAAAGGCACACTTAGCCGTCTGTATGGGCGCGAGCTCCACTTACATCCTAAATTACTTGTATAATATTTTTCTTGCAAAATCGTAAACCAAGACAGGTGGGAACAAGAGAACTGAGAAGGCTGCCAAGACACAAAGAGCCACCCGCCCATGAGACGGAGGAGAAAGAAGGAGGAGACCACAACAAGCATCCACCGTTTGGAGTCACCGAGGTGAACCACATGCATCCTCTACTCACAATTCGTCCAGCCCCAGACCCCTCATGCGACATAACGCAGAGTGCTGAAGGGAACTGACGTTGTCATTTGGAAAGCCGCTCACTAGATTTTTATCTGGTAATTCCATTGATATTGGACGTCTTGAATCACTGAGCCTGGTCGACTGAGCCAGCAAATGCAGCTAGCCCATCACAACGACAGTCGTACTAGTCTAGGACCGGGGCTACTCGGCCCTCTCGCTGAGCACGAACAACATCCAGAAACTCAGCTCCACGAACAACGACTGTGTGCTCACCATGACGTCGCAGACGTCATAGCTCCTCTAACAGTTTCCCACTCTTGATGCTTGTTTTTTTCCCATTCACATACACCATGCATTGAGCAGCCACACTAGCCAGCGACGCAAGCTATGCGCACTGTACATTGCCATGCGACTAGAGTTGGACGTTGAACATATGGTTGTTATGTCAGGGACAGGACATTGAGGTGCCGGGGTCCGGAAGTGGATGTGGATAAGTTTGTTACATAACATCCCACTAGTGTGCTCGGCATGCAAGGAAACAGAAGAATAACGTTGGGCCATAGGTCAGACTCTTTAACGCCTCTCCTGGCAACAACCAGAAAGGAGATTTTTAGAGTACAGCCCGGGAACGAAGTCTTAGGTGCACATGGCATGCCCATTCCCAGCCCCCCCCCCCCCCCCCCCCCACCACACCCAGGGTGGATTCTATCAAGCTTTTGGTACTCTTTTATGAGATCGCTCGAGCTTAGACGGGAGATGGTCTTTTCCACAATGTTGGTGAGGTGCTCGTGGAGGGTTTCAAGGCCCGATTCTTCTGAGTTGAGTGATGCGGGTTTCCCAAGCAACGATAGCGAAAGGTTTGGGGCTTGTACCCTGTTGACTTGAGGTCCCAACATGGTATGTGCATGTGACTACAGCAGTATAGTCAAAAAAGGGCCCGACAAAGCTCGAGAAGAGCTTGAGAATAGACCCTCATAACCCCCCCAAGCCCCCCCCCACCCATCTTTCCTATTAGAACCATGTCTTTTGCTCTGCTGGTTATTTTGTCACCAGACGTCTGGGGGGCCAGGTTCTTGTTAATGATGATGCCCAGAAAACTGGCTTCCTGATAGCGAATGATCCTCATCCCAAAGATTTTAGCCATTGTGGTAGTTGGTTGAGCATCTACTGTGGGGTTTCGCTCGTTTAAACTGCGGATATGGAGTGACTGCAATTTACTTCATATAGCAGCAACGTATGCCTCACAAAGAAACAGACAGCAGCAGAGTGGATTGTCATTTTCCAACAGAACTGGCTTGTGTGCTTCTGTTATCACGAGGTCCCTAGTCTACCAAACCTAATGAAACAAGAACAGTTTCATTGAATGGATTTAAAAGGTTTTGACTTTTAAAAGTGTTTATTTCATGTTACGTCGACAGGGTTGTCATCGTTTATTCAGAGTAAAGTGTCTCATGAGTAGGTAAAAATGTTAATATTTTTAAACTGTTCCAGACAATTTTGAATTATGGTATTTCAGTAAAGTGTAGTTGCGACAGCAATTTTTGGATGCATGGATAGAAAGATAACAGAATTTGCAGAATAATTGGAGTTTCATGAAACTAGTGAATTGATAATTTCAGATACTTATCATTTTAACACCGAGTGAACGATAATGCAAGCAGCACAGGTGATGATTATTTTTTTCGGATCAGATTTGTTTGGGGCATATGGGGTACAAATAGCAATATTAATTTAAGCTTTCACAACCTTTCTTTTCATTAGTATTATTTCTCAAGACCTCAGATTCAGGGGAGCATTACATATACTACAACTGGTAAAATGACTACTTGTAATCATAGATATATATTAATTCACCAGTATACAGAAAATAAAGCACAATTTACATATAATGTGAACATCATGATACAGAAATCAAACCAATAAGTTTGAGATCAACATGTTTACTTGAGTATGCCAGCAGGGGGAGGCATAGCCAGATTGGCTGTCTTCCTGCCTTCCCCTAGGTGAGGGAGAAAGAGAGTAAGAGGTAGGTAGATAGAAACAGGTATGTAGAAGAAAGTACAGAAAGAAACGGAAGGAATATCTAGATCGAAAAGGAACAAAATAAAAAAAAATTATAATGCAACATTATGAAGTGCCATTATTTTTTTTTTTTAAACAGACCACGAATTGCATTTGAAAATGGTGTGTGTGGTGGAAGGAACCTATTGGGCTGAACCCTCATGACTCAGCCCATTCACTGCATTTAATACCGAAAGGTGTCAGAGCAAGGAGAAGACTGGTCATGTACAACACATTTATCAAATGCAAGGATCAGGCGGAACCCGATGGCACCAGCCAGGACGAGAATACCAGACAAAGTTACATTGAAAATGCGAATTAGTACATACTATACATACAAGGCTTATCAGCAAACCTTGTCAACTTTTTGCAATATCATGTTGGTGTTAGCTTTTACGGGACTGTGTGGCTTGAAAAGGGAGGCTACTGGTAATTAAATTCGAAAATCTGAAAACCCAAAGAACAATATCCGAGTGGATACAGGGGATATCTCACGAGTGGCAGTAAGCAGCATAAGAAACATTTTTGCGAGCGACTTTCACAAGCAAAAATACACTATTTGTAGTGGGATATTTCCAGTATGCACTCATAAAACATGAGATTTTCTTTTCCTCATGTGTGTCAGTCCTCAGACGTTGTGACATCACGCCACTGATTTCATCTTCATATAAAAAAACATTTAAAAAAAATGTTTAGCAAGCATTCTGTTATGGGATAACCAGGTGACATGAAATGGTCAATGAACTGACCAAATGAACTGACCATATGCTGGCGATTTTATGCTTTTTACCATCACTATTTATTTCTGCGGTGCTTGATGTCCCCTCACTTTGAATATTGTTACTGAACCATTTCACAATTTTGCACTACTTACTACTACATCTGTTTCAATTATAACCAGTTTCTACTTGCACTTTTTTTTATGTTTGTGAAACTAATTATATTGTTTTTCTAATTACCAATAAATAATAAGTGTTGCATTTTTATTCTATGTTATCCTTTGTAATTCTTTCGAATAAGCAGCCAAATAGTTCCTATGAAAAGGAGTGCCAATGCCACCCATAATTCTGGTTTGCGCCTACCCTAAAACCACTAAAGCTGAACAAAATTTTCATCATGAAAACGCTTGCCTGGAAAGATTTCTTCTGGATGCATGTCTACTAAGGCAATATAATGAAATCCAGAAAACCCAAGGAAAGCAAAGTGAAGTATTTTTGTTTCCATATCATCCTGCATGAGTTGTATGTTATGTTCCTGAAAGGGCCCTTTGTGTCGCCCTCTACCTGACCCCCACCCACACTCGGATGCCGTGTCCCCCCCCCATAACATACAACTCATGCAGGATGATATGGAAACAAAGATACTTCAAGTGAAGTATTTTTGTTTCCATATCATCCTGCATGAGTTGTATGTTATGTTCCTGAAAGGGCCCTTTGTGTCGCCCTCTACCTGACCCCCACCCACACCCAGAATCGGATGCCGACCCTCACCCACACTTGGATGCCCCCACCCCCCCCCCCCCCCACCAACTTCATATTGCTGACACAATCTCTGGGACAGTGTCTATGTTGGGAGCAGGGGTGGAGCTACTGTGTCGCTAGGCCAGGCCAGGCCACTTGGTGGGCTTCTGAGATAGATTCATTGTTGGGAGAAGAGAGAGGGGGATTCTGTCACCGTTGATCGGGCCACTGGTTGGAGGTCTCTAGGTCACCAGGTCAGTAGGTCAAGGAAAGTAGGCCAGGGCTTCTGGACGGGGCAGCGACTGTGGCACTCTCCGTCAAGACTACTGGGAGACAATGAGGTCTATGAGGTGATGCCTCAATGAGGTCTCTCCACATAGCCCTCATATCCTCATCTTGCCCCCAACAATCACTAGAGAGCACAACGGCAATCACTAGGCATCCATAGTGATTGCGTCTGGCGATCACCAATAATCATCTTCCCTATGAGGATGAGAGGGCTGTGAGGAGAGGCCCCAATGAGGCCTCACCTCATAGTCCTCACATCCCCATCACGCCCCAACAATCACTAGATATCGCTATTGCCAGTCAGTATGGATGTCTGTGATCTTTAGTGATCGTTGGGAGCGAGATATGGATGCAAGGTCTATGAGGTGTAGACTCAATGAGGCCTCTCATCACAGCCCTTTCATCCTTATACAGGAGATGATGATCGTTAGTAACGATCACTAGAGATCACCAGGGATCATCTCCCCGTATGAGGATGTAATGGGTGTAAAGAGAGGCCTCAAAACAGCTAGTACTCATATCCCTCTAATCCTCAACTCGCTCCCAATGATCACTAGAGATCACCATAGATGATCACTAGCCTTTTCTTGTCATCGTCACTATACAGATCACCAGTGATCATCTCTCAGATCACCAGTGGTCATCTCTACAAACAACACACATTGACAGCATTTGGTTAAGACATTCCAATACAATTTGCTATTAATAGTTCTCGTCCCACGGTCATAATAAAGGTACCCAAGACGTTTCGTAAAGATCGGTTCATAAATACAGCCTCTAACCCGAGCCGTATTGGCATTTGCAGTTACAGTGCTGAATGTAACATTAAATAGATCGAGGTTAGTCCAATTGACATAATTTATGCACGAGAAAAAAATCTGTATTATATGTGATGTATCCCATGGTACTAAACATTCACACAAAAAAATATTCAAATCAGTGCTTTCATATGGAAGTTCTGCGCAAAAATCTGATTGCACCTAATTTTGTACAAAATGGCTGTCAGCGGCCATCTTGAATTTCAGACCAGACCCCAAAACACTCGTTCTCGTCCCACGGTGATAACAAAGGTACCCAATAAGTTTCGTAAAGATCGGTTTATAAATACGGCCTCTAGCCCGAGCCGTATTGGCATTTGCACTTACAGTGCAGAAAGTAACACTAAATACATCAAAGTTAGTCTAATTTGCATAATTTCCGTACGAGAAAAAAACCTGTATTATATGTGATGTATCCCATGGTACTAAACATTCATACAAAAAATTATTCAAATCAGCACTTTCATATGGAAGTTCTGTACAAAAAACAGATTTCTGCATCATCGGTACAAAATGGCGGCTGGCGGCGAACTTGAATTTCGGATCGGACCCCAAAACACGCGTTCTCGTCCCACAGTCATAACAAAGGTACCCAAGAAGTTTCGTAAAGATCGGTTCATAAATACAGCCTCTAGCCCGAGCCGTATTGAATTGTTGACGGACAGACGGACGACGGACGACTCGCCATGGCATAAGCTCAAATTTGGCTTCGCCAAAGTTGAGCTAAAAATGAAAGTACAGCGTCGAAGCATATATGAGATACAGGTGGGAACATAAATGAAGACAGACAGACGGAGTGCAATCCAATAGTCCCCCAAAATGGTAAAATCGTGGGGGACTAATAAGTTAGGTCAGGGATGGACTGGACCATATTTAATTCTTCGCAAGTTGACCCAATTAACTGCGCCATTCAACAAGAGGCCACAAGGGGCCCGAGGGCGCTCACCTGGCATGGTAGCCCAAATATCAACCCAGAGAATTGATTTCAACAAGTTGCAACTGCTCCTCCTAAGAAAAGCTTATACCAAATATCCAAAGATTCTGACCAGTGGATCTAAAAAAAAAAGAAGATTTTTAAAGAATATTCCTCATATTGAACTAAGTTATAATTTGGGCTCCCACAGGGAGCCCTTATATGAACCCAGGGTCTTGGCTTTAACAAACTTGAATCTCACCTCCCTAAGGATGCTGCACACCAAATATCAGAACATTCCGACTGCTGAATCTGAAGAAGAAGATTTTTAAAGAAAATTTCTCTTTTTAAACTGAATTACAATTCAAGCTCTCACAGTGAGTCCAAATATCGACCTAGGGACATGGCTTGAACAAACTTGAATCTCACCCCCCTAAGGATGCTGCATATCAAATATCAAAACATTCCAAATGCTGGATCTGAAGAAGATTTTTAAAGAAAATTCCTCATTTTGAACTAAGTTCGAATTTGAGCTTCTATACTGAGCCCAAATATAAACCCAGGGGGCCAATTTGAACATACTTGAATCAGATCCACTCCACAATGTTGCATACCAAATATCAAAAGATTCTGCCTGCTGGATCTGGAAAAGAAGATTTTTAAAGAAATTTGCCTGAAATGCACTAAGTTCGAATTCGGGCTTCTATAGTGAGCCCAAATATGAATCCAGGGGGCCGATTTGAACAAACTTGAATCAGATCCACCCCACAATGTTGCATACCAAATATCAAAAGATTCTGTCTGCTGGATCTGGAGAAGAAGATTTTTTAATAAATTTGACTGAAATGCACTAAGTTCGAATTCGGGCTTCTATAGTGAGCCCAAATATGAATCCAGGAAGCCAATTTGAACAAACTTGAATCAGATCCACCCCTCAATGTTGCATACCAAATATCAAAAGATTCTGCTCGCTGGATCTGGCGAAGAAGATTTTTTAAGAAATTTGGCTGAAATGCACTAAGTTCGAATTCGGGCTTCTTTAGTGAGCCCAAATATGAATCCAGGGGGCCGATTTGAACAAACTTGAATCAGATCCACCCCACAACATTGCATACCAAATATCAAAAGATTCTGCCTGCTGGATCTGGAGAAGAAGATTTTTGAAGAAATTTGCCAGAAATGCACTAAGTTCGAATTCGAGCTTCTATACTGAGCCCAAATATAAACCCAGGGGAGCCGATTTGGACAAACTTGAATCAGATCCACCCCACAATGTTGCATACCAAATATCAAAAGATTCTGCCTGCTGGATCTGGAGAAGAAGATTTTTTAAGAAATTTGCCTGAAATGCACTAAGTTCGAATTCGGGCTTCTATAGTGAGCCCAAATATGAATCCAGGGGGCCGATTTGAACAAACTTGAATCAGATCCACCCCACCACGTTGCATACCAAATATCAAAAGATTCTGCCTGCTGGATCTGGAGAAGAAGATTTTTGAAGAAATTTGCCAGAAATGCACTAAGTTCGAATTCGAGCTTCTATACTGAGCCCAAATATAAACCCAGGGGGCCGATTTGAACAAACTTGAATCAGATCCACCCCACAATGTTGCATACCAAATATCAAAAGATTCTGCCTGCTGGATCTGGAGAAGAAGATTTTTTAAGAAATTTGCCTGAAATGCACTAAGTTCGAATTCGAACTTCTATACTGAGCCCAAATATAAATCCAGGGGGCTGATTTGAACAAATTTGAATCAGATCCACCCCACAATGTTGCATACCAAATATCAAAAGATTCTGCCTGCTGGATCTGGAGAAGAAGATTTTTGAAGAAATTTGCCTGAAATGCACTAAGTTTGAATTCGAGCTTTTATACTGAGCCCAAATATAAACCCAGGTGGCCGATTTGAACAAACTTGAATCAGATCCACCCCACAATGTTGCATACCAAATATCAAAAGATTCTGCCTGCTGGATCTGGAGAAGAAGATTTTTTAAGAAATTTGCATGAAATGCATTAAGTTCGAAATCGGGCTCCTATACTGATCCCAAATATGAACCCAGGGGGCCGATTTGAACAAACTTGAATCAGATCCACCCTACAATGTTGCATACCAAATATCAAAAGATTCTGCCTGCTGGATCTGGAGAAGATTTTTTAATCTTTTTCCCATTGCCTACAGTGTTAAAAAGTGCTGGCTCAGCACTTTTTCAAAGTCCTGAAAAAAGTACCTTGTGATCAAACCGATAGGGATTTTTTTTAACCATTCTATTCTACTGGATAAAAGTAAGCTTTATACAAAACAAGAATTCTCTGTGCCGTGTAGTTTTGGAGATATGGCAGTTTTAAGGTTTTTCCTATTTTTACCTCTGAGGTTCCCACAGGGCAATGAGAAAAAATTTTTTTGCATCAATCAACTACTTATGACCCATTATCATCTCATATCAAATTTGGTTCAAATCGACCTGACGATTCTGAAAATAGAAATTTTAGGCGTGGCCAAAATGTTTGCCTCTCCTATAACGAAGGCAAATAATGCCCGACAAACTTCTCTTGAACAAACTTGATTCTAAACCTCAAAAGGACTCTGAATACCACATATCAAGTCTCTGCTACGGTGGTTCAAAAGAAGATTTTCAAAAAATTTGGCCATCTTTTCCCCACACCTCTGCTCAATATGAGCCGAAAACTATTTTGGATAAAAAACAAAACGCCCCTATATAACCAATACTTACATGAAATTTAATTAAAATGTGGCCAGTGGTTTAGGAGAAAGAGGCTCAAACACCACCTTCACGCAGGACGACGGACGACAGACAACGGACGACAGATGACGGACGGCGGACGAAGAGTGATAAGAAAAGCTCACCCTGACTTTCAGTCAGGTGAGCTAAAAACAGCCAAACAGTTTAATGTAGACAGAAAGCATGTGAGGTTATAGGATAGAGATGATGATAAACTGAAAACAAGAGGCCCCAGGGGGCCTGAGGGCGCTCACCTGACATGGTAGCCTAAATATCAACCCAGAGAATTGATTTCCACAAGTTGCATCTGCTCCTCCTAAGAAAAGCTGAAACCAAATATCCAAATATTCTGACCAGTGGATCTAAAAAAAAGATTTTTAAAGAATATTCCTCATACTGAACTAAGTCATAATTCGGGCTCCCACAGGGAGCCCATATATGAACCCAGGGACTTGGCTTTAACAAACCTGAATCTCACACCCCTAAGGATTCTGCACACCAAATATCAAAACATTCCGACTGCTGGATCTGAAGAAGAAGATTTTTAAAGAAAATTCCTCATTTTGAACCAAGTTACAATTCGAGCTCCCACAATCAGCCCAAATATGGACCTAGGGACATGGCTTGAACAAACTTGAATCTTACCCCCCTAAGGATGCTGCATAAAAAATATCAAAAGCATTCATCTGCTGGATCTGAAGATTTTTAAAGAAAATTCGTCATTTTGAACTAAGTTGTCATTCAGGCTCCCATATTGAGCCCAAATATGAACCGAGGGACTTGGCTTGAACAAACTTGAATCTCAGCCCCCAAGGTTGCTCCATGCCAAATATCAAAACATTCCAACTGCTGAATCTGAAGAAGATTTTTAAAGAAAAATTCCTCATATTGACTAAGTTATAATTAGGGCTCCCACAGGGAGCCCACATATGGACCCATGGACTTGGCTTTAACACACTTGAATCCCCCCCTCCTCCCCCCCCCCCCCCCCCCCCCCCCAAGGATGCTACTCACCACATATCAAACCATTCGGACTGCTGGATCTGAAGAAGCAGATTTTTTAAGAAAATTCCTCATTTCGAACAAAGTTACTATTCAAGCTCCCACAGTGAGCCCAAATATGGACCTAGGGACATGGCTTGAACAAACTTGAATCTCACCCCCCTAAGGATGCTGCATACCAAATATCACAAGATTCTGCCTGCTGGATCTTGAGAAGAAGATTTTCAAAGAAATTTGCCTGAAATGCACGAAGTTCGAATTTGGGCTTCTATCGTGAGCCCAAATATGAATCCAGGTGGCTGATTTGAACAAACTGGAATCAGATCCACCCCACAATGTTGCATACCAAATATCAAAAGATTCTGCCTGCAGGATCTGGAGAAGAAGATTTTTGAAGAAATTTGCCTGAAATGCACTAAGTTCAAATTCAAGCTTCTATAGTGAGCCCAAATATGAATCTAGGGAGCCGATTTGAACAAAATAGAATCAGATCCACCCCCAAAATGTTGCATACCAAATATCAAAAGATTCTGCCTGCTGGATCTGGAGAAGAAGATTTTTAAAGAAATTTGCCTGAAAAGCACTAAGTTCAAATTTGGGCTCCTATACTGAGCCCAAATATAAACCCACGGAGCCGATTTGAACAAACTTGAATCAGATCCACCCCACAATGTTGCATACCCAATATCAAAAGATTCTGCCTGCTGGATCTTGAGAAGAAGATTTTCAAAGAAATTTGCCTGAAATGCACTAAGTTCAAATTTGGGCTCCTATACTGAGCCCAAATATAAACCCAAGGGGCCGATTTGAACAAACTTGAATCAGATCCACCCCACAATGTTGCATACCAAATATCAAAAGATTCTGCCTGATGGATCTGGAGAAGAAGATTTTCAAAGAAATTTGCCTGAAATGCAGTAAGTTCAAATTTGGGCTCCTATACTGAGCCCAAATATAAACCCAGGGGGGCCGATTTGAACAAACTTGAATCAGATCCACCCCACAATGTTGCATACCAAATATCAAAAGATTCTGCCTGATGGATCTGGAGAAGAAGATTTTCAAAGAAATTTGCCTGAAATGCAGTAAGTTCGAAATCGGGCTCCTATACTGAGCCCAAATATGAACCCAGGGGGCCGATTTGAACAAACTTGAATCAGATCCACCCTCCAATGTTGCATACCAAATATCAAAAGATTCTGCCTGCTGGATCTGGAGAAGAAGATTTTTTAATGTTTTTCCCATTGCCTACAGTGTTAAAAAGTGCTGACTCAGCACTTTTTCAAAGTCCCGAAACTGTACCCTATGATAAAACCGATGGCAATTTTTTTTTACCAATTCTTTCTGTTGGTCCTAAGGAAGCTTCACACCAAATAAAAATTCTCGGTGCTGTGCAGTTTTGGAGATATGGGCGTTTTAATTTTTTTCTATTTTTAGCTCCTGCGGTTCCCATGGGGCTACGGGAAAAAAAAAATCAGCATAAATTAGGTACTTATGACCCAATAAGCCCTCACATAAAATTTGGTTCAAATCAGCCTCTCGGTTTGGAAAATAGAAATTTCGGGCGGGGCCAAAAATTTTGCCCCTCCCATAACGACGCCAAGTATAGCCCCACAAACTTCTCTTGAACAAATCTGAGTCTACACCTCAAAAGGAAGCTGCACACCAAATATCAAGTCTCTGCTACTGCTGGTTCATGAGAAGAAGATTTTTTAAGATTTCCGCTCACTTTTTGGGTGTGGCCCTACCCAGGGGTGGGGCAACTTGATTTGAACAAAATCAAATTGCGATGTCATAACAAACTATTATCTCAAATATCAATTAAATTGGTTCAGCGGTTTGGGAGGAGAAGACGCAAACACCATGTTCACGGACGCCGGACGCCGGACGCCAGACGACGGACGACGGACGGTGAGTGATCACTATAGCTCTCCTGACTGAAAGTCAGGTGAGCTAATGAACAACTATGGAAAGGACATGAAGAAAACCACCAAGAGTCAAATGGTTGGTTAGTGAGGTGGAAAAAATGTTACAGTGTTGGTATAAGAAAGGGTACCAATGACTCTCAGAAAGTGCCAACAGACTTTAGAGAGAAAATTGAGTTTTTTCGTGAAAACATCAAAGAACTGAGAGTTAAGCATGATTACATGTTTTACAATATGGCAAACATGGACCAGACCATGATTTATTTTGACAGTATTCTGACAAATATATTTAAAGGTGAAAAAACAGTCAGAATTGCCAAAACAGGTGCTGCCAAAAAGGGTGTATGGTGACTTTGGCAGTTTGTTGAAATGGCGAAAAACTTCCCGCCTACATAATATTTAAGGAGAAAAATGGAACTCTTGGCCCAAAAGTAAGAGCAGGTTTGAAGATGCCAAAAAAAAAATTTCATCTACTTTCAATGGATGGATGACCTCAGACGAAATGCAGTGCTCGATCCGGAAAGTCTGGGGCCCAAATGTTGACGATGTGAGGTGTCTTATTGTTTTGGACAGTTACAAACTTCACTTCACTAAGGAAACCACAAAGATGTTTGAGAAACTACAAACTGACGTTGTTTTGGTACCAGGGGGATTACCCTACTTGTCCAACCCATGGACACTCATGGCAACCGGGTTTTCAAGCATAAACTTTGTGAGCAATGGACAGAGTGGTTTCAGACTGAAGCTGTCCGCAATGAACGTGGGAATTATGTACAACCCACCGGGCAGCATGTGATTAACTGAGTCAGTAAGGCATGGGAAAATATTGATGACATTTCGATAATAAAAGCCTTCCTGACGTGTGGAATAACAAACAATTTAGATGGCAGTGAGGATTATATGATGGGTGCCCATTTGAAAAAATGTGGTGTGGACACAGGAGATATTCCTGATGACAGTGGTGATTTTTGTTCAGGTATTTTGTTTCCTGAAGATGGTGGGGAATTTGACAAGGAATTACATTTTGACTCTTTGATACCCCAGAGGTGTGTGTGTAATTAAAAGATAAATTGTTTATTCATGTGTCACTATGCATGCGGCGTAAGTGTTGAAAGCTGTGCAATAAATATAAAATCAATGTTTTCTCTTTTCCGTCACATTGTTCCCGCAAAGCGAATACCATAGAAAAGAAAAATCATTGATTTCATATTTACCGCATTGTTTGCAATATTTGCATCGCATGCATTTTATAACAAATTTTTGATGAATATTATGGTATAACTGGGTAAAGTTAAAATGTATATTCATGTTTTACTATGCATACGACCCAAGTGTTGAAAGCCATGCAATAAATATAAAATCAGCAAATTCTCTTTCCTGTTTTAATTTTCGGTACAAAACAGAAAAGAAAAGTTACTGGTTTAATATCTGTTGCATCGTTTGCAATACTCGCATTGCATGCATTTTTCAATTTCGGTACAAAACAGAACACAGAAAAAACTGAACTTGTATTATTATATTGGTAAAGATCCGGTTGGTAGAACTTTAGTTACAGAGCGAAAACCAATTTCAAGGGTATTTAACATTGGAAGTCACTGTGACCCTAATCTTTGGCACACCATGGTCAAAATAAATAAGCTTCTTCCCCAACCCACATATGAAGTTTGGTAAAGATCAGGTTGGTAGAACTGTAGTAATCGAGCAGAAACCAATTTCAAGTGTATTTAACATTGGAGGTCAATGTGACCTTGACCTTTGGCTTATCATACCTAACCCACAAATGAAGTTTGGTAAAGATCCAGTTGGTAGAATTTCTTGGGTCTCTGCACATCCATAGACATCAGGTATGCTGGACCATACAGTAGTCATTAACATTATTTTGTTACTTTGGCTAATTCTTTTTTTTTTTTTGAATGGGGGGAGGGGTGGGTTCAAAATAAGTGTTTCATCTCAATTCTGTCGAATCAAGTTCATTTACTTGCCTGGGACAGTGGTAATGGTGGATAAATAGTGAATTGCTTTTATTCAACAGGATGCCTCTCTGGTGCATTTTACTATTCATACTAGAAAACTGACATGTCGACAAGGGTCGCGCTGGGGAATGTACTATAAGAGAAAGTATACTATGAAAGAAAAGACCAAGAAAATGTAGCTCCAGTCAGACAAGTATTTGAATGGAAGTTGAATATTTATTAATAGAAACTTCATAAAATTTACCTTATTATAAGTTCATTGTGATGTCAATAAAAATTTGCTTGTGGTAAAAAATGAGCTTCGTTTGATCAGTTTCAATATTGTGTATAAATATGATGAGAATTGGTCAAATGAAACTTGAGTTATCGTATGACAGGAATATGCTGACAGATGGAGGGATGTATGGACGGATGGACAGATGGATGGTCGAATTGATGGACTGACATATGGATGGACTGACAGATGGACAGAGCTTGTGGTCTAAAGGGTGCTTTGTTTTGATCAATCTCAATAGTGTGTATATAAATTATGAGAATCGGTCAAAACAAACTTGAGTAATGATATGACATGTGAAAAATTATCATTTTTTATGATTAAAGTCCCATGACTCCAGAATGACAAACCTGAAAATCGTAAAAGTTAAAAAATTTATAGTAATTTATATATTTTTTATACTTACCAATGACCCAGACTTAGCTGGTGCTAACTCCTTAAATTCTAGGGCCAAACACAAATTTTGCCCCCCAATCCCCAAAATTTGCATCAAAATCCGAAATTTCAATGTTCTGTGTGGTCCTCCACACTTTTTATCCACTGCGCATCTGCAGTGTCAAGGAAGTCCCGAAATTGGCGCCAATTGTCATTCTTACAACCAGTGCCTGGTAAGTGTTATGTAATCAGCGGGGAGGTATGAGTTCCCAACTCACGGGAGGGCCATCCCCGTCTGGGTCATTGGTAAGTATAAAAAATATATAAATTACTATAAATTTTTTAACATTTTTATACTGTACCAATGACCCAGACTTAGCTGAATAGAAAAAAGGCCGGAGGGCCTAGGACATAAAGGAAAATCCAATAGACTCAATTACATGTAAACAGAATTATCCCCTCAAGGAGAAAAGGAAAAACAGGCTTTACATGTATCTTTCTTTTAGACACAATACCATTCTGTAATTGAGCACAATAACATCAATGATCTCTATTAACATCCAGTATAACCCGTTATACTATTTTTTTAAAGGAAAGCCAATAAATAAAGAAAATCCAGAGAATGAGACTCTTTATACTCATTAAAAGTGTCCGAGGATTGTATATTAACGCTCGTATGACACGTGACATATACAAATGCTTCACACCGAGCTACACTTTAAAAATATTACATGAATGAGTTAAACATTAGCTTTACACTTTAAAACCATCCCGACACCGACTCGGAATTACTGACTCCAGAGGAGGTATTCCCTTGCTTTTCACTATAAAGCAGGTGATATAAGGGAACCCACCTCCCCCCCCCCCCCCCCCTGCCCCTTGCCCTGGGTCAAATACCCCAGAGCGAAGAGGGCAGCAGGACAGAGTCACTGCCGGTACAGAAAGCCTGCATAACTATAGTTGCAACTGTTTAGTGGACGACATTCTGAGCAACAGATAATGGACCTAAACAATGCAGGTCTCCAGAAATGGACTCAATATTTCTAAGATAAAAATTTGTGAATGTGGAAGGCTGAGACCAATATGTAGCCTTCATCAAATCTGTAATAGCAACACTATTAGCATAAGCCCAAGATGTAGATAGTGCTCTTACTTCATGCGCCAAAATCTTAAGCACAGACTGCTGAGTTGAAGATAATTTTTCATAAGCAGTATGGATAGTTAATTGAATCCACCTTGCAATAGAATGGATGGTAATGTCCCTTCTATTTGGCAGCAGAGACAGAAAGAAACGTTTACGTCCCTTTCTGATAAACTCAGATCTACGTTTGTAAATACATATAGCTCTAACAGGACAGAGTAAAGGCCTATGCCCATCTGAAGACGGAAGAGCCTTAATAACAATAGGTTCCGGATACTTATTAGGAGCCTGATTCTTAGCCAAAAATCCAACATTAGTAGTTAAGGTAATAGTATTACCCACACTACGATTGTGAGACTCATCAACGGATAGTGCATGAAGCTCACTAACTCTTCTAGCCGAAGAGAAGGCTAAGAGAAAAGCTGTCTTATAAGATAAGAATTTGAAGTCCACCGTGTCAAGAGGCTCAAATGGTGCTTCTTTTAGCTTAAGAAGAACACAAGCTAAATTCCACTTAGGAATTAATCTAAGGGTTCTAGGTCTATTTATCGAAAAGTTTTTCACTAACTTAGATAAAGAGACATTAGATCCAATCTGTAAACTATCATGATGTGCATAGGTATCAGATAGCATAGACCTATAACCCCCTTAATGGTAACAGGCTGCAGTTTGATCTCATCAAACAGGTAGACTAGAAAATTAGCAATGTCTGGAATGGAGGGATCATAAATATCAACAGAATGATCCCTACACCACCGTGAGAAAACCTTCCACTTAGCAGCATAATTTAGCAAAGAGGAGGTCCTCCTATAGTTAGAAATTGCGTCCACTGCTCGTCCTTTAAAATGCTTGCCGTGCAAGAAGGACCGCACAATGGAAATACGTGAAGGTTGAGACCTTGCGGGTTGTGATGCAGTGTGCACGATTTCCCCCGCGAAAGAAGATCCTCCCGTGGAGGAAGCTTCCGCGGCATGTCTCACAACAGACACCTGAGTAGATTTATCCATGGTCTCTGGGGTGACAGAGATGCTACCAACAGAATTTTGCAGTGAGATTGCTTTATCTTGAGCAATATCTGCTGAATCACCGACGCTGGAGGACACGCATATCCTATCATTCCATCCCAAGACGTCGAGAGAGCGTCTACTGCAAACGCTTGAGGATCTGGGCACGGCGACACATACGTCTGCAACTGATTGTTGAGATGCGTCGCAAATAAGTCTATCATTGGACGCTCCCATTGGTAGCAAATCTGATTGAAAACTCGTTTGCTGAGAGTCCATTCTGACGGCAACATGCGACCCCCTCCAAGAAAGGGACTCTGCCAAAACGTTCAGACGACCCGGAATATGACGGACTGATAGGAGAACTTGATGCTCTAGGACAAACAGAAGGATTCTTTCCGTTAAGTTGAATAACGGAATGGAATGAGTGCCTCCCTGGTTCCAAATATACGCTACTACCGTTGAATTGTCGGACAGAATTTGCACATGTGAATTCTGAATAATGTTCATCCAATGACGGAGCGCAAGCCAAATTGACATCATCTCTTTGATGTTTATGTGCTTGTTTAGGAACTGCGGATCCCAAAGACCCTGGCACTTCGAATCTATTTGGGCTCAATGTTGCGCCCCAAACTGTTTGACTGGCATCCGTCATAATCGTAAAACTCCGATCCGGCAATTGCAGTGGAACTCCCTGAGTTAACCACTGAATATCTGCCCAAGTCTGAATCTCTTGATTCACTTGATTTGACAAGACGATGTTCGTATCGAGCGAATGAATCTTCACACTCCAGTTCGGAGTCAGAAATATTTGGAGTGGCAGAGTACTTAGCCGCCCCATCGGAATAAGATCTGCGGTGGCTCCGCACAAACCTATCAGTCGCATCAATTCTCTCGCTGTTACTACGTCGGAGTGAAGACAAAAGCAAGCGTAACAACTGATTAATTTCGCTCTGGTTAACGGCTGACGAACGAGATTGTTGTGCGTCTCGAAGCTCATTCCCAGGTGGGTGAATGACTTGGACGGCACCAGATCCGACTTCTTCTCGTTTACTATAAAACCATGACGTCGGAGCAGTTGATGCAGATTCTGAACATCGTTCTGAAGCGTTAACTCGTTGCCGTACCTCTGAAGAATGTCGTCCAGGTAGGCCGACGTTACCGCAGACGAATGAGCTCAGAAATGAGTCATTACCGAGTTCATTATTCAAGTGAAAGCCCAGGGCGCTAGATTCAGACCAAAGCACATTGCTCGGAACTGATAAACGACTCCCAGGACAGCGAAGCGAAGATACTTTCTGAACGCCGAATGTACCATGACGTGAAAGTACGCATCCTTGAGATCTATGCTCGCAGCATAGTTGTTCACTCGAATGCTCGCTCTGACCGATCGAATGGTCTCAATACCAAATTTTGGAGCCACGATCAGCTTGTTTATCCAGCTCAGATCTATGACTGGACGAAACGAGCCGTATGGTTTCGGAACCAGAAACAGATGATTGCAGAAACCTGGAGATTCCTGGTTTTCTACGACCTCTATCGCGTTCTTCTCCAGAAGAGATTGGACTTCTGATAGAAGCGAACCTCTCTTCTGAGGATTTGATGGAAGCTGAGTCCATCGTGGACTTTAGAGTGAACGGGGGTTTTCTGTTCAAGGACAGTTTTAGCCCTTCTCAAATCACCCCTCGAACCCAAGGGTCATCTGCAATCGACAACCAATTGGTTAAGAAACTCGATAGCCTTCCGCCCACTGGAACATGATAGAGGTTTGCACCATCACCTCCTGGATCTGTGAGGCTTGCGGGAAGAGAAACCACGTCCTCCACGACCCGCACCTCGCCCCGTCGACCTAGGGGCGTCTGACCGGTTGTCTCGGCCAGTATTACGACCCCTACCTGAGTTGCTACCTTGATGGTCTCCTCTGGAGTAAGACCTAGAGGACTTATTAGAACCTCTATAGGAACTTCCCTTGGACGTACTCGCCCCAGAAGTGCCTGTCTTACTCTTCTCCGCTGAATCCGACTTTTTAGAAGCGGACTTAAACAGCAGAGAGTCTGAAGCTTTCTTAGTAATCTGATCACAGATTATGGAAAGCTTGCCGTCGAAGAGAAGCGACTTGAAGAGAGTTTTTCACCTTACGATCCACCCGAGAGAATGCAGCCAGGGCAGCATCACGTCTAACTAACTCCAGATTTGCCACTGAAAGGGCGGAGTTATATGTAGAGTATGCTATGGCCCTCGAAAGAACTCTTAAGGAAGTTTGTACATCCTGGAATTCTTTTCCTTCGAGACGTAATGATAACGCTCTGGTAAGGTGATCTGCGTATGATGGTGCATCTAAGCTGATCCTGTTAGACGAGATTGTCGTTTCCAACATACTGGATGGAATAGACATAGACGACGGCAAAGACAATTCTAGGTCTTCAGCTTGGTCGTCCAGACGCTGAGGAACTCTCGGAGTGCCCTGTCCTGCTGTTTCAAATTTATTCCTTGAATTGATGAAAGGCAGCTGTAGAGCAATGGAAGATAAGAAACCGGACTTGCCCGTCTTAGAGGCTAGTTTGAAAATAGCTTCATTCAAAAGTTCAAATGTCTGTGTGACATTTCTGGACTGGGTCGGAAACTCAGGTGCCATGTCCCTAATCCGACCGAAGAAATCTGTGTCCAGTGACGCTATCAGTCTCTTATCTGGCAACGCAGCATTCTGGTCTGGAGGAACAACATCAGGAAGGTATTGCCAGATGAAATCTACGGCTACCTTATGTTGTTCAGAAAGGGAAAATTCCAGCTCCGCTGAATTCCTTTCGCCATCCGGCTGGACCACTTGGTAATCTTGGTCATCCCTTTCTGACTCTACAGTGGAACGAACCGACCCAGCTTCCTCAGACAATTCCTGATCCGAAAAAGTTTCTGACGGCTGCTGGGATGCTGCGTTGAGATGAGCTATCTGAGATAGCAAGTCCGTCACGGAGGCCTGTGGAGCCACGGTCTTACGTGATTTAGCCACTGGAAGCTCCTGGGACGCTGAATCCTGCATACTTCTTTTATGCGAACGTCCCGACTGTAAAGGCCTTGTATCCCTGGCTACCGGATGGCGTGACCTGGTCTACGTGGAATCCCTTGTCGGCGAAGCTGGCTGGTCAGGTAGCCAAGGTGCGGTCGTGTGTGCTGCCTTGAGGATGAGGAAGCCGATAGACTAGTCACTCCGGACTGTCTATGCCACGGAGCGTCCCGAGCAGGTGGAGTGGACGTATGCTCCGACTGACGAACATTACGTACAACAACATCTGGGCCCAGATGTTGCTGTAAGAGAGAGGGGCCTCTCTCGCTCGCGGTCCAGGTAGACCTAGATGAGCTAGCTACCGGACTGACAGGCTTCCTCCGTACTATCCTCGGATCCATCGTCGCTGGGTGTGCACGTTCTATGTTTATAGTGCTCGCATCACACGATCTCCTTTCCTGGGCTGCAACGGACGAACCCGATGTCACAACCATTTCGTGAATGATTGCTTCACCGGGCGAGCTAGCGGGCGACAACGCCGTCGATCCTTCTTGGGACCTCTTAGGCAATTGTCGTATTTCCATGAGCACTTTAGCCGCTAGCTCTTCATTAGACTGCGACGATGGAGGCACACTTCTTGAAGACATCACGGAAACATCACCCTGTTCTTGTTCCTCTGAAAAAGAGACTGAAAAACTAGAGTGACCCTGCGGAGAGAGGACCGGCATGGACCTCTCACCACTAACAATATACCGTGACACACGTCTCCAACGTTTGTCATCCCAATTGGCACACACAGAGCAAGAGTTAGTGCGAGTACACTGACTACAAGAAACACAATGAACATGAGAATCAGAGGAAGACTTCCTCGAATTACAATTTGAACAACATTCTTTCATCATGAAAGAATATAAACAGTCATAGTACTCACACTAACCTTGAAAACAAAGATACATAATATAATATAATCCATTATAACACTTCAAAAAAATAATTCCAAAAAAAATTTTTTTTCGAAAAATTTCAGGAGAGCCCAAGTTCCCAATGGGAACAATGAGCCCAAATGGATCCCCAAAAAGCCTAAGTGTGGACAAAAATTTTAAAACATATTTAAAAATTAATGTAACACTTACGGATAATATTAATGTATCTGGCTATGAGCAGAACTAAACAGAAGACAAGTAATCACCATCAGAAGTAACCATTGTCAACGTAAACAAAAGTGTACAAAAACCGGAAACATGACTCCAGGCACTGTAAACATGGCCCAAACTCAGTTGCCAATTTAAACACTATCCGATGTAAAACAGAAACTTCCAGAGAAGAAACTGCAGAACATCGAATGGTAGATGCAGACCAAAACGCCTAACCACCCTAGGGTGAGGACGTAACCATGGGGAAAAACAGAATAATCAGTCTGTTACCAAGCCAAAACTCCCAAGAAATTTTCTTAAAAAAAATTACAAAAATTATGCCAAAAGCATGGGAGAATAGCAAGGGGGGAATAAAGGAAAGGGAGAGAGGAAACACTGAATAAACAATGGTAAATTCATAGCAAGAATGACAACATCAGGCCCATGCCCCGAAATTAGGGAACATGAAATAATTTCGTAAAAAAATTGTAAGTTACAGCCCTGAACACATCCTGCCACTGTTTCTTCCTCTCATCCTTTTATTTCCTCTTTAGATCCACCATTTCTTTCATGATTATGTGTCTGGCATCATATAAACTGAGATTTACAAGCACAAATAACAGTGAGATGTTACTAATTTTAGGGCCAAACAAAGAATGACAATTGGCGCCAATTTCGGGACTTCCTTGACACTGCTCATGCGCAGTGGATAAAAAGTATGGAGGACCACATAGGACATTGAAATTTCGGATTTTGATGCAAATTTCGGGGATTGGGGGGCAAAATTTGTGTTTGGCCCTAGAATTTAAGGAGTTAGCACCAGCTAAGTCTGGGTCATTGGTACAGTATAAAAATATGGAAAGGGAGTGTTTCCTTTACGAATTGTAATATTGCTGCAAAATTTCAAGAGATTCGGTGAAAGCATTATTGAGTTATTACACCATGTAAAAAATTGCCAATTTTTTAAAGCTCCAAGTCCCATAACTCTGGAAAGAAAAAAACATAAAACCGTCAAACATGAAAGTGAGCTTTGTTTGATCAATTCCAATATTGTGTATAAATATTATGAGAATTGGTCAAAGGAAACTTGAGTTATTGTTTGAAATAGGAATATGCTGACAAACAGTCGTACAGATGGTCAGATGGACGGACATGGCTTGTCGTCAAATGGGAGCTTAATTTGATTAATCTCAATAGTGTGTATATAAATTATATAATATGTGAAAAATTGTCATTTTTTTAAGATTAAAGTATCGCACCTCCAGAATGACAAACCTGACAATCGTAAACATTGAAAGGAGTGTTGCCTTTACGAATTGTAAAATTACTATGGACAGATGAATGGATAGACTGACAGGTGAACAGACCTTGCAGTCAAAAGGGAGCTTCGTTTGATGAATCTCAATAGTGTGTATATAAATTATGAGAATTGGTCAAAACAAATTTGAGTAATATGATGTGAAAAATTGTCTTTTTTTTACAATTAAATGTCCCATAATTCCAGAATGACAAACCTGAAAATTGTAAAAATTGAAAGCGGTATTGCCTTTATGAATTGTAACATTGCTACAAAATTTCAAGAGATTCGGTGAAAGCATTACTTAGTTATTATACAACATGTAAAAAATTGCCAATTTTTTGAAGATTCAAGTTCCATAACTCTGGAAAGAAAAACAGAAAACCGTCAAAAGCAAAGGGAAGTTCATTTGATCAATTACAATATTAGGCCATACAAAGTTGATTGTCTGTTTCTCAGGCCATTTTTTTTTCAAAAAAGCATGTGGGCGAGCGTTTTTTTTTTTTTTTTTATTTTTTATTTTTCCCCAGAGGCATTTATAGAACATTTGCTTTATGTTTCAGGGTCTCAAATATACAGAATACTGCAAAAATAGTGTTAGATGTAAAGCTGTACATGTCAGAATAATGGTCTGACAGTCTGACTAATAACAAGAGGCACCACAGGGCCTGAAGCGCTCATCTTGTACAGAACACAATTTAAACAGAGGCCAAGAATGAGTCTACATAAAGCAAGCCATCTCCATAGGCTACACTGTCAATCCTTGAGTCCCTCAGGAGTGACAAAAATTATCTGGACATCATGCCTTTTCTTCAGTTGATCCTAAGTAAAATGTAGAGCTCCCCTATGAAGCCCCTTGATACAACCTATGTGGATTAATCTTAGTACCTCTAGAGGGTACTGAATACAAAATTTTTAATTCTTCAGCAAAAAGGCCAATTCCGGCTCCCATAGAGAGCCCAAATATTAACCCAGGCTCTTGATTTGAACACAGTTAAATCTGACTTCCCTGGAGATGTTGTGTACCGAATATGAAAGCATTCTGACTGTTGGATCTGAAGAAGAGAAATTGTAAAGAAATTTCTTTGAATTGCACTAAGTTCAAATTTGGGCTACCATAGCGAGCCCAAATATTAACCTATGGATCCAATTTGAACAAACTTGAATCTAACCCCCCTAGAGATGTTGTATACCAAATGTGAAAGCATTCTGACAAGTGAATCTGAAGAAGAAGATTTTTGAAGAAATTCCCTCATATTGTACTAAGTTAAGTTTCATGTTCCCATATGGAGCCCAAATATTAACCTAGGCACTCGAATTGAACAACCTGGAATCTGACCCCCGTAGAGGTGTTGTATACCAAATATAAAAGCATTCCGACAGGTGGATCTGAAGAAGAAGATTTTTAAAGAAATTTCCTCATATTGCCCAAAGTAAAAATTTGGGCTACATAGTGAGCCCAAATATATACCTAGGGATCTCATTTGAACAAACTTGAATCCGACCCCCATAGAGATGTTGCATACCAAATATCAAAGCATTCTGACTGATGGATCTGAAGAAGAAGATTTTTTTAAATTACCCTCCATATTGAACAAAGATAAAATTTGGGCTTCCGTAGGAAGCCCAAATATTAACCTAGGGACTTGGTTTGAACAATCTAGAATCTGACCCTCATAACAATGATGTATACCAAATATTAAAAGATTCTGACTGGTGGTTCTGAAGAAGAAGATTTTTAAAGAATATTCCCCATATTGCCCTATGTTAAAACTTCGGGCTCCTGTAGAGAGCCCAAATATGAACCAATGAGCTTTATTTCAACAAACTTTTATCTGACCCCCCTATGAATGCTGTATACCAAATATCAAAAGATTCTGGTCATTGGTTCTGGAGAAAAGATTTTTTTAAATTTTTGCAAATATGCTGACTCAGCATTTTTTCGATGCCCATTACAGAACACCCCAACATAACCGATGGCAATTTTTTTTTACCATTCAATTCTACTGGTCATAAGGATACTTCATACCAAATAAAAGCTCTCTGTTCCATGGGGTTTGGGAAATATGGGCGTTTGAAAATATTTCTATTTTTAGCTCCCAGGGTTCCCATGGGGATGCAGGAATTTTTTTTTTTGCATGGGTCAAGTACTTATGACCCAATACTACCACAAACCAAATTTGGTTCATACCGGACCATCGGTTCAAAAAATAGAAATTTGGGGCAGGGCCAAAAATCTTACCCCTCCTATTACAAAGCCAAATATTACTTCATGAACTTCGTTTGAACAAACTTGATTCTACACCTCATATGGAAGCTCCATAGCAAATATCAAGTCATTGTACACACTGGTTCTTGAGAAGAAGATTTTAAAAATATTTTGGAGCATTTCCCCCACTCCCTCCCTATGGGGCTGGGCATGCTGAGTTGAACAAAAATAAAATGCCCCTTTGGGACCATCACTCACACAAACTTTCACTTGATTTGGCCCAGTGGCTTTGGAGGAGAAGACCAAAACATGGTGTTGACGGACGCCGGACGGAGAGCGATGAGATTAGCTCAGCTTGACTTTGTCAAGATGAGCTAAAAAAAGGCACATGTATATTTTAAATAGAAGCTGTATTTTTATTTCAAATATTAATCCACAGCTACCTAATATTTCTTTTGTTCTCTGTCATGAAAACAAGCCCTATAAAATCACACCAAGTACGGTTTTGATGAGAACAGCTCAGTAAAACAGTGCCAATATCTGGATATTGGGACGGTTTTGAAACAGTCCCAATAACTAGATATTTGTACGACTGTCATGGTACTGTAATCATAACCATTCAAAAGTAAAGATGCTGTAAAGGAGGTGTGAAAAACTTTCTAACACATGAATTATCGACAACCTTTTCTCGACAGAGCTACTGAATTGAGTGTGCATCGTGTCCAAATTATAATGTACTTCTTAATTTTTTGTTGCTTTTAAAAACCAACAGCTTTGGTAACCTAAAAAGGACTCCTGTGGAAACCTCGGAAGTGAAGCAGTGCTTATTTGCTGTGGTAAACAAGTTCAGTTTTACTGGTAAAATAGGACCTGGTCACCAGTGCCCGGGGCAGAAGTCCCCTAAAATGGGCAGCATGGGTGTAAACGATTGGCTAAACTTGACTTTACACCTTTTTTTGAGGTCACAATTAGCCATAGCTGCAGAAAAGTGACCTTAAACACCAGTAAATAAATAAATAACCTAAAAAAACACCTTTTTTCAAATATTAAGACGGCAATCAGGCACCACCACCCGCCACCCCTGAGGGAAAGCGAACCTCTTCTTCAGACAAAAAAAAGAATTATTCTTCCAAATGCATTAAAAATGAACGATTATTAAATTTATCTGCCGCACTTTCAATGAGGCATTGAATAAGTGTTCCACCCTTGAGCTGAGACATTATATTAGCTAGAGAAAAAATTACGTCATGATGTGAGTTCACTTCGAAGCCACAGATGTGTTCACAATATCTGAACTCCTGATGCGTGTCATAACTTCAATGGACTTTCTAGCAAGCAAACAATGGGTTATGCCCATTTTGTTTTTCGGGGTAGAGCAAGCAAAAAGGGTTTTAAAATGTGGTTTTACTCGTGTCAAGCTTTCTAAAATATAATTTTTTTGACTTTTGTTAACATTGAGGGGCTGTGGATTAAATCACATATATCACTATTTTGTGTACTATATGGGTAAATAATTGTACAGTTGTGCAGGTGTCCTCCAATATTTGGACTCGGCTTCGCCTTGTCCAAAATATCTCCGGACACCTGCGCAACTGTACAATTATTTACCATATAGTACACAAAATAGTGATATATCTATTACAAACAAATCAACAAAAAAATACATCGTCTTGTTTCATTTAATATGCTTTCTACCATCTAATGTAGTCACCAGTGACGATACTCACATATTGCAATGGCCTCAACTCTGATATCAAAATCCCCCACCTGGCAACCCTAAATATCAAATTGGGGCTGAGAAGTTGGAGGGGGGGGGGGGGTGACATCAGAGTGAAGGGAGTTGAAATATTGTCTTCAGCAATGTTCACCAGATAATATCTGATGGAAATTATCCAGTGAACAATCGTTGAAGGCAGTATTTTAACTCCCTTCACTCTTGTGGCCAAAACCCCCAATTTCTCAACCTTAAATTAATATTAAATTGGGAGTTGAGAAGTAGGGGGGGTTGACATCAGAGTGAAGGGGGCTAAAATATTGCCTTCAACAATTGAAACAACAGTGTGAAAATATAAATGTTGAAATATCAAATGGCTGTCAACCTTGACCTGCACATTCGCGTTTCCAAGCATCTCAATGCTGAAATTGTGGAGTAAAAAACACAACCTGGAAACGAAAGTTTGTTGAAACCGGTCGTGAATATTGGTAAAATCCACCTACTTTATTAACATATGATGAAGAATAAGCTTGGAATGTGTTAATTTAGATGTCGCTAACGCAAGCGCTTGGTACTATCGATTTACCGAAATGAGCACTAAAAAAAGATTTTTGGGGGTCATAAAAAGGTTGCATGCACACCAAAAATGAGAAACAGAGGTCCTTGTTTTTATGGCCTCATGTATAAATATTTTGAGAATTAGTCAAAGAAAACTTGAGTTATCATACTACATAGGAATTTGCTGACGGAGGGATGGATGCACGGATGGACACCCCTAAAATTAGGGTTTATGTGGCTAAAATATTTGAGGAATTTAAAATGCATGGACAACCACTGAAAACTCTTTTTTAAGTCTAATTTCTGGGTGGTAGCAAACCCTAACCCTTTCAGCTTACTGAGCCTAACCTTAACCCTAGCCCCAACCCTAACATAAAATCCCTGAAAATACAATACCTTCTTTTTGTCATTTAGTAGCCATATAAACCATTTTAGCCACGTAACACATATTTTTAGACACATAAACACCAATTGTTAGTTCAAATTTATGTAACTAGTCACATAAATAAGACTAGACACATAAGATTGCTGTGTACTAGGCACATAAACCTGATTTGTTGGTATGGATGGGCGAACAGACGAATAGACAAATTATTATAGGGCTTCTGTCAAAAGTCGGCAGGGCCCTAAATAGTGTTTCCAAGGTAAAACTGTGACTTTGGTAATTTTTCTGTATTCCAGTGTAAAACTGAGCAATTCTATTGTATCTTGTTTGAATGATCTCATGGAGCTCTGTCAAACAAGATACAGTGGATCATGTGATTACACTACATGTAATTAATGAAGCCAAATAAGTTATATGCAATTTGTGCAATGCTGATTGCCAGTGATCAGACAATAGACCCTATGGTTGCGGGTGTCACCAAATTGTGGACTTATGTCGGATGAATGTAGAAAGATTGAAAGCAGAGCACAAAAATATCCCTGAGTAAAACAGGTTGTGATATAAAATGAAAAAGAAAGGAAAAAACAAAGATAACACACTGGTGATGCTGAGTCGATTTTTTTTCAAACCCGTAAGGCTTGTCATTACATGAAAATGTACTACAAGTAGTGGAAGACCAACCTGAAACAGTCGGATCGGGCTGGTTTTTGTAATTGACTTGTTCTCCGATCTCATTACAATGAGGGAAGGATTCAACCAATATACCTTAGTTATGATTATCAAAGCTCTAACAAACATCTTGATTGCTTAGATTACAGAATGACCTCAATGAGCTCAAGCAATTAACTGATTCAGATTGGTTGGATTACTGGTCTAATCTTTAGATAGAATTCTAGATATTTTGGCGCTTTTCCATATTTCCAAGGGCCATAACTCACAAAAGAATAATGCAATCAGCATGAAGCTCAAACTTGATCTGTAAGTCATCGTTCTATAGTAGGTTACCAAGAATGAAATCAATCGGTTGAAGCATTTCCAAAAAAAAGTTCGGAAGACTGAAGTATGACTGACAGACTGACTGACGAATGGACAGAGTGCAAATGAAACTTGATCTGTAAGTCATCGTTCTATAGTAGGTTACCAAAAATGAAATCATTCCGTTGAAGCGTTTCCAAAAAAAGTCCAGAAAACTTATATTTTGGCGTTTTTCCATATTTCCAAGGGCCATAACTCACACAAGAATATGGCAATCAGCTTGAAACTCAAACGTGATCTGTAAGTCATCATTCTATAGTAGGTTTCCAAAAATGAAATCATTCTGTTGAAGCGTTTCGAAAAAAAGTCAGGGAAACTGATATTTTGGTGCTTTTCCATATTTCCAAGGCCGTAACTCACACAAGAATAATGCAATCAGCCTGAAACTCAAACCTGATCTGTAAGTCATCGTTCTATAGTAGTTTATCAAAAATGAAATCATTCCGTTGAAGCGTTTCCAAAAAAAACTCTGGAAAACTAAAGTGTGACTGACAGACGGATGGACAGACTGACTGATGGATGGACAGAGTGCAAACCTATAGTCCCCTCCGGCGATGCTGGTAGGGGACTTAAAAAAAAAAAAAAATGATGTGCGTCATCTTTCCATAATGTCTGATTAATGTTGAAAATTTGAAATGCCAACATTCAACCATCTCTGAGATACAGGTGGTAACAGGTAAGAGGGACAGACAGACTGACAGACTGTTGGACAGAGTGTCATCCATAAGTCTTCTTCAAGGTGAAACTGTGGGGGACTAATTAATCAAGTTTTTTAATATTAAATATCCATTGCTCTACTAGGTAATACAAGTCTTTTTGTAATGGGCAGAAAAATCAGCTGCACCAAACAAAAAGTTATATAAACATACATATATCAAAAATACAGGCACATATGCCCCTTTCTTAACAGGGACAAAAATATAAACAAGTTTATCTACTGACCCCATCTCCTAGGACCAGCCTACCCTCTGCATCTGTGTTGTTGATCTCCACTGTTCTACAAGAGTAAAAGGTAAAAGCCAGTGTTGAATAAAATAAACAAATTACCATCAAATCATATAGCAAAAACAATGTGGTTGTACCCTTTTGTAAATTATTAGAGAACAAGAGCACCGGGTAGCGGGACAATATATGCCAGTTTTGTATTTTTGAAGGGTTGGGGTAAGGATGGGGATGAGGGTGAAAATTGTTTGGATCAACCCCATATTCGAACTTGACCTGTATTTTGTTGTGATTAAACAACATACCAAGTTTGGAACCAATCGGAAAACAAACTAGAGGAAGTGATTGTAACTTCGGAACAATACACAGGATTTTCCTTAGTGGTTTTACTCACTGTTCTACTCAGCAAGTCCATAGGGGGCTCGATACCAAATAAAAATTTGAATTTTTTTCGGTTTCGTGAAATGTTTTAGCAGAAAGGTGTTAACGAACTACCATTTTGTGCCCTTGATTAATAGAGAAGTGTATTACAGTCATTCCTGTGAAAAGTTCAAGTCAATCGCCCCTTCCAGTCCAAAGATATCGGCTCCCGCACATTTGGGCATTTTTGGGCGGTTTTGGCTGGAAAAACATTTTCCGCAATATGCGGATAGTTTTATTTACGAGAACTAATGAATCTAGACATAATAAAGTAAAAAAAAAACCACAAGAACATTTTTTTCAATTTTTGGTCAGTGTCCCGAAGCCATGTTTGACTGCTAGCAGAAGCCAAACGAAGAACAACTCCAATTCCAAAAGACGATAACTTTTCATGTACACTGTGAATTCAACATATCTAACCTTAGAAGCTTTCAAATCATCCCTGTTGTTGAGTACTCACACGGCAAAGTAGCCCGGTCGTAACAACAATTTCCGACTTTTGGTCGAAAATTTCAAAGTCCGAAGCAGACCGAAAATTTTCAGTGTGAAAAAAAAAAAAAAAAATTTTTTTCGTCTCAAAATTGAATGAAATGCATAAAAAACGGAAAAATTTTTTTTGATTTTTTGGCCGCCATTTTGGATTAACGAAAAATCGAAACAAAATTCTTTCGATTTTTCTTATAAAGCGGTATTCTGCCTTCAAATTGGATCCCTTTTAGAGGACTCATTATATTTAAAACTCGATATTTCAATCCAAAATGGCTGATTTTCGAGATAACTTTCCGTTTTGTGAAAAATTTTGGCAGAAAACATAAAAAATGGAAAAAAATACTGATTATGTTTGTTTTAGACAAGAGTAATTCTGACAAGTCTGTCAAGAAATTAAGTCGATAGCTTTTTTCCTTCATGAGACATTGGGCTATAAATGTTTGGGCGTTTTTGGGCATTTTTGCCCAACAAGAAACATTTTGCCCCAAATACTGATGGTTTTATTTATTAGGACTCATGGCCGTCATTGATAGCTTTTATTTATGAGAAATAATGCATGCAGACATAAAAAACTAAAAAAAAACACAAGAAAATTCTTTTCAATTTTTGGTCCGTGTTCCGAAGCCATGTTTCACTGCTAGCAGAAACCAAATTAAGAACAACTCCATTTCCAAAAGATGATAACTGTTCATGTACACTGTGACTTCAACATTTCTACCCTTAGAAGCTTTCAAATCGTCCCCCTTGTTGAGTACTGTGATGGCAAAGTAGCCCGGTCGAAACAAAAATTTCCGACTTTTGGTCGAAAATTTCCAAGTCCAAACCGAAAATTTTTCTGGTGGAAAATTTTTTTTTTTTTCGTATCCAAATGGCCTTAAACGCATAAATAACCAAAAATAAAAATTTGATTTTTCGGCAGCCATTTTGGATTGATGTCGGAAATTCGAATCGAAATTTTTTCGATGGTTTTTACAATTCGGTGATACAGTCTTCATATCTAAGCCATTTTAGATGGTTCAGCATATACCTGTCCCGAGATTGAGTTCAAAAATGGTAAAATTTTGAATTTATTTTCGTTTTGAAAAATGTTTTGGCAGAAAGGTGTTAACTACATACATTTTTGTAACATATGCTCATACAGGTGTGTATTGCTGACATGTCTGCGAAACTTTCAAGTCAATCACCCTTTCCAGAAAATAATCAATGCAATAACAAATAGATTTTCCCTTTAGGAAAATCAAAATAATAAAAGTTATCATCCGGAAACCAAATATTTGATACATTCTATGTCCAACAAGGTCCATAATTCAGGGGAACTTCGATGTTCGAACTGACCCCATATTCGAACTTGACCTGTCTTTTGTTTTGATTAAACCACATATCAAGTTTAGGAGACAATCGAAAAAAAAATACCAAAGTTATCATCTGGAAACCAAATGTTGACGAATGGACAGACCGATGGATGGACAAATGGATGGACAAATGGACAGACAGACAGATTCCATAATTCGACAGTTTTTCAACAGGTGTATAATAAAAAAAATCAGTTAGGCCATACTAAAGTTATAATCCGGAAAACATAAAATGCACAAATTCAAGAGAAATAACTCTGGAAAGGTGCGTGCAATTTTGGCCGAAAGTGAACTTGAGCTGTGCTTTGTGGTCATAAACAAAATCTGAGAATTTGAAACAAATTAGTCAAGGCAAACTAAAGTTATCATCCGGAAACCACATAATTCACAAATTTGCAATCATTCAAGGGGAATAACTATGGAAAGGTATATGCGATTGTGGTCAAAAGTGAACTTGAGCTGTATGTTGTGGTCAAAAACAAAAAACTGAAAATTTGAAATGAATCGGTCAAGGCAAACTAAAGTTATCGTCCGGAACCGAAGAGTTGGGCTAAATTCCCATAAATAAAGTGCCATAACTCTACTGCAAATGGGCCACTAGAAACGGAAATCGAACCCATCCTGTATTTTGTCATACTAAATCCACATGCCAAATTTAACTCAGCTCAAACCATTACAACTAAAGTTATCTCCCGGAAACGAAATGTGTCCACGGACGGACAGACATCCAGACGGGTGGAGAGACCATTCACATAATACGTCCCGTTTTTGAAACGGGTGTATAAAATCAACATCTGAAAAATCCGTCAAGGCATTCGGCTTTAAATGAACGGAAACCCATTTTTTTTTCAAAAATTGTGTTTTCAAAGGGCCATAACTCTGCAGCGGATGGAATGACAAACACCAATGTCGAACTTGATCTGTATTTTATTGCTACAAACAACATCTGAAAGTTTGATGTCGATCCGTCAAGGCATTCGACTTTAAATAAAGGGAAACCAATTTTTTTCGAATGATTGTGTTTTCAAAGAGCCATAACTCTGCCGTGGATGGACTGAGAAACACCAATATCGAACTTGACCTGTATTTCATTGCTAAAAACATCTGAAAAATTTGGTGTCAATCCGTCAAGGCGTTCAGCTTTAAATGAACGGAAACCAATTTTTTTAGAAAAATTGTGTTTTCAAAGGGCCATATCTCTGCACCAGATGGACCGAGAAACACCAATATCGAACTTGACCTGTATTTTAATGCTAAAAACAACTTCTGAAAGTTTGATGTTGATCCGTCAAGGCGTTCGACTTTAAATGAATGGAAACCAAATTGTTTACGGACAGACAGACGGACTGATAACATAATACAACCGTTTTTTAAACGGGCGTATAAAAAGTACTGGGCTGGCCATTTTGCCTAATGTCAGTTCAACTCAGAACAGTTTTGTTCGCATGTCAATCTGCCTCTGTGCATTCATCACTGACCTTCAAGTTTCACTTCTATCAGCTTTCATTGCAAACAGTAGAATATTATTTAATCCCTATCCCTAAAGTGTTTGGGGATTTAATGCTTTCATTTTTATTTTTTTATTATACTACTCAAGGTTTGCTAAGCACCAAGTATATCCAACTACCTGTTTTACGTTTTAGTTCTGGAGAAAAAGGTTTTGAGAATATTACCAATTTTGCAAAATGTTAAAATTTGACCCCACCCCCCCCATAAGGAACACAAATATCAGCCCAGGAACTTTACTTGAACAAACTGAATCTGAACCCTCAAAGGAAGCTGTATACCAAATATCAAAAGATTCTGACTGTATCTCAAGAAGCAGATTTTTGAAGATTATTCCTCATATTGGACTAAGTTAAAATTCAGGCTCCAATAAAGGGCCCAAATATTAACCCAGGGACTTGAACTGAACAAACTTAGCTCTGACCTCCCTAAGAATGCTGTATATCAACTATGAAAAGATTCTGAGAAGTGGATCTGAAGAAGAAGATTTTTAATGATTATTCTTCATAATGCACTAAGTAAAAATTTGGGCTTCCTTATATTAACCCAGGCACTCGATTTGAACAAACCTGAATCTGACCCCCCTAGAGATGTTGTATACCAAATATGAAAGCATTCTGACTAGTGGATCTGAAGAAGATTTTTAAAGATAATCCCCCATATTGTAATAAGTTAAAATTCTACCCCCCCCCCCCCCCCCCCCCCAGAGATGTTGTACACCAAATAGGAAATGATTCTGACTAGTGGAATAAGAAGCCCACATATTAACCTTGGCACTCGATTTGAACAAACTTGAATCTGACCCCCTAGAGATGTGGTACACCAAATATGAAAGCATTCTGACTAGTGGATCTGAATAAGATTTTTGAAGATAATTCCCCAAATTGCAATAAGTTAAAATTCTGGCTTCTATAAGAAGCCCAAGTATTATCCAAGGGACTTGATTTGAACAATCTTGAATCTGACCCTCATATCAATGATGTATACCAAACATTAAAAGATTCTGACTGGTGGTTCTGAAGAAGAAGATTTTTAAAGATTATTTCCCATATTGCCCTAAGTTAAAATTTGGGCTTCTGTATTGAGCCCAAATATGAATTATTATTTATTGGCGTTTAAGGTCACATATTTTTGCACAATGGCTAATCATGACCACAACATGAGTATCAACTCAAGACCAGGAGTGAGCATTAACTGGTAGAGTGCTGGAAGCCCTATTTTGGGCTTTACTAAAAGTGACCGGCAATAACTGTCTGTAGCTACATTCTGCATGAGGAAGCCTTTATTATCCCTGATATGAATCAGATTTTTTAAATAATACCTTGCACTCTGACATTTAATTGGATAGTGCCTATAAGGCACTATCCAATTAAATGTAATAGAGCAGTATATGATGAGCTTTGATTTGTTGTCAGAAAAAACTCAGCACTTTACCAGTTAATAAGCCATGGTGCCCATTTCAGAGAGGGTTTGCAGCTCCCAAGCATTGGTGACTGAGTCTTATTTTACCAGTAAAACAGAGCCTGTTTACCACAGTGAACAGGCACTGCTTCACTTCCCGGGGTTCCTGCAGGGAGGCCCAAATATGAACCAAGGGACTTCATTTTAACAAACATGTATCTGACCCCCTATGGATGCTGTGTACCAAATATTACAAGATTCTGATGAGCGGTTCTGGAGAAAACATTTTTTTTAAATATGCTGACACAGCATTTTTTCGATGCCTCCTATAGAACACCCTGACACAACCGATGGCAATTTTTTTTAATATTCAATTCTACTGCTCCTAAGGATGCTTCATTCCAAATAACACCTCTTTCTTCTGTGTGGTTTGAGAAATATGAGCTTTTGAAAATATTTCTATTTTTAAAAAAATTTTGGCATGTGTCAAGTACTTATGATTTTATAATACCAAAATTTGGTTCAAATCAGACCATCAATTCAGAAAATAGAAATTTGGGGCGGAGCCAAAAATC
The DNA here is from genome assembly GCA_031216915.1 of Pictodentalium vernedei. Lineage (NCBI taxonomy): Eukaryota > Metazoa > Mollusca > Scaphopoda > Dentaliida > Dentaliidae > Pictodentalium > Pictodentalium vernedei. Next base: position 404,602,466 of record CM062295.1, read on the forward strand.
TTGCCCCTCCCATTACAAAGGCAAATATTGCTCCATGAACAGTTCGAACAAACTTGATTCTACACCACAAAATGAAGCTACATACCAAATATCAAGTCATTGTCCCCACTGGTTGATGAGAAGATTTAAAAAAAAAAAATTGGAGGGAATTTCCCCCACCCCCACCCTATGGGGCTGGGCAAGTTGATTTGAAAAAAAAACAACAAAATGCGAAGTCAGATCGAGCAATCACCCCAAATTTAACTAAAATTGGTTCAGTGGTTTAGGAGGGGCAGGTTCAAACACCATGTTCACAGACGACTGTCGGTGAGTGATCACTAGATCTCATCCTGGCTTTCAGTCAGGTGAGCTAATAAATTAAAAACACACAAAGTGCTCCAGTTAGAGAGAATAACATGTTTTCTGTGAGTGTGAGTCTGGGTTTGGTAACCATGCAGGCTCATTCTCCCTGGCAACCATGCTCAGGCATGTACACAGAAATGAAAGCAAACTGAAAAAGGGGGTACCTTGATTCTTTTCAGAGCTCTTCTGAGTTTTGAGGGCAAGTGAAAGTACAAGAAACACTCATCTACTTACTCGCTCTAGTGCAAAGGCCTAGATAAGCAACCTAGAGTATTCGTGCTTATTTCATAAACATTATTCCATTGTGCTGATGAGGTGCTGTGATGTAACACACTGATGGACAGGTCTCAGAGTGCACTTTCCAACAGTTTTAAATCACAGCATTCAATCTCCAGTCAATGAACACAAAGTTTTCTTTTGTTTTTATTTTTAATTTTTATTGCAGTTTAAGGACCCTTTGAACAGCTAGGGTTACAGCAGACAATGACTGATAAAATTCAAGGCAATTCAAGGAGGAGTCTTGATATTTTTCTGCATTTTTCAACACTTGACATTAGCTAAATTTAAGGATTTTCAAGGCTCTGCCTTCAATTGCCCTAAGACCCTCTGGTTGTTACTCTCTTTTCCCACTTCCCTTGAAGGGAAGTGGAAGGTGGGATTAACAAGTGCAGGGTCCTAGTTTGGAGAACATTTCACAAAATATGGCATATATAGGCCTGCACAAATTGAAAATTAAGGCAACCTGTTTATGGGCTCCCCTAATTATTTTAAGGTAACCCTTTGAATTAAGGCAACCCATTTCAGCATTGCACAGTAATAATGTTGAACGGGAACCATTTAACATGTTAATAGTGTGCCACTAAAATAATATCTCTTTACTGTTGCTCTAAACAGAATCCATGCAAATTTCCACTTTCAGTTTCTTAGAAAAGTAAAGCAGACATTGGACAAGAGTTTCAATTTTCAGACAGTGACCGACAGATTTATTGATCAGTTTGAGTTCTACAATTTAGTACAAATTAATTAAGCTGAAACAGCACTTAACTGTTCCCTGTGCCTACAGCACGCCACAATTAAACAAATCTCCATCATGGGTAAAGTATGTGTTAATGATTCAATTTTAAAAAGAAAGAGGTTGAATTATATTGTAAGATCGCGTCGGTGTACACCGTAACATATGCTAACTCAGCTGCTTTGCTGTTCAGTTTGTTTACAAACCTGAAGTGCCACCACGAGATGATTTCCTCATGGCTGATACTTTACCAATTGATAACTACAAAATTAGAGGACTGTAACTGATGCATGAAAATTTTATTCTTTTCAGCTGGAAGAAATTATTCCTTCAAATAAATACATTTATAACATGGTTTCAGCAACCCAAAACCATCAGTTGCACCATTTTATTTTGACAATGTTATTAATTACTTTAGCCCACTGCTTGGGAAGAATCATCGATGTCATGCGCGATCATATTGAGAACTAGAAGGTTAAGGTATCTTGCGACAAAAATAAAACATTCAATGATGAATGCGCAGTCTCCACAGTTATTTATTGTATGAGAGGTTAACCCTAGCAATAGTAAATACGTCACACATATGATCTCACACATTTGCTGGGGATTTCCACACACGTTGTACAAGTAACAACCATACTTTCGCAAGTAATCAATCAAACTAGTGTCGACCGGTCTCTATGTATAAACAATAAGAACAAGAGGCCCCAAGGAGCCTTAATCGCTCACCGGCCAAAGTGGTTCAAAGACGTATTTGGGAGTCACATTCAGTTAGACATGGTTCATCAACACAACAAAGGAATGAAGTCATGAGGGGCAAATTTTATGGAACTACGGCCATGGCTTGAACAAACTTGAATCTTACCCCCTTAAGAATGCTGCTTACCAAATATCAAAAGCATTCATCTGCTGGATCTGAAGAAGAAGATTTTTAAAGAAAATTCCTCATTTTGAACTAAATTATCTTTTGGGCTCCCACAGTGAGCCCAAATATGAACCTAGGGACATGGCTTGAACAAACGTGAATCTCACCCCCCTAAGGATGCTACACACCACATATCAAAACATTCCGATTGCTGGATCTGAAGAAGAAGACTTTTTAAGAAACTTCCTCATTTCGAACTAAGTTACAATTTAAGCTCCCACAGTGAGCCCAAATATGGACCTAGGGACATAGCTTGAACAAACTTGAATCTCACCCCCCTAAGGATGCTGCATACCAAATATCAAAACATTCCGACTGCTGGATCTGAAGAAGAAGATTTTTAAAGAAAAATTCCTCATATTGACTAAGTTATAATTCAGGCTCCCACAGGGAGCCCAAATATGGACCCAGGGATTTGGCTTTAACAAACTTGAATCTCACCCCCCTAAGGACGCTACACACCACATATCAAACCATTCTGACTGCTGGATCTGAAGAGGAAGATTTTTTAAGAAAATTCCTCATTTTGAACTAAGTTACAATTCAAGCTCCAACAGTGAGCCCAAATATGGACCTAGGGACATGGCTTGAACAAACTTGAATCTCCCCCCCCCCCCCCTCCTCTAAGGATGCTGCATACCAAATATCAAAACATTCTGACTGCTGGATCTGAAGAAGATTTTTAAAGAAAATTCCTCATTTTGAACTGAGTTATAATTCGGGCTCCCACAGTGAGCCAAAATACGAACCCAGGGACTTGGCTTGAACAAACTTGAATCTCACCCCCCTAAGCATGGTGCATACCCAATATCAAAAGATTCTGCCTGCTGGATCTTTAGAAGAAGATTTTTAAATAAATTTGCTTGAAATGCACTAAGTTCAAATTGGGCTCCTATACTGAGCCCAAATATGAACCAAGGGGGCCGATTTAAACAAACTTGAATCAGATCCGCCCCACAATGTTGCATACTAAATATCAAAAGATTCTGCCTGCTGGATCTGGAGAAGAAGATTTTTGAAGAAATTTGCCTGAAATGCACTAAGTTCGAATTCGGGTTTCTATACTGAGCCCAAATATGAATCCAGGGGACCGATTTGAATAAACTTGAATCAGATCCACCCCACAATGTTGCATACCAAATATCAAAAGATTCTGCCTGCTGGATCTGGAGAAGAAGATTTTTTAAGAAATTTGCCTGAAATCCACTATGTTCGAATTCGGGCTTCTATCCTGAGCCCAAATGTGAATCCAGGGGCTAATTTAAACAAACTTGAATCAGATCCACCCCACAATGTTGCATACCAAATATCAAAAGATTCTGTATGCTGGATCTGGAGAAGAAGATGTTTTAAGAAATTTGCCTGAAATGCACTAAGTTCGAATTTGGGCTTCTATGGTGAGCCCAAATATGAATCCAGTGGGCCGATTTGAACAAACTTGAATCAGACCCATACCAAGATGCTGCATACCAAGTATCAAAAGATTCTGCCCACTGGTTGTGGAGAAGAAGATTTTTTAATAATTTTTCTATAATTCATACAGTGCTATCAGATTTATGCCCCATACAGAGCCCCCAAGGGACGTGGCCATTTCATTTGAATAAACATGAATTGCCATATAGTAATGAACATCTACATGAAGTTTCGTGAAAATCGGACCAGTGGTTTCAGAGGAGAAGTCGTTTGAAAAATGTTCATGACGACGAACGACAAGTGATAAGTTGAGCTCCCTTCGGTGAGCTAAAAAGGCGACGGCTTTCAAGTCTTGTATTCACTCAGATACTTCAGAAACACAGCTGAACATTTGGGTGAATGGGAAACAGCTTGCCATAAAAAAATTAGGGCTACCTTTAGGCGAACGAAATGACCGTTCGCCCAATTTGTGCAGACCTGATATGAAACTATATAGTTACTACTCCGATTATGCACAGTTTTTAATTTGTGAATATTCAAGGCTTTTCAAGGCCTCCTGGCCATTATTCCAGGATTTTAAGACATTAAATGGCCTATACATGTAGTCAAATTCAAAGTCATTCCTTGAATCTAATGCCTATAGAAACCCTGCACATCATGTAGGACAGTTTTATGGGTGCAGGAAGCCAGAGAACCAAGAGAATCACTGAGCAGTGGCATGCAAATATCAACTCCCTAACATACTAATCGAGCACAAGCACAGTAAGCAGTGGATGAAGGAAAGTCCATCATCAATGTGTAGTATGCCTTAGTACACAGCAACACTGTGCCTCCTCAACAGATTATCATTCTGGAAAATATAACAAATGAATATGAAGGGCAATTTGAATAAACAATCTTCTTATTTGTCTCAGCAGGGAGTAATTTAAATGGTATCGCATTGTAAGGCTTGGTGTTTTGAAAACTGGAGCAGAGTTGTTGGTAGCTTTCCCTAATATTTTTCCAGGCGGTGGTGCTATCCTTGATTGCAAATTGCTCACTAATCTTTAACATCATATGTAACAGGGACAATCAACAAGTGATCACTTCAAGTACTCTCAGTTGCCTGAATATACCCATTCCAGCAATTTGAAAGTTGAAAATTTACGCACGTGTATCAAATTCAAAGAATCTATACTAGAACACATTTGTGTATATGAGGTCGCGTTTTCATGATTAGGTAAAAAAATTACTCAAAATTATTTTAGTGTGTGTTTGTTTTATTTATTCTATATATCCGAGAATCAAGATATACCGGTAGTTAAATGTAAAAGTCCTGTTCACAAATTTGCGTAAAACATAGCTTAACTTGCAGGAATGTGTACACGCATGCACAATGAATGGGACCTTTTAGCCCCGAAATATTGTGCTAAAAATGTCGGGAAAGTTTTCAAGAATCTACATGTGTTTGGGAACAGAATGTCACAATGTCACATGTTTGACGATAACACTAAAAGTAGGAAGTAGGTGTAGGAATGACAGGTATAATCAGTTATAAATTTTCAAGAAATAAAATTAACATTTTTTTTCTTTCTTTTTCGTTTTTTTAAGGTTAGGGCTATATTATTGAGAAACTGTTTACCAGTAAGTTTGAAGTGTTGCGTCAGTGAAATAGGCCTGCAGCTGCAGAAAGGCAGTTGAGCATGCTACTCGGGAGTTTCACAACTACCCCTACCCAGTGGTCTAGTGCCCTAATCAGCTTGTATTAATCATTCTTGTGTAGGCACAGTATGTTGATATTCGATGGACAATTTGGGTCAATTAATATTTTGATAACTAAAAAGCCATTATCCTGTGATTAAAAACATAGAAAAACAAACTTTAATTTTTATTTGTCATAATATTCTGTTTTTCAGTCAAATGGAGTCATTCAAATGTGGCCACTGTTCATCACTTTGAGTTGGAGTCGGAGACAATTTTTCCCTACTCAGTTTGATGCCGACACTCATCGCGTCAACATGAAAAACACGTATTCTTAAGTGATAAACCACTGGACGTGTTATGTGCTGTCAGATATTTGTCATTGGGACTGGGAATTCTTAACTGACAGGTGGAAATAAATGATACACTGTTTTATTCCTTTACGGGTGTGGCCTCATGCAAGGACTATATGAAGACGATATGGATACAAACAGGGTTTCGAAAATTCCAAATCCATCATTGGGTGGGGAGCACTCTAAATACTGTAGGCTTTCTGAGGACGAATCGGTGCAACCTCTGCTGCTTCTGTCATGGATAAATATATCTTCGAAAAAGCCCAGAGATTGAGGGGCACTCCAGTACATGTGATGTGACTGTCAAGGCTACATAATGTAATTCTTTTTGGAAAAACATTCAGAAAACAGAGGGGGGCATACCTTTAACAAACTTTAAACTACTTACCTGATACTCCAATCAAAATTTTATCCTGACAAGTTTGCTTGGGGGTGCTCTTAGTTAAACTCTGGTTAAACTCTGGTTATCCCACCCAAGTAAATAAACCCTGTAATCACGAAATGATGCAGTTTCCCCCACCCCACGCCCCAACCAAAAAAAGAAGAGAAAAAACTACCTGTGAAGATATAAAATCATTCCGTTACATGAATTTGGGTATTCACTTTGTTATTTAGTAAGCTGTTCTGATGGAGTGTTAAAGTTAACACATCTAGAGGCTACTATATGTGTAAGACGGTTTATATGATGATCAATAGCTGCTTGAACTTTGATTGTATCTCTGGTCAGTACTCTCATTTAGTGAATGTCTATTGAAATATTAATTCAACCGTTTTTTGTTTTTTTTAATTACTGAACAAACTACTGTAATTAGCCAGTTGTGCAAGCTGTGACAAGTGAATTTTTTTTTATCTATAGACAATTTTTGTTGGGAGCATGTCAAAAACTGTCGGCTCTTAGAATTCATGCAGTGAATTGTTTCCCCAAGTTAAAAACGACTGCTCCTGAATTGCATTTGTCTGTTTTCGTAACCAGTTGGTTATCTGTAATACCAATCTGGACACTAGAACTGGGTGGTTAACCACAACCACAGCTCAGGATTTGTAGTGAGAAACTACCGAAAATCACAACCGTGTGCCAATAAACACAACTGCAAATTCTGATTTAAAATTCCTGCCTGTTTTAAATTACTGTGCAAAGAACTGAATTACCAAAATGATCACATAATTCACTTTACAATAAATGCAATATATTCGAATCTGCAGGCCACCGTCAATAATTGATGTTTACGTTTGAATGGAATTAAAAAACAAAACTGTTGTACACTATACTTGCACCAATGACATTTCCAAGACAGTAAACCAAGATTTGAGGCTTTCAGTATCAATACACGAAACTTGACACAATATTCATTAATATTCATGGCCTGTCAACACCAAGGCTAAAGCATTGTAAAATGTTCATCTGTTTAACAAATGAGGCTTCCTTTGATGAACTATAATTTGCCACTTGCTCTTCATTTATACTGTGTGATATCTTTATTTCTACACTTAATGCAAGTCATCCATCCCATGACAAACCTTACCTACCTGGCATGGTCGGGAGTAATCAAATTACTCTCATAGCAATAAAGCATAGCAGGCTTTTAAGAAACTGTTACTCCATACAATTAGTATAGGAAACAGGCTGGAAAACAACCCCTAGAATGTGAAACTAATTGAATCTACACCTAGAATAACTAGAGGTACTGTGAGCAAACTCACAAAGACCCCCCCCCCCCCCCTCGCGCCTGAAATGTATAAGTTAGATTATCTCCCCTTGGAAATGTCAGAACAGAATTATATTGCTTCATGCACATCTTCATATGGAGTTCTTCCATTGTGTAAAGTTTCATGAAAATTCGTCAAACGGTTTAGGAGTTGCGCTTACAAGGATGGACAGAGGGTATAAGTTAGATTATCTCCCCTTGGAAATGTCAGAACGGAATTATATTGCTTCATGCACATCTTCATATGGAGGTCTTCCATCGTGTAAAGTTTCATGAAAATTTTTCAAACGGTTTAGAAGGAGTTGCGCTTTCAAGGATGGACAGACGGACAGATGAACAGACAGATGCTCCAACATTTCAGGTTTATGGGCTACCAAAAAAAAACATTTTGAAAGTCCAAAACCTTATTTTACCCAGAACCCCACCCCCTCCACCCTAGAACTTATATTTAACCCTAACCCCACCCCTCCACCCAAAAACCACACCCTAACCCTACCCCACCCTAAAAGCCCACCCCTGACCCTAACCCCCACCCACCCCCGGGACCTAACTCCCCAACCTTAAGCCCTACTCTGGGGCTACCCCTAACCCCACCCCACCCCTGACCCAACCCCACCCTAGCCAAACCAATAGGATTAGGAGCTATTTTTCGGTTTAGGGACTACTAAAACTAAAACCCCACCCCTGACCCCAACCCTCCCCCCTCCCCAGGACCTAACCCTCTCCCAACCTTAAGCCCTACTCTGGGGCTACTCCCAACCCAACCCCACCCCACTCCTAACCCTAACACTACCTTAATTTGGAGGTAGCCCCTAATAATAGTATTCCCTAAACCCCCAATGTTGGCCCGGATAGACGGACGGACAGGGTGATTCCTATATACCCCCCAAACTTTGTTTGCGGGGGGTATAATAAAGCATTCTAAATTCAAGCATTCCATTTCCATCTCTGATACATTCCAGTAAATCGAATGAGACTGTAGTTAGCACATTCATCTTAAAAACAAACCAGAACCAGGGTTATAATTTCCCCAAGCAACTTAATGCGAGTCATTCATCCCTTGATGTTGGTTAGTAGTAGTGTTCGGGCTTTTCACCCCTCATTTGGGGGATCTCATCAGGGGATCTCATGTGACGTCACAGTCACGTGACCCAGTGGCACCATGTTGTGTTGTCATGGTAACCCGCGTGAGCGGCCATGTTGTGACGTCATCTCCATTGTGATACGTGGTGTTAGTGCGCATGCGCAGCGCGTGTTGTTAGGGTGATACGTGTTTCCGTTGTCCATTTTGTATACTGGAGGCCGCCATCTTGGTTTCTATGGTAGCACGTGATTGCTATGTTACCAATGGCTTCTAACAAGACAGGGGTATGTTCGAAGGTGTGTTCCTTTGTAGAAGAGTAAATCTGATTACCACAAACAACCCGACAATCCCTCCAAATCACCAAAATCCACCCAAAATCACCGAAATTGACTTTATTTGATACGGATTTCCCATGTTATTGGTTTTATTGACTTAGCACGTAGTGCCATAGTACTAAGGGGGTATAAGGGGTGCATTCGATTGAACAGGAGTAATGTTCTGGCTTTAAATTCACCCAGATTCCCTTTTTGGATCCCTATCCCATGACGTTGTTCCCATTAAAAGACACGTTCCTTTGGTCATTACCCAGAATTCTCTGCTTCTGTCTATATATGCAATACTTTTCGTCTATCTGGCCCAGTTTCTTTGTTCTAGAGTATACTCCAATAGCGTAGAAGAGCCTATTAACTGGAACAGCTTTGCTTATTATTACTATATTTAGCTATTCTAGTCTATTCTTGTTAGTTCTGACCCTATTCCAAGTACTCTTGTTGTTTCATTTATCTAGATCATTTATATAAATTATAACTAACCAATCAGATTGCTTGATTTCCCATAACCTGTATGCAGAGTTATCTCCCTTCTGTACAACAAAAGCCAATATCATTCCCAAAGCCAATAAGCTATCGAGCAGTTACTGATAAGTCATTGCTCGAACGACTCGAAGCTCATTGAGCAAGTGAGCCTTAGAGCAATTGCTCGATCGAGTGACTCGGAATATTGCTCGAATGACTCGAAGTCCGTCGAGCAAATGAGCTATCGAGTAATTGCTCGTTTAAGTGACTCCTCGAAAGACTCTTCGACTCATTTCAGTATTTGAGGATACCTATGGCCCGGCATTGTATTATTTGAGGATACCTATCAAGGATACCTTTTATAGGATACTTATCTGAGGATACTATTACCTATATCACAAGGCATACCTATCCCAAATATCCCTTATAAGCTATGGAGCAAGAGAGTAATTGCTCCATGAGCAATTGCTCGATCGACTCGAAGCTCATCGAGCAAATGAGCCTAAGAGCAATTGCTCGATCGAGTGACTCAGTATATTGCTCGAACGACTCGAAGCTCATCGAGCAAATGAGCTATCGAGTAATTGCTCGCTCGAGTGACTCCTCGAACGACTCATTTCAGACAAAAGGGGTGCCGAAGGCCATATGTTTTCCAAAAAGGGGTGCCGAAATTGGGGTGCCTTCTGGAGAATCCCTTTTTTGTCAAATGAGCTATCGAGTAATTACTCGATCGAGTGACTCGACATGCTGCTCGAACGACTCGAATCCCATTGAGCAAATGAGCTAATGAGCAATTGTTCGTTCGAGTGACTCCTTGAACGACTCTTAGACTCATTTCAGAAAAAGGGATTCCATAGCCATAGCCGTTTTCGAAAAAGGGATTCTTAAAAAGGGATTCTGTAAAATGGGATTCCTATTCGTGTCCGTAAAATTTGGATTCCGTGTTTTAACATCGACACTCGAGGGTATTCCCCTTCCCTATTGGAAGAATTCAGTTTAATGGGTTGTATTCTCGAGTTCAAATTCAGATCACCTTCGTTAAATTTTCATTAAGTTTAAAATTTATTAAGTTAAACTTTGTTCAGTTCAAAAGGGAGTGTTAATACCTTCATTTAGGTTATGGTTCAAAAATTCATTCAGTTCAAGGGTGTTAATACCTTCATTTAGGTTATAGTTAAAAACTTTCTGGACTTCAAAGGGGTTTTAATTACATCAAGTTCATTCAGTTGAAAACTTTGTTCAGTTCAAAGGGTTCATTCAGGTTTGTTCAATTTAAGGGGGTTAACATTGGGTTATATTTAAGGGTTATAGTTCATTCAGTTGAAAACTTTGTTATGGTCAATTCACTTCGATAACTTCATTGGATCTTTGTTCACTTTGTTCTGTTCCCATCCATCTTGATTGTATTGGATCTTTGTTCACTACGACTTCATTCAAACAGGTGTCTTGTATCTGTTCATAATTCAGATCTGTTCAGTCTGTCCAACTAGTTCGATCAATCCGACTAGTTTGACATTCTTTCACTTTGTTATGTTTACTTCGTTGTTTTGTAGTGACTGGTCGTATCTGTTCAGAGTCTTGTAGTCATTGTTGAATTGGGTGTTATCAAACCCTTTCCATACCCTCGAGTGTCGATGTTAAAACACGGAATCCAAATTTTACGGACTCAAATAGGAATCCCATTTTACAGAATCCCTTTTTAAGAGTCCCTTTTTCGAAAACGGCTATGGCTATGGAATCCCTTTTTCTGAAATGAGTCTAAGAGTCGTTCGAGGAGTCACTTGAATGAGCAATTGCTCGTTAGCTCATTTGCTCGATGGGATTCGAGTCGTTCGAGCAGCATGTCGAGTCACTCGATCGAGCAATTACTCGATAGCTCATTTGACAAAAAAGGGATTCTCCAGAAGGCACCCCAATTTCGGCACACCTTTTTGGAAAACATATGGCCTTTGGCACCCCTTTTTTCTGAAATGAGTCTAAGAGTTGTTCGAGGAGTCACTCAACAAGCAATTACTCGATAGCTCATTTGCTCGATGAGCTTCGAGTCGTTCGAGCAATTGCTCATGGAGCAATTGCTCTTAGGCTCATTTGCTCGATGAGCTTCGAGTCGATCGAGCAATTGCTCATGGAGCAATTACTCTCTTGCTCTTTAGCATATAAGGGAAATTTGGGATAGGTATGCCTTGTGATATAGGTAATAGTATCCTCAGATAAGTATCCTATAAAAGGTATCCTCGATAGGTATCCTCAAATAATACAATGTTAGGCCATAGGTATCCTCAAATACTGAAATGAGTCGAAGAGTCGTTCGAGGAGTCACTCGAACAAGCAATTACTCGATAGCTCATTTGCTCGACGGACTTCGAGTCATTCGAGCAATATGCTGAGTCACTCGATCGAGCAATTGCTCTAAGGCTCATTTGCTCGATGAGCTTCGAGTCGTTCGAGCAATGACTTATCAGTAACTGCTCAATAGCTTATTGGCTTTGGGAATGATATTGGCTTTGGGAATGATATTGGCTTTTGTTGTACAGTAGGGAGATAACTCTGCATACAGGTTATGGGAAATCAAGCAATCTGATTGGTTAGTTATAATTTATATAAATGATCTGGATAAATGAAACAAAAAGAGTACTTGGAATAGGGTCAGAACTAACAAGAATAGACTAGAATAGCTAAATATAGTAATAATAAGCAAAGCTGTTCCAAATAATAGGCTCTTCTACACTACTGGAGTATACTCCAGGATAAAGGAACATGGTCAGGTAGACGAAAAGTATTGCATATATACATAGAAGCAGAGAATTCTGGGTAAATTTGTCCTACAGCACTACGTGCTATTCTTATTGGGAAATAACACGTCATGGGATAGGGATCCAAAAAGGGAATCTGGGCGAATTTAAAGCCAGAACATTACTCCTGTTCAATCAAACACATCCCTTATACCCCCTTAGTACTATGGCACTACGTGCTAAGTCAATAAAACCAATAAAATGGGAAATCCGTATCAACTAAAGTCAATTTCGGTGATTTCAGGTGGATTTTGGTGATTTGGAGGGATTGTCGGGTTGTTTGTGGTAATCAGATTTACCCCTGTTCAATCGAACATACCCTCCGAACATACCCGTCTTGTTAGAAGCCATTGGTAACATAGCAATCACGTGCTACCATAGAAACCAAGATGGCGGCCTCCAGTATACAAAATGGACGATGGAAACACGTATCTCCGTAACAACACACGCTGCGCATGTGCACTAACACCACGTATCACTATGGGGATGACATCACAACATGGCCGCTCACGCGGGTTACCATGACAACACAACATGGCGGCACTAGGTCATGTGACATGACGTCACATGAGATCATCCAAATGAGATCATCCAAATGAGGGGTGAAAAGCCTGAGACATACTACTTTGGTTGCCATGACAAACCTTACCTACCTGGCATGGTCGTGAGTAATCAAATTATTCAAAGAGCAATAAAGCATGACAGGCTTCTAAGAAACTGTTACTCCATACAATTAGTATAGGAAATAGGCTGGAAAACAACCCCTAGAATGTGAAACTAATTGAAAGTACACCTAGAATAATAAAGCATTCTAAATTCAAGCATTCCATTTCCATCTCTGATACATTCCAGTAAATTGAATGAGACTGCAGTTAGCACATTCATCTTAAAAACAAACCAGAACCAGGGTTATAATTTCCCCAAGCAACTTAATGTGAGTCATCCATCCCTTGATGTTGGTTGCCATGACAAAGCTTACCTACCTACCATGGTCGTGAGTAATTGTAATCTTTATCTTAATGAACTATGTACAGCTGCTGGAATCAAAATGAATGTGTCAATTACACTGCAGCTTAACTTGACTGTGTGGAGAGTTTGATGAAAAGGACAACGTCCTTTGTTTAGGAAAGGACTGTGAAATTAGACAAGAACAGCAGTAATTGAGAATATGTTAAGTTCTGAACCTGACATTCTATGTTTTCAACAAGAATAATTTGAGGTGTAGACTGTACTAATGAATTGAAGCCTGGGTTAATGAAATTCCTTCATGAATACAAGAGGCCCCAGGGGGCCTGAGGGTGCTCACCTGACATGGTAGTCTAAATATCAAACCAGGGACTCGACTTGAATAAGCTCCATACGCCCCTCCTAAGAAAAGCATATACAAACTAGATGAAGCGATTGTGCCCACACAATACACAGGATTTTCCTTCTATTTTCAGTTCCTGCACTTTAACGTCCCAAAATTGAGATAAACGCATAAAAAACAGATTTTTTTTTATTTCTGTTCGGAAATTTTCGAAGTCCTAAACAAAATATTTTCAGACTAAATTTTTTTTTCTTCTTAAAATTGACCAAAACGCGTAAAAAACCAAAAAACTAATTCCCGGATTTTGGTCCAAAATTTCTAAGTCCCACCCGGACCCAAAATTTTCAGTGTAAAGAACAAATATTTTTTTGTCTTAAAATTGACCAAAATGCATAAAAACAAAAAAAAACATTTCCGGATTTTGGTCCAAAATTTTCAAGTCCCACCCGGACGCCAAATTTTCAGTGTAAAAAAAAACAAAAAAACTTTGTCTTAAAATTGACCAAAACGCATAAAAAACAAAACAAGAGGCCCCAAGGGGTCTGAGGGCACTCACCTGACATGGTAGCCTAAATATCTACCCAGAGAATTGATTTCAACAAGTTGCATCTGCTCCTCCTAAGAAAAGCTTATACCAAATATCCAAAGATTCTGACCAGTGGATCTAAAAAAAAATGATTTTTAAAGAATATTCCTCATATTGAACTAAGTTATAATTCGGGCTCCCACAGGGAGCCCATATATGAACCTACCAAATATCAAAACATTCAGACTGCTGGATCTGAAGAAGATTTTTAAAGAAAATTCCTCATTTTGAACCAAGTTATAATTCGGGCTACCACAGTGAGCCCAAATAAGAAACCCAGGGACTTGGCTTGAACAAACTTCAATCTCACCCCCCTAAGCATGGTGCATACCCAATATCAAAAGATTCTGCCTGCTGGATCTGGAGAAGAAGATTTTCAAAGAAATTTGCCTGAAATGCACTAAGTTCAAATTTGGGCTCCTATACTGACCCCAAATATAAACCCAGGGGGCCAATTTGAACAAATTGAATCAGATCCACCCCACCATGTTGTATACCAAATATCAAAAGATTCTGCTTGCTGGATCTGGAGAAGAAGATTTTTTAAGAAATTTGCCTGAAATGCACTAAGTTCGAATTTGGGCTTCTATAGTGAGCCCAAATATGAATCCAGGGGACGATTTGAACAAACTTGAATCAGATCCACCCCACAATGTTACATACCAAATATCAAAAGATTCTGCCTGCTGGATCTGGAGAAGAAGATTTTCAAAGACATTTGCCTGAAATGTACTAAGTTCTAATTCGAGCTTCTATACTGAGCCCAAATATAAACCCAGGGAGCCGATTTGAACAAACTTGAATCAGATCCACCCCACAATGTTGCATACCCAATATCAAAAGATTCTGCCTGCTGGATCTTGAGAAGAAGATTTTCAAAGAAATTTGCCTGAAATGCACTAAGTTCGAAATCGGGCTCCTATACTGAGCCCAAATATGAACCCAGGGGGCCGATTTGAACAAACTTGAATCAGATCCACCCCATAATGTTGCATACCAAATATCAAAAGATTCTGCCTGCTGGATCTGGAGAAGAAGATTTTTTAAGAAATTTGCCTTAAATGCACTAAGTTCGAAATCAGGCTCCTATACTGAGCCCAAATATGAACCCAGGGGGCCGATTTGAACAAACTTGAATCAGATCCACCCTACAATGTTGCGTACCAAATATCAAAAGATTCTGCCTGCTGGATCTGGAGAAGAAGATTTTTTAATGTTTTTCCCATTGCCTACAGTGTTAAAAAGTGCAAGTCCCGAAACTGTACCCTATGATAAAACCGATGGCAATTTTTTTTTATCAATTCTTTCTGTTGGTCCTAAGGAAGCTTCACACCAAATAAAAATTCTCTGTGCCGTGCAGTTTTGGAGATATGGGCATTTTGATTTTTTTCTATTTTTAGCTCCTGCGGTTCCCATGGGGCTACGGGAAAAGAAAAATCAGCATAAATTAGGTACTTATGACCCAATAAGCCCTCACATAAAATTTGGTTCAAATCAGCCTCTCGGTTTGGAAAATAGAAATTTTGGGCAGGGCAAAAATTTTGAACCTCCCATAACAACGCCAAGTATAGCCCCACAAACTTCTCTTGAACAAATCTGAGTCTACATCTCAAAAGGAAGCTGCACACCAAATATCAAGTCTCTGCTACTGCTGGTTCATGAGAAGAAGATTTTTTAAGATTTCAGCACACTTTTTGGGTGTGGCCCTACCCACAGGCAAGGCAACTTGATTTGAACAAAATCAAATTGCGATGTCATAACAAACTATTATCTCAAATACCAATTAAATTGGTTCAGCGGTTTGGGAGGAGAAGACGCAAACACCATGTTCACGGACGACGACGGAGGGTGAGTGATCACTATAGCTCTCCTGACTGAAAGTCAAGTGAGCTAAAAATGCTGACTCAGCATTTTTTCAAAGTCCCAAAAAAGTACCTTATGACAAAACCGATGGTAATTTTTTTTTACCATTCCTTTCTGCTGGTCCCAAGAAATTCTCAGTGCCGTGCAGTTTTGGAGATATGGACGTTTTCGTTTTTTTTTCTATTTTTGGCTCCTGAGGTTTCCACAGGGCTGCAGGAAATTTTTTTTGGCACAAATCAAGTACTTATAACCCAATAATACCTCATATTAAATTTGGTCCAAATTGGCCTCTCGGTTCAAAAAATAGAAATTCTGCACGGGGCAAAAATTCTTGCCCCTCCCAGAACAAAGGCAAATATTGCCCGTCAAACTTCCCTTGAACAAATCTGAGTCTACACCTCAAATGGAAGCTGCATACCAAATATCAAGTCTCTGCTAGGGCTGGTTCATGAGAAGATTTTTAAAAATTTTGTGCATTTTGGCCCCATCCCCCTCCACAATATGAGAAGAAACCCAATTTGAAGAAAAACCCAAATGGCCCTATATAACCACTGCTGATGTGGATTTTCAGAGAACTGCAGCCAGTGGCTTGGGAGAAAATGACCCAAACACCACATTCACGACGTACTAAGGACGACAGACGACGGACAAAAAGTAATCAGATAAGCTCACCCTGACTTTCAGTCAGGTGAGCTAATGACTCATACACTTTGCTAAAGGAATCTAGGTCACGTGCCCATCGGCGGTCAAGGTTGACAGATCACGACCAAAATAGGACAGTCTCATCTGGATATCATACCAAGTCATCCAAGTTACAATGAAATCCCTTCATAAATATGACCTTTAGACAGCACTAAAGGAATCAAGGTCATGTACTCAAGTGTTGGTAAAGACTGACTGATCGTGACCAAAATGAAAGTGCTAATGACACTGTAGCTTAACTTAACCGTGTATTGTGTTTGATGAAAAGGATAATGTTCAATATTTGTGAAAGGATTATGAAATACGACAAGAACTGTGACAATTGAGAATATGTTAATTTCTGTTCCCTGTATGCAATGTTTTCAATAAAAATAATTTGTGGTGTAGACTGTACTAAAGAACTGAGAGGTAGGTTAATGTGGCCCTGACAGTTAATGTATGCCAACCAACGTTACCAAGTTACCATGAAACTATTCCAAAACGAGTCATCCTATCAAGTTACAATGAAATCCCTTCATAAATACGGCCTGTAGACTGTGCTTAAGGTTTTCAGGCTTCTGGCCTGTGTAGACATCACGGTTGATCGATTGCAACCAAAAGGGGACGTCCTCATCCAGACATCAAACTGAGTCATCCTACCAAGATACAATGAAATCCCTTCATAAATACGACCTGTAGTCTATGCTAAAGGTTTTCAGGTTTGGGGCTCAGGCAGCTGTTACGGATAAATGATCGCTACCAAAAAGGGAAGTTCTCATCTAGACAATATCTGGAATAATCCTACCAAGTTACTATGAAATCCCTTCATAAATACGACCTGTAGACTGTGATAAAGGTTTTTGGGCCCCTGTAGCCATCACAGTTTACCAATTGCGACCAAAAGTAGACATTCTCATCTAGACATTATATGAACTCATCCTATCAAGTTACAATGAAATCCATCCATGAATATGACTTGTAGACTGTGCTAAAGGTTTTCAGGTTTTGGGTTCAGGCAGCTATCATGGTTGATAGATCGTGGTCAAATGGGTAAGTTCTCATCTAGACATCATGCGGAGTCATCCTACTAAGTTTCAATGAAACCTCTCCATATTAAATATGACCTGTAGACTGTGCTAAAAGTGTGTGGGTTTTGGGTTTGAATCGCGATCATGGTTGACTTATTGCTACCAAAAGGGGATGTTCTCATCTAGACATTATATAGAGTCACCCTACCAAGTCACAATGAAATATGACCTGCAGACTGTGCTAAAGGTTTTTGGGCTCAGGCAGCCATCCCGGTTGACAGATCGTGGCCAAAAGGGGGTGTTCTCATCTAGACATTATACAGAGTCATCCTACCAAGTTACAATGAAATCCCTTCATGAATATGACTTGTAGACTGTGCTAAAGGTTTTCAGGTTTTGGGCTCGGGCCGCCATCACAGTTGACCGATGGCGACCAAAAGGGGACATTCTCCTCTAGACATGACCTCAAACCTGCATATGAAATTTTGTGGTGATCGGACAAGAACTACGGGGTGTAGACTGTACTAAAGAAAAATGTGAACAGACTCACAGACTAACAGACTTCCGCATGCGTGATGGCAATAGCTTATCTGGACTTTGTCAAGTTAAGCTAATAAAATGGTCTCATCCAGCTATCAGACCGAATCATCCTACCAAGTAACAATAAAATCCCTTCAAAAATACGACCTGTAGACAGTGCTAAGGAATCTTGGTCACATGCCCGAGCAGTGGTAATGGCAGACCGATCGTGACCAAAATATGACAGTTTTATCTAGACATCATACCAAGTCATCCTACCAAGTTACAATGAAATCCCTTCATAAATATGAACTGTAGACTATGCTAAACATATCTAGATCATGCACCCAGGTGGAAGTCATGGTTAACTGATCAAAACTAAAATAGGATGTTCTCATCTAGACATCATGCCAAGTCATCCTACCAATTTTCAATGAATTCCCTTCATATACTACTCAAAGTTTGCTAAGCACCAAGTATATCCAACTACTATTTTACGTTTTAGTTGAAATATTGTTATGAAAAGTGTATATATTTTTTATTTAATTATACCTTTAATGATTTAAGTACAGAAATTAAGATTTTATTTGTG
Organism: Pictodentalium vernedei; assembly: GCA_031216915.1. NCBI lineage: Eukaryota > Metazoa > Mollusca > Scaphopoda > Dentaliida > Dentaliidae > Pictodentalium > Pictodentalium vernedei. The sequence continues at coordinate 404,621,145 of CM062295.1, forward strand.
TTTGACATTATTTTTAGCTTTTGAATACGATAATTATGGAAAATGGATATTTTTGGTAAAAGCGGAAAGTTTTCAAAATGCCAAAAAGTTGACAAAGTGAACTGGTATGGCTTCAATATCGAGTATGAGACCCATTACTGTTAATTACAGCTTGACAACGCCTCCTCATACTCCCAATCAGGTTCCTGATGGTCCTTTGTGGGATTTTGTTCCTTTCTTGGACCATCATGGCACCAAGCTCCTGGACACTTCTTGGCTTGACTGGACAGGCTGAAATTGCAAGCTGCAACTCATTCCAGATATGTTCGACTGGATTGAGTCAAGGGATCTTGCTGGCCTGTCTATATGCTGAATCCCCTCCACCTGTTGTTACTCCCGGACAGCATAGGCAACATGAAGACGGGCATTATCGTTCATCAGAATGAATCTATTAACCACTGCACCTGCATACAAACTGACGTGGGCACCCAGGATCTCATCAATATAGCGCTGTGCAGTCAATGTACCAAGGTCAATGACACAGAGCTCTGTACATCCATCCCCATTTCTTAACAATCTCTGAAAATATTTTTGGCTCCAGTTTCCATTCCGTTCTACTGTTTGATAATCAGCTTAATTTGTCAGCCTCCACATTACTTTTACCAGCAATATGCGTTGCCGACAACCAAATTTTCTTGGGAACCCACACGTTCCAGATTTCTCTAGCCATAAAATTACAGTTACATGAGTGGGTCCCTCCCATGTTATTGATATAAGCTACAGCTGTGACATTATCCATCTGCAGCTGTATATGTGAATCAGAAATTTCATGACAAAGGGCCTGCAAACCAAAGTATGCTGCCTTCAATTCTAAATAATTAATATGAAATTTTACTTCCGCTAAATTCCATCTGCCCCTTGCAGTCCTATCTTTCCAAACAACACCCCAGCCCAAGCCAGATGCATCTGTTTGGATAATTATTTGTGGATTACCATAAGATATATGTCGGGGCTTTGTAAAGCATGTGTTAACCACCAGGTAATATCGCATTTGGCATCCTCAGATAGTGTACATCTAGCATCAATATTACCTTTAGCCTGCACAAGTGCTTCATTTTTCTCAATTTCCAAGTGTCGATAATGTAAAGCTCCATATTCGACCCCTGGACAATAAGAGACCATGAGACCAATGAGTTTGGCTATGTGGCGAATGGAAGGTGCAGAAAGAGCCAAAATGCTCCTCCCTAAATTTGTTAATTTCTCATTCTTTTCAGTACTGATAGAAACCGTCATGTTCATAGAATCGAGTATAAACCCCAAATGTTCTATTACCTGTGAGGGTATTGTAATAGATTTTTCATATGAAATATAGAACCCAAGCTTCTGAAGCGGGTCACAAGTGCCATCTACATTACATCTTACAATCATTACATTCTTTCACTGTTAAAAAGAAATCATCCAGATAACCACTCGATAGAAAACCTTGTGTCCTCATTTTTGCAAATACAGGTTTTAACAATTTTGTAAACACCCTAGGTGCACATGCCAGACTATTCGGAAAGACAGTAAATTGATAGAAAGTTGAATGATACTTGAACTTTAAACAGTTTCTATAGCTTTTGTGCACCGGAACTGAATAATATGCATCCGTTAGGCCAACTGAAGCCATAAAGCAATTGGGTCTCATCAATTCTATGCAAGACTGCAATGTATCCATTTTAAAATGCTGATATTTTAGAAATTTGTTGAAATTTTCAAAATTAGCCGAAAAGATCCGGATTTTTCAGGATGGATAAAAATATTAGATATAAAATCTCCATCTTCCTTTATACATTTTTCAATGATTCCTTTATCTGCAAAATCATGTATCTGAGCTTGAATGGCTGATTTCTCATGAGCTTGAAACTGAATTTCTTTAGGTTCAACAGGCTGAAAAGACTGTTTATCTAGTTCGAATGTACAGCCTTTTATGAGGGAAAGAAGCCGTGGATCACTACTTAAAGATTGCCACATGTTATACTTAAACTGAATATTTCCAGCTATAAAGGTATTTACATTTATGCTATATACAGGGTTACTTCTGCCAGTCGTGCTATTTGTTACTGTTTCTTGCGGTCGTTTTTGTAAGCATTCGTGCCCTTGTTCTGGAACCCAGCTGATGTGTTGTTCTTGGAGTTTGGGTATCGTTGGCGGTACCCTGTTCGCTGGCCTAAAAAAGGAAATTTGCACTGTCCAGATATGCCCATACAGGGCTGGTAGGGCCGATGTCAGACTGCTGTTCTTGGCGTAGTAACCTGAGTGGTAAGCCGCTTTTTGTTTCAGACAGGACTTTGACAGTTTGCGCCAAGTCATCCCCAAACAGTTGTGTGCCGATGGGATCCCGTTCACTGCAAAGGGATTTATATTCTTCACTTACTTCTGGCTTGAACAGCATTTTTCTCCTCACATCTAAGTGATGACTTGGGTCGGCTAAGAGCCCTACAGCATCTGATAGGCTCCTCATAACTTCATGGAGGTCAGGTGTTTGACCCCTCCCTTCTTCACCTTCAACAAAAGCATTTAGCAGGTTGATAACAATGGTGGTGCCCTTCAAAAGTGACCTTTGAATTTTTTGCAGAAGAATGTCTTGTGTTGTGGAAGATTTTGATACAGAGTTGAAAATTTCCGAATTTACTAGGGCAATTTTCAGGTCTCAGAATGGTATCAAAGCAGGTTTGTTTTGTGTCTTTATCCATCCCATGCTCAAGTAGTTGCGTTGTAAGCTTCGCCAGTTGGGGATTAATGTTACCACTGGTCGTCTCATCCGTGTGCACAGACTTTTCCAGAATTGTGTAAATGCTGTTGTTGTCTGTAGACATGTCTCCACTGGTGACAGTTACATCCACTTCCGGTTCTAAGTCGTCCCCTTTATCAAGAGTTGATGACTGTTCCTCCGGTTCTATGCTGGTATTATAGTTGTCATAGGCACCCTTAAGTTCTTGCACCACCGGTGACAATTTTCCCACAGTCGCAAGAAGCTGTGAAAGTTGATTTTTTATTGACTCCAGGTCATTGTTTTTATTTTGATTAATTTCCTGGCCTGCGAGCGCATGCGAAACAGATGTGCGCCTGCCCTGAACAATGTCCGTTACCAGTTCACTGTTCGCATTTCGCGAGTTATCACCGTTCGCCTTTCGCGAGTTGGTGTTCTTTGTTTTTGCTGCCTCTCCCTGTTTTCCGATTTGCAGTGCTCTAGGCCCTTTCATGACAAAGATTGTTCATGCCTTTAAATATAGTGTCCAGAATGGCATTCTGTGCACTTAAGTCAGCGGAGCCTCGCCCTGCTTCAGAGGTAGAAGCAACACATGCTTCTTTCGAAGCACTGGCAGTGTTGGTTGGAAGTGATTCACACTTTGATAATGTCATTTCGCCTGTGTGATTATTAAATCCAAAAATGATGATGAAAAGAGTATTAACTGATGTTGGTAACTTCTCGACGACGTTCTGGAATCCACTCCACAATGATTGAAACAAAAATGATTGAAACTATAGAAAATGTAATAAACACACGAGTAAAAAAACTTTTAGAACTATCCGCTTGCAGGAACGCTTCAAGAGGACGTCCGTGTGCATGCACTTATTTCGTGTAGCCTCCTTAGGTCGGAATGGGAGGTAGAATTTATGTTGAGTGCCAGTAGGATAAACTGCTTTCCAAGTGGGAATGAGGAATCGATTGGGCATGTCTGGCAGGAAATGGACAAAGGATGACTGCCTCTCTCTGTACATTGGACACCAGGTAATGTGCGCCAAATTTAAAGAAAATTGCTGCGTAAATGCAGCATGTAATCTGTGCTAAGGAAATTCAAGATGGCCAATGTAGCAGCAATTGTAGGCCACTGGACATTATTATAAGATGCTCTCACCTAGGAACGTACCTGAACATGCACACAAAATTAGGTGATGATAGGAAAAGAACTGTGCTGGACAAATTGTGGACAATGTTCTCAAGAAATCAAGGATAGCTGCCATTACGAGTGGTTAACTGTTACCACTCATCTACTCATCTCACTGAGTCACCCTACCAAACTTAAAAACAATTGATGCATAATTATGTGACCTGCAGCCTGTGCAAGATGACTGCTCTGTGATGTGTGCATGGCCGACCGTGACCATAATGGGATGTTTCCCCTAGGCATGAACGAGAACATGCATAAGAACTGTGGGCTATAGCCCATGGGGAACAAATTGTGGACAGACCAACAGATTCACCGGTTAAAATACATCTGCACGTGCCATGACAGTAGCATACCTTAACTTTATCAAGTTAAGCTAAAAGTGAAGGAATAAACATATAAATGAATGATGCCCAAATTGAATAAACAGACTGTATAGTACAGATAATGTTACCTTCAAACTGGTGTGCCATGATATCTTCCGTCGCGGTGAAGATATCCTAGGATATCTTCCCGCATGAGGGGGTGCATTATCTTAGGATATCTTTCCCCCACCCTGGATATCCCCCCCACCCACCCATCAAAAAAAAAATATACAACTACTTATAACATAATATTTATGTACTGAATTTTTATCACATTATATTTAATTAACATTGAAAAAGTTGTTCAAACTCTTGAATACATACATTTATACATTTCCTTTTAAGCTCAAGTCAAAATATAATAATCTTCCCCTTCACCCATTCCAGTGTAATCATTTGAAAAAAATAAGTTTTATTTACACTCTCACCCAACCATAACAAAGTCCAAACAGGCCTGGTTATCCCCCTGACACCAATGTCAAAATTGGATGGAAAAAAATCTTCCAGTCTGATACTGTAAAATAACGAGAGCAGTGAATTAGAAATAGACAATCTTAGAACCTTTGCAACAATGTTTTGGACAAAAATCGAAGGGGGAGGGGGTGTGGATGGAAGGAAAGATGTCCAGGCCTGATTATCTTCTCCCTCATCCATTCAAAAACCATAGAAACCATTTGAAAAAAAATAAATATGTTTTATTTACACTCTAACCCAACCATAACAAACCATAACAAAGTCCAAACAGTGGTTGTAAAGGTCAGCCGAATGTCTACAGGATTTTGACAAAAAATGGTGGTGTGGGTTATATCCAGGCCTGGTTATCCCTCCTCCCCCCCCCCACCCCCCTTGTCAAAATATAATATTGAAAACTTGGAAGAAAAACATCCTTCCAATCATATACTGTTGAATAACAAGAGCAGTGAATCAGAAAATAGACATGATCTTAGAACCATGCAGCAATTTTTTCGACAAAAATGGAAGGGGGTGAAGTTGAAGATGTCCAGGCCTGATTATCTTCCCCTTCACCCATTGAAAAACCATTGCATTTTATTTGAAAAAAAAATCTTAGAACTTTAATAAATTTTCTTTAGATTTTGACAGGGTGAGGGGGAAGATGCCCAGGTAATATATCACAGTCATAAACAAGAACACCGCCAGGTGTGGCTAAATATGCCCATTCTATGTCAAACAAGAGGCCCCAGGGGGCCTGAGGGCGCTCACCTGACATGGTAGCCTAAATATCAACCCAGAGAAGTGATTTCCACAAGTTGCATCTGCTCCTCCTAAGAAAAGCTGAAACCAAATATCCAAATATTCTGACCAGTGGATCTAAAAAAAGATTTTTAAAGAATATTCCTCATACTGAACTAAGTCATAATTCGGGCTCCCACAGGGAGCCCATATATGAACCCAGGGACTTGGCTTTAACAAACCTGAATCTCACACCCCTAAGGATTCTGCACACCAAATATCAAAACATTCCGACTGCTGGATCTGAAGAAGAAGATTTTTAAAGAAAATTCCTCATTTTGAACCAAGTTACAATTCGAGCTCCCACAATCAGCCCAAATATGGACCTAGGGACATGGCTTGAACAAACTTGAATCTTACCCCTCCAAGGATGCTGCATAAAAAATATCAAAAGCATTCATCTGCTGGATCTGAAGATTTTAAAAGAAAATTCCTCATTTTGAACTAAGTTGTCATTCAGGCTCCCATAGTGAGCCCAAATATGAACCAAGGGACTTGGCTTGAACAAACTTGAATCTCAGCCCCCTAAGGTTGCTCCATGCCAAATATCAAAACATTCCAACTGCTGAATCTGAAGAAGAAGATTTTTAAAGAAAAATTCCTCATATTGACTAAGTTATAATTTGGGCTCCCATAGGGAGCCCAAATATGGACCCATGGACTTGGCTTTAACACACTTGAATCCCCCCCCCCCCCCCCCCCCAAGGATGCTACTCACCACATATCAAACCATTCCGACTGCTGGATCTGAAGAAGAAGATTTTTTAAGAAAATTCCTCATTTCGAACAAAGTTACAATTCAAGCTCCCACAGTGAGCCCAAATATGGACCTAGGGACATGGCTTGAACAAACTTGAATCTCACCCCCCCTAAGGATGCTGCATACCAAAGATTCTGCCTGCTGGATCTTGAGAAGAAAATTTTCAAAGAAATTTGCCTGAAATGCACTAAGTTCAAATTTGGGCTCCTATACTGAGCCCAAATATAAAGCCAGGGGGCCGATTTGAACAAACTTGAATCAGATCCACCCCACAATGTTGCATACCCAATATCAAAAGATTCTGCCTGCTGGATCTTGAGAAGATTTTCAAAGAAATTTGCCTGAAATGCACTAAGTTCAAATTTGGGCTCCTATACTGAGCCCAAATATAAACCAAAGGGGCCGATTTGAACAAACTTGAATCAGATCCACCCCACAATGTTGCATACCAAATATCACAAGATTCTGCCTGCTGGATCTGGCGAAGATTTTTGAAGAAATTTGCCTGAATGCACTAAGTTCGAATTTGGGCTTCTATAGTGAGCCCAAATATGAATCCAGGTGGCCGATTTGAACAAACTGGAATCAGATCCACCCCACAATGTTGCATACCAAATATCAAAAGATTCTGCCTGCAGGATCTGGAGAAGAAGATTTTTGAAGAAATTTGCTTGAAATGCACTAAGTTAGAATTCGAGCTTCTATAGTGAGCCCAAATATGAATCTAGGGAGCCGATTTGAACAAAATAGAATCAGATCCACCCCACAATGTTGCATACCAAATATCAAAAGATTCTGCCTGCTGGATCTGGAGAAGAAGATTTTTTAAGAAATTTGCCTGAAAAGCACTAAGTTCAAATTTGGGCTCCTATACTGAGCCCAAATATAAACCCAGGGGGCCGATTTGAACAAACTTGAATCAGATCCACCCCACAATGTTGCATACCAAATATCACAAGATTCTGCCTGCTGGATCTGGAGAAGATTTTTGAAGAAATTTGCCTGAAATGCACTAAGTTCGCATTTGGGCTTCTATAGTGAGCCCAAATATGAATCCAGGTGTCCGATTTGAACAAACTGGAATCAGATCCACCCCACAATGTTGCATACCAAATATCAAAAGATTCTGCCTGCAGGATCTGGAGAAGAAGATTTTTGAAGAAATTTGCTTGAAATGCACTAAGTTCGAATTCAAGCTTCTATAGTGAGCCCAAATATGAATCTAGGGAGCCGATTTGAACAAAATAGAATCAGATCCACCCAACAATGTTGCATACCAAATATCAAAAGATTCTGCCTGCTGGATCTGGAGAAGAAGATTTTTTAAGAAATTTGCCTGAAAAGCACTAAGTTCAAATTTGGGCTCCTATACTGAGCCCAAATATAAACCCAGGAAGCCGATTTGAACAAACTTGAATCAGATCCACCCCACAATGTTGCATACCCAATATCAAAAGATTCTGCCTGCTGGATCTTGAGAAGAAGATTTTCAAAGAAATTTGCCTGAAATGCACTAAGTTCAAATTTGGGTTCCTATACTGAGCCCAAATATAAACCCAAGAAGCCGATTTGAACAAACTTGAATCAGATCCACCCCACAATGTTGCATACGAAATATCAAAAGATTCTGCCTGCTGGATCTGGAGAAGAAGATTTTCAAAGAAATTTGCCTGAAATGCAGTAAGTTCAAATTTGGGCTCCTATACTGAGCCCAAATATAAACCCAGGGGCCGATTTGAACAAACTTGAATCAGATCCACTCCACAATGTTGCATACCAAATATCAAAAGATTCTGCCTGCTGGATCTGGAGAAAAAGATTTTTTAAGAAATTTGCCTGAAAAGCACTAAGTTCAAATTTGGGCTCCTATACTGAGCCCAAATATAAACCCAGGAAGCCGATTTGAACAAACTTGAATCAGATCCACCCCACAATGTTGCATACCCAATATCAAAAGATTCTGCCTGCTGGATCTTGAGAAGAAGATTTTCAAAGAAATTTGCCTGAAATGCACTAAGTTCAAATTTGGGCTCCTATACTGAGCCCAAATATAAACCCAAGAAGCCGATTTGAACAAACTTGAATCAGATCCACCCCACAATGTTGCATACGAAATATCAAAAGATTCTGCCTGCTGGATCTGGGGAAGAAGATTTTCAAAGAAATTTGCCTGAAATGCAGTAAGTTCAAATTTGGGCTCCTATACTGAGCCCAAATATAAACCCAGGGGGCCGATTTGAACAAATTTGAATCAGATCCACTCCACAATGTTGCATACCAAATATCAAAAGATTCTGCCTGCTGGATCTGGAGAAGAAGATTTTTTAAGAAATTTGCCTGAAATGCACTAAGTTCGAAATCGGGCTCCTATACTGAGCCCAAATATGAACCCAGGGGGCCGATTTGAACAAACTTGAATCAGATCCACCCTACAATGTTGCATACCAAATATCAAAAGATTCTGCCTGCTGGATCTGGAGAAGATTCTGGAGAAGATTTTTTAATGTTTTTCCCATTGCCTACAGTGTTGAAAAGTGCTGACTCAGCACTTTTTCAAAGTCTCGAAACTGTACCCTATGATAAAACCGATGAAAATTTTTTTTTACCAATTCTTTCTGTTGGTCCTAAGGAAGCTTCACACCAAATAAAAATTCTCGGTGCCGTGCAGTTTTGGAGATAAGGGCGTTTTAAATTTTTTCTATTTTTAGCTCCTGCGGTTCCCACGGGGCTGCAGGAAATTTTTTTTTTGCATACATCAAGTACTCATGACCCAATAAGCCCTCACATAAAATTTGGTTGAAATCAGCCTCTCGGTTTGGAAAAATAGAAATTTTGGGCGGGGCCAAAAATTTCGCCCCTCCCATAACGATGCCAAGTATAGCCCCACAAACTTCTCTTGAACAAATCTGAGTCTACACCTCAAAAGAAAGCTGCACACCAAATATCAAGTCTCAGCTACTGCTGGTTCATGAGAAGATTTACAAAGATTTTGGTGCCCCTTGGGGGCATGGCACCACCCAGGAGGAGGGGCAACTTCATTTGAACAAATCTGAATTGGCATTAGGTAATAAACATTTAGCCAACATTTGAATAAAATTGGGCTAGTGGTTTAGGAGGAGAAGTCGATAATGTAAAGTTAATGCCGGACGGACGACGACGGACGACGGACAGAAAGTGATTAGTAAAGCTCCCCTTGAGCTTCGCTCAGGTGAGCTAAAAAGGGACGTACCTCATGTAAAAATAATTGGATGGAACCCATATTCAAACTTGGACAGCAATATCATTAGCTGGAGAATACACATACCAACTTTGATTGAGATCAAATAATCCAAACTGGTGTTATTGGTCAGAACCAAAAATGTTGATAGACGGTCAAATTCTAAGTAAAAAAAGTGCCGTAAATCATGTAAAAATAATTGGACGGAACCCATATTTGAAACTGGCCTGTATTACTAGCTGAGTAAAACACATACCAACTTTGGTTGAGATCAAATAATTCAAACTGGAGTTATTGGTTGGAAACCAAAAATGTTGATAGATGGTCAAATTCCAAGTAAAACAGGAGGCCCCCAAGGGGCCTTAATCACTCACCTGACAAAGTGGTTCAGACGTATTTTGGGTCACATTCAGTTAGTCATAGCTCATCAACACTACAGAGGAATGAAGTCATGAAATTATTCATAACTCTGGTGCCATGTCAAATGATTATCATAGGTCTTCCTGACTGCTTCCAATTCCATTAGCTGCAGGCAAGCAAGCGTTGCCAAACTTCCAAAGGTTGTTATGTCACCACAACTCCTCCTCCCCTCCCCCCACCCCCCCCCCCCCCCCCTGGAGAAGAAGATTTTTAAAGAAATTTCCTCATATTAAACTAAGTTAAAATTTGGGCTCCTACAAGGGAGCCCAATTATTAACCCAGGGACTCGATTTCAACAAACTTTAATCTGCCAACCCCCCCCCCCCCCCCCCCTCCCCTCAAGATGCTATATACCAAATATCAAAAGATTCTAATTGATGATTCTGGAGAAGATTTTTTTAATTTTGGAACAATTTATCAGAGTAATGCCCCTTATGGTGCCACCTGTGGGCTTGGCAACTTTATTTGAACAAACCTGAATTGACATATAATAGACGAACATGCACATCAACTTTGGTTCAATTCGGCCCTATGGTTTATGAGAAATCGATAATGTAAAGTTCACGCTGGATGGATGACGGACAGACAGACAGACAGACAATGAACGTCGGACAAAAAGTGATCACTTAAGCTCCCCCGACTTTTAATCAGGTGAGCTAAATTAATTGGGTGGAACCCTTAATCGAACTTGGCCTGCATTACTAGCTGGGTAATACACATACCACCTTTAAGATCAAATAATCCAAACTGGAGCTATTGGTCAGAAACCAAAAGTGTTAAAAGAAGGTCAAATTCTAAGTTGAAAAAGGGCCAAAACACAAGTAAAAAATAAATGGACGGAACCCATATTCGAACTTGGCCTGCATTACTAGCTGGGGAATACACATACCAACTTTGGTTGAAATCAAATACAACCATTTTCACAAACAGGCATATAAAAATGGAATACTCATGGAAAACAGAAACAATTTAAATAAAACATGGCAAATTTTAAATGAAACTATAAACAGAACTAAATGCATGTCGTCTTTGCCATCCTTCTTTGTAAAAGAGGAAAATAAGGAAATAAACAATCCCAATGAAATTGCCCAAGAATTCAAGAATTACTTGTCAAATATAGGGAAAATCTCGAGTGAGAAAATAACCAACTCCCCAAAACATTTTTTAGATTACATGGACAAAAATTCTCCACATAATTTTTTCATAACCCCCACAACACCGCTTGAAATAATAAATGTTACCAATTCAATTAAATCTAAATATAGTCAGGATTGTGAAGGTATGACCACTTACCTTCTTAAACATACAATTGATAAGATTGTAGAACCTCTGACCCACATAATTAACAACTCATTTACTCATGGCATAGTTCCAAACAAAATGAAGATAGGTAAAGTAATCCCCAATTTCAAAGCAGGCGACGAACATAAATTCAATAATTACAGGCCAATCAGTATTTTACCAGCCTTCTCTAAAGTACGAGAAAAACTTATGTCCAATAGAACAACAAAATTCTTAGATTCATTCAACATTCTTTACCATCATCAATATGGATTCGGAAAGTTTCACTCAACCATACATCCTGTGATGGAAATGCTTAAGCATAATAGATCAGAAAACAACAAAGCTACCAAACATAATACCTTAGCAGTATTTCTAAGGTATTATTTTTGGTATCCTTTGACACTATAAATCACAACATTGTTGTGTAAACGGGAAAAATATGGATTTATAGGAATAAGTAGCAAATGGTTTAGGAGCTACTTATCCGATAGGTACCAATACGTCCAATATGGGGACAAAAAATCTGATTCAGCCGAAATAACGTGTGACGTTCCACAAGGATCTATACTTGGTCCAATACTATTCCTGTTATATATTAAAGATATCAGTACCCGCAACATCATTAAATCTTCTTTCATTTGCTGATGATATGTTTATGTTTGAATCCTCCTTGAACGCCGAGCATCTGGCAACACAGACTAATGATGAACTCAACAAAGTGTTTGAGTATTGTTTGGCCAACCAGTTAGTCTTAAATGTGAACAAAACAAAGTATATGTTTATAAATCCAACGCCTAATAATAGGAATACCGAAATGCCTGAAATTTTTTTAACAATAAGAAAATCGATAGAGTAGGTACCCATGAGGAGGAACAAACTTTGAAATTTCTGGGAATAAACATTGATGAAAACTTTTCTTACCAAGCCCATATATCTAAAATCAGCTCTAAAATAAGATGGGCAAATTACGCACTAAACAAAGTAAAAAAGATATTACCACATGAAAAAAACGTTATATTATACAGTAGTCCACTGTCATCTGGTATATGGTATCCATGTATGGGGCACTTCAAAAACTGTAAGAAAACTTCTTACAATACAGAAATGTTCACTCTGAATCATAAATAACAAAAATTATAATTTGCACACAGATCCTGTTCTTATAAGTTAAGATTCTTAAAGTGAATGACGTGTATATATTACAGGCCTGCATTTTCATGTTTGACTGGAAACAAGATATACTTCCCCAGTCCCTGAATAATTACTTTAGCATCCTACACAACCCATCATATATGAACACCAGGCAAACGGGGCAAATACGGATAAACAAAACATAGACAACATTGCTGGATAAGTTACCCATGTTTGTGTACCCAAGGTTAAGGAATGATGTGGGCAACAAATTTCATAACCTCATTAACTGTAATGAATTCAAAAGAAAACTCAAACTCAATCTTTTGTCATCATATGCCGCTAATGTCCAATGTAACAATCTGTATTGTCCTGACTGTAATGCGTAATACTCCTTGCATAAATGCTATCATTATCTTTCCTAGGGTTAAATAGACTTTTTTAAAATTGTTGCGTCCTTCACCAGGTTAATCGTCATACACATCTTTCTCCGAGTTTGAAGTATCTCTGAGTATCTCATCTAGTCGCCTTTCACAGTGAGCCACCAGGTGTGAAGAACAGATTTTAAAATAGGACTGATTTATGGATGGCCAAGGTAAAGCTACATATTTAATAATATTTAGTTCCCAGTCGATTTGTAATGTTGACGATAACATACTTATTACAAGGGGGTGACAGGAAGACAGCCAATCTGGCTATGTCATCTCCATGTGGTGTATACATCTGAATTATGTAATGTAACAATAGCTCTGTAATCAACTCTGTTATACATGTATAATTATACCGCAAAAGAAAAATCTGAATCTGAATGGAAGATGTATATTTATTTTAATGAGATTCTATTAAACCTTATCTACTGAATTAGAATTAGCCAATCTTCCAATTTTTGTAACAGTTTTTCAGATTTTGACAGGGCGAGGAGGAAGATGTCCAGACCTGGATATCTTCCCCTCACCCTGTCAAAATATTTATCAACCGTGAAAACAAATTTTGGAATGTTCTACTAATATTTGTACACTAATGAATTAGAAACAGCCGATCTTACGACTTTTGTAACTTTTTAAAAAAGATTTTAACAGGGTGAGGAGGAAGATGAACTGTTTCCAAAATTCATTCAAATATTTCTCTTCCTAACTTATTCCATATTTTGTTATGTGTTCCTGAGCAATTTTATTCAAGTGTTTAGCTGTTTAATATCAAATGTAATCAAATATTGTGAAATAATAGTAAAAGAAACAGAATTAGATAACTACATTAAAAAATTTGGTTATGTCTTGATATGATGGCTAATTAAATATTTTCTAGGTTTGCCTTCAGCTCATAGAAAGTGTAACTATATTTTGTGTTCTTCTACCAATAATTACTATTTATCAACACTAAAACTTCAATTAACACATGAAGTTAGTTTGCATTATATTCTGGAGTGCAGGTAACACAACTTAAAGGATTCACATTCTATCCATGTGCTTCATATTATCTTTGTATGTTGTCTGTATGGGTTTGACTTGTTACAATTTATGAGAGGCACTCTCCCATATATCCAAACAAGGCAAAAATAAACAAATAAATAATAAAATCCTCCCTTCTGCCCCAATTTAAAATAAATTCCTATGATAATCTAGGTATTGATTTTTTGATGGCTTTATATCTGTATATTTTAATGAAACCTTTATCAATAAAATTTCTTTGTATAATTTATTGTACTTATACTACTCAAAGTTTGCTAAGCAAGCAATATTTGACACATCATTGTGAAATTTGCTTTGGACATATTTGCAATATTTTTGGTGGACATGATTGAGGACAGTATTGAGATGGTCCCCCGTGTTTACATTAGCTCTCTTGACAGGCAGACTTTTCGTGACAGTCATGGAAAGCATGTACCCCTTGATTTTCATGATGTTTTCGTGTAATGTCTACATGTACATGACATGTGTAGGGTATTCAATCTTCATTTCAACATAAACCCTTGTGATTTAATGATTGAATATGGCAAATGCAAATGTAAGAAGACATTTGTCTGAAGCAGAAATGTGGCGGGCTGTTGGGATGGTGGAGCAAGGGGTTATGCATCATCAAGTTGGTGAAGCCCTGGGTGTGCACCATACGTTGATCACCAGAGCCTGAGCAAGATTTCAGCAGTATGGCACACCAGTAAGATGGCATGGTGGTGGCAGAGACAGGGCAACATTTGCTGCTGAAGACCGGTTTGTGATCATTCAGGCCTGTAGGAACCGCTTTGCAACAACAACCCAGCTTCTCAGTGACCTTCAGAATGCATCCGGGGTCAATGTTTCGACACAGATTATCCGGGCAAGGTTGCACGAAGGTGGTCTCCGATCGAGAAGACCATTCTGCTGTCCCAGAACCACCACCAGACACGATATGAATGGGCAATGGACCATGTTGGATGTACTAGAGAAGATTGGCAACCTGTCCTTTTTACAGATGAGTCAATGTACTGCCACGACTACACAGATAGGCGTTCTAGGGTATGGAGTCCAGGAGAGCGATTCCATGCAGCCAACATTGCTGGACATGACTGCTATGGTGGAGGGTAAAAAATTCTCTGGGGCGGCATCAGCTGGGATGGACGTAGAGAGCTCTGTGTCATTGACCGTGGTACATTCACTGCACAGCGCTATATTGATGAGATCCTGGATGCCCACATCAAGATTGTATGCAGGTGCAGTGGGTGATAGATTCATTCTGATGGACAATAATGCCCGTCCTCATGTTGCCTATGCTGTCTGGGAGTACCGACAGGGGGAGGGAATTGAGCATATGGACTGGTCAGAAAGATCTCCTGACCTCAATCCAGTCGAACATGTCTGGAATGAATTGCAGCTTGCAATTTCAGCCTGTCCAGTCAAGCCACGAAGTGTCCAGGAGCTTGGTGCCATGCTGGTCCAAGAATGGAACAATATCCCACAAAGGACCATAAGGAACCTGATTGGGAGCATGGGAAGGTGTTGTCAAGCTGTAATTAACAGTAATGGGTCTCTTACTCAATATTGAAGCCATGCCAGTACGCTCTGTTAACTTTTTGGAATATTGAAAACATTCTGTTTTTACCAAAAATATCCATTTTCCATGATTATCGAATTCAAAAGCTAAAAAACAATGTCAAACACAAATAAAATCTTAATTTCTGTACTTAAATCATTAAAGATATAATTAAATAAAAAATGTACATGTGTATACACTTTTCATTACAATATTTTAACTAAAACGTAAAACAGGTAGTCGGATGTACTTGGTGCTTAACAAACTTTGAGTAGTATATTAGAACTATACTAACAGTAATCCGTCTTAAATGTCCCCAACAAATGTTGTTTTAACAATCAACATGCATCACAGACTCCTACATAGAAAACAATAGAAGTTGGCAAATTGAGAACCCCCCAAAATTTAGGTGTTGGGGAGGGGGGAGATATACTATGTACTACAATATCTTCCACCCCGGGGGAAGATAAACTGGTTTTACCTAGTTTACCTAGATATACTATGTACTACAATATCTTCCACCCCAGGGGAAGATAAACTGGTTTTACCTAGTTTATCTTCTCCCCCACCCTGATTATCTTCCCCTACCTAGAATTTTTTCACCTCATTACCTTCTTGAAAGTAAAGATTCCTTTTATCATTCATTATGATTCAATTCAAACAATTTTTACGAATATCCCACATCGGTCTTGAAATGAGATAATATTGTGGAAAAGCATTTCGAAACATTGATTTAAGAAAAAAATATTTCTTGTCCTTGAAGTCCCAGGTGGGAAAGATACATTTATCATGTAATCTGTCATCTCCACCCTCTTAAAATGTTATGGTCAAAAATGTTTTACATGGATTATATTTTCGGAAAATATTTCTTTCAATATTTCAGAAAATACTGATTCCAGCAGAAAACATTCATGAATTCAGACTTTTTTTTAACCCTTTACCCAACGTAACAGCCAAAACCAGCCAGTGCTATTCATAAAAATCGCCTATTAATTTTCATTATATTTTTTCATTTTTGTCTCAAAAACATAGGTTTTGACCCCTCTTTGGAACGAGTTCATCGCGCGCGTTCCAATGAGGGGTCATAACCTATTTTTTTGCGACAAAAAGTGAAATAAATTGTTATTCAAGAATTTTGTTTGCAAGTGTCATCTGCTTTTCATGTTAGGTAAAGGGTTAAAGATGCACTCAAAGATCAAAACAGTTTTACTCGGAAGATTTTCAGCCTTTTGTCAGCCCTGAGTGACGAAAACTTATTTACTGCTCTCACAGAGTGCTTTCAGAGAGACTCTTGAAAAAAAATGTCACATTACATGGAAAGCAAAAAAAGGTTTAGGTGGGGGTGTTGGAGATCATCAGAGTGGGAAAGATACTGAGGGGGGGGGGGGGGGGGGGGGATGAACTGTTACACCGGTTCTATTTTGTGATGAATTGAGAATATTTCAACACATGGGCTGAATATTTAATAAAAGAGAGGCATATATATAATTGCAATATTTACTGAAGAGGTCGTCTTCTGACATTCATTTTTTATAATTGTTTCACAAACAATTGCCAGGGAGATGACTCACATAAGCTCCAAGCTTCCTGTCAAATCCCTCCTTCAATTAGCAATTTGTTTAGTGTTAAATATATGTCATATAAATGCGTCACTTTGTGCTGTTACTTTTTTGTTGTTGTTGTTCAGTTTTATAACATATAGCATTTTCTTTGAATAAATATTGTTTAAACTAAACAATTGCCAACAAATCAGTGGAGTTCAAACATGGTGTAGAAATATGGATGAGAAGATATGCTTTCAAAAATGTTCACCTTCCTGAATATAGTGTGAGTATATCATCAGGTCTACAAGCCTTCTGTCCCACTGCATTTTCAGCCAAACAAAATATTCCATGAAGATTTTCTGTGAAGCCCTGTAAAATTAATTAAATATTAAATCTCTCATTTTCAGAGGGAGGTGATGTTTATCAAACAAGATAGACTAATAACTTCCATATCCCCTGCTGACTTTTTTGCCTTTAACATTCATAAAATGAGCACATGTGAACTGGCACTGTAATTTTGTGTAAATTATTTTCTGTATAGGACGGGGGGGGAGGGGGGGGTGGGGGGGCCAGGGGGGGGGGGGGGGGGGGGGTCTGCAGAAAAATTCCAAACACTAGGCCGGAGTGGGTGGGTACCCCGAGGCTGGAAAAAACACGTAAAGTAGACAATTTGCAAATTTTTTCCTCCAGCCAAAAAAACACATTTTTGCAATAGATTGAGCTTACAAAACCATTTTAGCATGTATCTGGATGCATTCTAGCCCATTTAGAATGATAAATTTGGTTTTTGGGGGGTTGAGATCTTGAATAATCAAAATTTATCTTGAATACAACCTGACCGGCATCTTGCGGATGATGATTGATTACCAATTTTGCTGCGGGTCCCTCTCTTTGTTTATGCAGGATAGTGTGTTGCGGCATAAGACTTTTTTGAGAAATATGTATGTAGTACAGACACAACGTGAATTACTTTGACAACTTACATGAAAGGAGAGATTCCACCAATCCGACCCCATCCGTTAGGCAGCAAAAAGAGAAGAAAATAAAACAGAAGGTGAAAAGAACTGAAACAAAATAAACAAACCAAGCTGAGGAACAGAATAAATCAAATTAAGAAAGGAATTAGAAGTAAACTAAACAAAAGGTAGAGACAGAGAAAGTAAACTAAAACAAAGTAATGTGCAAAATTTTTTATTGAAATTATTTTAATTTTATCAACCCCTGCAGCCTGCATCAAATTTGGTCTAACAACCTCCGATGGTGATACTATTACTAGCTAAATGTTTGCATCTAGCATTTTTGAGTTGTGTTTTGCCACTCAAATCATGTTTGGTTTTCTCCTCAGACTCTGACACTGCGTGACTGAGTGAGGGTCGTAGGCATGGGATTTGAAAACCGGTCCTTCACCATGGGTGGATTTAGATGGGGGCGCACCCGGCGCGCGCCCCCTCTATTGCCCAAACCAAAATCCGTTCAAACGAAGATCATTGATATGTGAAATACCAGTTTCAATCTTTTTGAAATTCATACTAGGCAAACAAGCACTGCCCCTTCTTAGCTAAATTCTGAGTCCACCATTGGTAGTTGATGTCACAGTCTCCAGAAGTGCTGAAGTGAATATATAAATACCCCAAGCAACCCAACCCCCCGCAATTCGAATGATCGCCATGTACCGTCGAATAGCCACGGAAAGTGTGAAGTTGATTTATCATTTTCCAATTTTTTCTCCCTCCGTTTCGCAGACGAGTTAGAGCCCCCCTCCCCCCCCCCCCCCCCCCAGAACTTGCAACTGAGTGTCAAACTGTCATTGGATGGCACCCCCTCTATTTCAAAATCCTGCATCCGCCCTTTACTCACTTGTATGTTCTCATAAAGCTGAGGAGCATCATCATGGGGGCCTAGCATTAGCACGAATTTAGGGATGCCCACTTCCTACCAAAAAAAAACATAACAAACTTTTCATTAAAAGACATCTGTTCTTAATGTGGAACACTATTTTGATACCTTTTTCTGAGGACAAGTTACATATAATGAGTTTGTTGTTTTCTCATCACTGGAGACAAAATTGTGACTCTAAACATAACTCTGAAACTTCCAATTTTGTTCTAATGGAGTTAATTCCCTTGAATAAGACTGTTAAAAAATGTGGAAGCAAGTTGAAAATATGAAATGGAACAAATATGACTGAAATCCCTGACTATCCATAACAGTTTTTGTGGAATTGGGGGTGGGTCCCTGAATTGTCGGTGGAAAAAATATGCAGAGGGGGGTGGTGGTGGGGTCCCTTAGGGGTGGAAACAATTTTTTCGGGCCTAGTGCCTGCAAATTTTTTCCTGACCCCCCAGGGGGCAGACACTAGGCCCGAAAAAAAATTTTTTCTCCAGTGATGAGAAAACAACAAACACATTATATGTAACTTGTCCTCAGAAAAAGGTATCAAAATAGTGTTCCACATTAAGAACAGATGTCTTTTAATGAAAAGTTTGTTTTTTTTTTTGGTAGGAAGTGGGCATTCCTAAATTCGTGCTACAGCTAGGCCCCCATGATGATGCTCCTCAGCTTTATGAGAACATACAAGTGAGTGAAGTGACATGCACTCATGTTGAAATGAACCAAGTTGAATCAACCAAGCTGAATGATCAAACCACAGTATGAACACTGGTACTAATATGAACTGAACAGGGGCGGATCCAGGATTTTGAAATAGAGGGGGGCGCCATCCAATGACAGTTTGACACTCAGTTGCAAGATCTGGGGGGGGGGAGGGGGGCACTAACTAATCTGCGAAACGGAGGGAGACAAAATTGGAAAATGATAAATCAACTTCACACTTTCCGTGGCTATTCGACGGTACATGGCGATCATTCGAATTGCGGGGGGGTTGGGTTGTTTGGGGTATTTATATATTCACTTCAGCACTTCTGGAGACTGTGATATCAACTACCAATGGACTCAGAATTTAGCTAAGAAGGGGCACCACTTGTTTGCCTAGTATGAATTTCAAAAAGATTGAAACTGGTATTTCACATATCAATGATCTTCGTTTGAATGGATTTTGGTTTGGACAATAGAGGGGGTGCGCGCCGGGTGCGCCCCCATCTAAATCCACCCATGGTGAAGTACCGGTTTTCAAATCCCATGCCTACAACCCTCACTCAGTCACGCAGTGTCAGAGTCTGAGGAGAAAACCAAACATGATTTGAGTGGCAAAACACAACTCAAAAATGCTAGATGCAAACATTTAGCTAGCAATAGTATCACCATCGGAGGTTGTTAGACCAAATTTGATGCAGGCTGCAGGGGTTGATAAAATTAAAATAATTTCAATAAAAAATTTTGCACATTACTTTGTTTTAGTTTACTTTCTCTGTCTCTACCTTTTGTTTAGTTTACTTCTCATTCCTTTCTTAATTTGATTTATTCTGTTCCTCAGCTTGGTTTGTTTATTTTGTTTCAGTTCTTTTCACCTTCTGTTTTATTTTTCTTCTCTTCTTGCTGCCTAACGGATGGGGTCGGATTGGTGGAATCTCTCCTTTCATGTAAGTTGTCAAAGTAATTCACGTTGTGTCTGTACTACATACATATTTCTCAAAAAAGTCTTATGCCGCAACACACTATCCTGCATAAACAAAGAGAGGGACCCGCAGCAAAATTGGTAATCAATCATCATCTGCAAGATGCCGGTCAGGTTGTATCTAAGATAAATTT